>JMSD01000037.1:141203-168378 GCA_000715435.1 Paramecium caudatum
TAGTTTTTATGATTAACACTGTCTTACTTCATTTATTGATGGGTTTTTTTTATTTCATTCAAATTTTATGTAATAAGAGAGCAATTATCTTTTAGCATTTCATCCAAAGTTGCATTGATTTTAGATAAAATTGATGTATATTAATCTGACTTAATTTATTTGTCTAGTTGTTATAATTAAAAATAAGTTTGTGAAATAAATTGAATTGACATTTCTATAAAAATTATTTATTTAATTACTTCTAAAAAAATTTCCTTATGTTTTCTTAATTGTTCTTAAACTTCTTTATATTATTAAAGTTTATTTTTAATATCATCCTTCACTTGATTGAATATATTGACTAATAATTCAAATTTTTTCATTTATTCATTGAACTCCTGATCAATGTCTTTTTCACAAAATTAAATAAAATTTAATCTACTCACCACTCCCATCTTTTTTCATAAAATTCACCATCAATTCAGGGGAATTCATAGCCTGAATATAATTTTTTTTACCAATGGAAGTGGGAAAGCCTCTTAAAGTTCCTCCTTCTAGGTTAATTTTCTTTTGAAAACAAGCATTGGATGCATTTAAGTCTGTTGGATTCAGATTTTTGTGATAGCAAAATGTATTAATAAGGACAGTCCTAATGTTCTGCACAACGAGGCCATTGATCTTCAATTTTTTTATTCATTAATAGAATTAGAAATATATTAATTATTAAAATTCAGAAAATTTTAAATTGTCTAAAGCTAACTTAAAAATAATTTATGAAATGAAGTTTTGGAAAAAGATATATTTAGGTAGTCTATAATTATGAATATAGACTTTAAAAAGGCGACCCCGTAATATAATAATTTTGCACAATTTCCAACAGCATTCTAAAAAATATTACCCAAAATTAAATATTTTATCAAGCTTAGTTATTATATATAATATAAATCAAGTATTAATTTCTTCAATAACATTAATCGATTTTAGATAAGTTATTTAATCTTGACTTAACTAATATCTTTATCCATTTTAATCTAATATATATGTCCCATTTGATAACAAATAACCATTTGCATCTAATTCATACTACTACACTTAATAATCAATCCTTGAATCTTCTAATGTTTATTCCGATATTGCAGACATTTAACATTTGTCTAATTATTACATATAATACATATATTTTTAACCTACTATTTAGGTGGGCTTACAGGTTAGGTTACGTTATTTATTGGGGAATTTAATTATTCAGTGCTAGGAGATAATGCTGAATTCAAATAAGATGTGACTTCTTCATTGAACTTCTAAAACCTTTACAAATCCAAACTAACACAATTACTATTTTCAGGTCCTTTTTTAATATCCTCTATTAGAGAGTTAAATTTATTCAATTATTCTTAAATGGTTACTTCTGATACCTTTATCTGTTCAAGAGCATATTTTTTTACCCTCTCTATTTGCTGTTAAAATGACAACACTTATTTTTACTCTTAATTTATAATTTGCAATGAAGTTCCCCCATTTTGAGCTCCAGATTTTTTAATGTTTCTTTCAATTTAATCTCATTATTCAATTTACCAACCCCTGTATCATATAATTATGTAACACTCTATTCATTGTTAGACATTCGATCTGTAAGTGATTTTATTTAAATTTGAAATTATTCATTTAAAGTGTTTTGTTCATTTTACAATTACAACATCTATAGTTTCATGGTTTGAAGTTGTTATTCTAAAGATTTTTAGGAATCGAAACTATCCTTTGTTGGGGCGATATTTGAATCATTCTTTACATTTAAAAATCGTATTTAACTACAAGAATTATGTTTCACGGGTACTCTATTCTCTTTTCCAACTGATTACTATCGAATTTCTGATGGATAGTAGGTAGGAACTACAGGTTTCATTGTCCTTGAATACATTTAATTAATTAACGAATAAAATGTCCATTTAAAAGAGGAAGAGAATATTTGATTCAACCGATGATCATTCACCAATCAGGATTGTATAAAAATATTGTGCAGCAAACCTTTGTTTCGATGAAGACACCAAAAATCACTATATTAAAGAGATTTAGGAAAGAAAGAACAAAATTAGCTCAATTGAAGTTTCCTTCACAAAGGAAGAAATTGATAAAATGAGGGACTACACACTTAATAAATTGAATTTAACTGCATAAAATATACAAAAATAACTCAACTTAATCAAACCCAAAGAAGTGGATCATAAAATATTTGAAGAAAAAGCAGTCGAATTCGAGAATAAAAGAAATAAAATATGTACTAAATTTAATGAAGAACTTAAGTAATTAGATGAATAGATTAAAAATTGTATTACAGAACAAGAGATTTAAGCATAATTATAAAGTATTTAATGTTATAATTTAGAATATCAAGTACCTGCTACTTGTATAACAAAATGGACTTGTAATGGGTTTTTAGAATAAAGTTTATAAGAGATTAATAACTTTTCATGCTCCATACAATCTTAGTTGAATACATATAAAAAATAACTACAACCTGCTCCAACTTCTGATATTCAGTAATTAAATTCCTTATTGGAATCAACAAATAATCATGATGAATTACAGTGTAGTATGCTTGAGTTAGAAAAACAAATGGCTGAATTTTCGAAATAATTAGAAATAGAATCGTGATTATTATAAAATGAATTTAACTAACTTGAAAAGAAGGATACCACTAGATGACCATAGAAAACTGACACTTGATCATTTTACAAAGCAAGAGAAAGCTTATTTTCTTGGAAAGTATAAATTACCAATTATAAAAGAGATTCCAATAAAAATACCTATGCAAAAACATTTCACATTTCTGAAAACAAAGGCCAATCTTTATCAATTTATTCAGAGGACTCAGACAATGATATTTTTGTGGAAGGAGATCGCAAAATAGTTAATAGAAGAGAGATTAAATCACATTCTAAGTCTAAAGTATTACAACAATATTCTTATCTGACTTAAAAAATGATGCCTGATTTAGAAAAGAATATGAATACTATTTCTGTAATAGAGTATTACTATTGTTATTTTAGGAGCAAAGTTTACCAAATCAACATCCATAATTAAGAAAATAGTCGAAAGAATCAAACATTAAATGAAGGAGAAGTAATGATTAAATATAATCCTGAATAAGTATATCATGTACTATGTAGCATCCAATATTATTGTAACCTGAATTAATTAACATACAAAACCTCAGATAACAGGAATTTTATTATTATAAGATAAAGTGTAAAGATGAATTAGTTCCATTAGCCTTTTAAATGAATCTTGTGGGGTAAACTAAATTTAAAATATTCTTATCAAGTACCAATCCTTTTCCTTCAAAGTTTTCAAGTGAACAGATATATTAAGTAAAAAAATGGAAATATAAAAGTCATGATACAAATTACTTTCGTATGAACTTTATATATCTTTCTTTGGTTTGTGATTTAGATACAACTGTTAAATTATCATTCTAATTTGGTTCTATCACTAAAACTACAGTGTAGAGTCCCATGAAATACAAAACCGTCCCTGATGTCATTAATTGTACTTTGACAGCAGCTCAAATTATTCAGAAGAGAAAGAGACAAATGCTGCAATTAGCATAGGGTAAAGACTTGATCCAATAAAATATAATGAATATAACATTGCAAAATGATGATTCATTCCAAGCATCGAGGAAGGAAAAACGAAGCATTCAAATATAGAAGATTGTTGAAAATGCTAAAAAGCGTAAATTAGAAGAAATAAATTAATAAGGATAAAAAGAATATGATTACTATTAAAAAGCAATGCTACAAATGATTAAGAAATAATAAACCTTTATAAAACAAAAGAAATAAAATGAATAGGACCTTTACTTACAATGGTTTATGATTATAGCAATCACTAAAATATGTTAAGTTATTTAAAAACGAATGAAATATCAATACCACTTAGTAAAACATGTTCAAATTATTTAATTAAAAATGAAAAGAGTTGTACATCGAGTTTAGAGAAACATCATTAAAATGAAAGGAGTTCATATTTATGATAGAGTACATTTAGATACCAGATTTTGTTTATCAATATTTTGCAAAGGTATATACAAGAAGCACTAAACTAAAGCAATTGAGCTAGTATTTCCAATACTTAAAACAAGAGCCTTGATATGGAATTTCAGGGTAAAAATGCAACAAACATCAAATAAAATTAATAAAATTAGAGATGGAATTTATGATTTTGTGTTAAGATTCAGGAATTATCGAAATTTCGTAAAATAAGTATTCGAAAAGAATTTCGATAATATTTGTATAGATTCTTTTGGACCAACAAATCAAACTCCCTAATAAGTAGTATTATGGTACAATTAATCAAGATATTTGATGTATTTTCAATATATTGCAAATATTTTTCAATAGGAATTTTGCTTAAAGAGATATAAAGAATACTACAAAAATATAAGAAAAGAGCGGATAGCTACTAAGGCTTTGCGGAGATCTAGCACGAAGTTTATTATAGAAATAAATCCAAAAAAATCAAGACTATTTACAGTCCCTTAGCTTACTGAAATTCAAAAATTAATTCCGATTGTTTTTGAGCTAACAAAGAATTAGGCTGAAAATTACTGCAAAGATAATTAAAGAAGAATAGTTAATAGAAGAAAAACAGTAAAGATGTGAATTTTATAAGTTAATTAAATAAGCGTCAAATAATTTATGTAATTAATTTAGAGATAGATTTTTGAGTATATCTTCTTGGAGAGAGCAATAGAAGTGATGCTTGACATGTGTCAATTGACTGTTTTTATAATCTCATAAGGATTCTTCCCAACAAACTCTTAATTACCAATCCTATACTACCAATTGTTAGGATAAATATAATTAAAGTTTATTAGTATTTTGAGAGTTAAGTCTCAAATTGTAATTAAACCATTTCTACAATAGAGTTTTATGCATTTATCAATATTTCTGTTCCATAATCTAAATAAGCCAAATGTTCAGCACTTTGAACATAATTCACAAAGTCTTATATTTAATTGTTAGTGAGATTCCCCTAATAAAATTACGGGTATTGCTGGACTTGTTTCTATACTTAAGTGAATAGTTATTTAAGACCTTATTGATAATAAACTAGCATATTCGGATTCTCTGATGCAACCAAAGTTGATGAACAATCAAGTCCATAATCAATATTGCATATATTTTACTCATTCATGTACTGAATTTTATCATTTATTTAAGGATTAGTCAAGGAACCTAAGATATTATTTCCATATGAAATATATGATTCCTATTCCATTCCTGTCAAAACTGATGTGTAAGTCTCAAAATCAGTTTAAGAAATCAAATTATAAAATGGTGTAGCATTTTATAAAGTATTATAAGCTACAATATCAGCATTTGTCATTACATTTATAAATGATGATTATACCATTTTAAAAGAAAATAGTAATTCTAGTCCTGTTAATAGTTCATCAGAGAGAATGAATATCAATAAAAAAATAACTAGAAAGTATGACATTATGACAATCAACCCAGTTATCAGTAATACAATATACTTGAATTATGACATATTAGATGATTTTAATTTTTTTAAAAGTTTATTTTTCTCCTATTTGTTTTAATTTTGATTATCATTATTAAGAGAATTTAAATCTTAACTAATTCCATTTAAACTCAATTTATCTATATCAAATATCTTGCCCTCCACTATAAAATCTATCATCATCCAATCATACACTGATTTCTTTAATGTTGCTTACAATACTTCAAATGATTCATATTCAAGGGATATTTAATAAAAATTCACATCCAATAAAGCCATATACAATTTCTTCTTATATTTTCCTAATGCACTAATCAAAGGCATTTGAGAAAACTAAAGTACGAGAACCAATAAAAATATCACAACCATGAATATAATGAGCAACTACTAATAGTATTACTCATAACTAATCTTTGAATCATAACATTAATTATAAGCCAATTCAGGCATCTAACCTATCGTATGAACATTAGCTATGCTGGTTTACGTGAGTAATTAATCTGATTTTAAGTTTTTGCTATTGATTTATTCTAATACTTTATAAAATGATGCCAATGATTAAGAAATAGTATCAGTTAATGTTGTGCTTAAGAGAGTTGTATTTTCAATATCATAAAAGGAAGATAATTGTAAAGTTAAATCATTAATCTTATCATTTTAATCATTACTAAAAGTTATTAGATCGGATATCTCTTATTTCATTTATTATTCATAAAATAAAATCAATTAATTAACATTAGTGATATTGAATTCATTAGTATATTGTATTCTAAATAAACCATGAGTTATTTATGAATATGTTTATTAAAAACTCAACAAAATCTATATTAAATCCATACAATCAGAATAATTAAATTAATTCCAAACTGCAATAGATACTAATAAAATATAAGTAATTACTAAAAACACTGTTGTTGTCAGTAAGTAATTTTAGAATTTGTATGATTTAGGATATTGAAATTCACTTATTTTTTAATTTATTGCCTTATAATTTTCATCAAAATTCTTTAACTAATAAAGATATTAATCTTCATTTTCTATTTTCTCCCTACCTCTATCATGATTACTCAAAATCACTTTTTATTCATTTTCATTAAAAAATTATTATTATCTATTTTTTTAAGAAATCTTTATCATGGCTCTACTAGCTATCTCTTTCTCTTAATCCTTTAAATTGTGAAATCCTTATGGAGATAAATCAAATGGATGTTTGGAATGACCATCATATTATGATTCAGTCATATTACTCCTCACACTCTAAGGATTATCATAAAGTTATATGCTTTTTCTATTTATAGGAAGTAATTTATTTTACTCATCCTTTGCTGATGTAAGAATTCCATTTTCTGTAAATATATTTTATTCACTAAAGCAAATTTCCTCCACTTTTGAAGGGTGGCTCATAAATTAATAAAGATCATGAGTGTCATCCTATTTGTCTTTTTCACTCAAATTCCCCTATAAACTAGCAGAATCCTATGAAATAACATCAAAATTCGATTATATTTTAGATTGCTGCATAGTTTGTAATTTACTTAATTGCCCTGATTTTTCTAATTGTTTTGTCACAGCCAATTATTGCATTTATTTGAGAGTTTCTCTAAGTTATTTACGATATCCTTTTTCCATACTAACTAATTGCTACTCATTCACTGTAACTTCAATCACAAACATCTGAACTTTGTTTTCTATTTCATTTTTTTTATATCTAAATTCTTCATAATTGATTGAATATATTATTGGAACAGGATTAAAATCTTATGGTGTAATTTTTTCTGTATACCTTAGAAACTTATCATAGTACATCTACTCTGCTCTAGTTTTTATTTATTCAGAACTTTCATCAGAATTACCATCTTCTTCTTTATGTTAACTTTAAGCAATTGATGTGCTCATTTTATTCATGTTTGAGACACGATTTTCTTACCTTGAAAAAGTACCAAACAACATAGATTGATGTTTCTTCAGATGTTCTTCAAAGAAAAAGTTACAAATTTTCTCATTGAAAACAGTTACTTACTATTTTGGAGTCTTTGCCTCCTCAACATAATGCAATTGTTTCCTACTACTAATTGAGTACGTATTTGTTTGAATCTTTTCGTCCTCATTAATTTTACCAAGAACTTTATTATATTACTGAACAAACATTGAAACATCTTCAGGGACAAACATATATGTTTCCTTATTTGATACCACTGTATTACTACTCTCCAAATCGATTAAATTTGGATATCTACCTTTGGGTGGAACTTATCCATTCATTAAGAATTCAATTCCAGTTTATTCCATTTCTGCAGTAATAAATGGAAACATCATCCAAATCAATACTTTAAGATAAAAGTCCTCTATGGTCAACTTCTCATCAGACCATTTAATTTCATATACATCAAATCTAAGTTAATTAAGGCTATTACACTTCAGAATTAGATTTAGATGATTCATCCTCAGAGTCAGGTGGCTTTATGTCATCAGTCTTTACCCCTTATCTTGGTTTTCTCTACATTCTTTCAATCATTTTATATAGTCCCTGAGTAATACCCATCAAATTGCCATACATGTCAAAAAGTACATGTTATTGACCCTTGAATATAAGATTCTTCAATCTTTTAGTTTCCTCATTTGCAGCTATATCATCTTGCTCCAATCTCTTCAAACAACCAATCATTGAGAAGTCCGCCTCCAAATCTTAACTAAAGTTGTGTGCCAAATACACTTAACATCTAATCAATGTTTAATCGCAGAGTTTGGCAAATGTTTAAAAATATTTTCCTATTCTTTAAGTAGATCCTCTTCTGATGTAATTTTGCATCATTTCATCGTGCACTCCCAGTAACCAGTTTGGCATTAGTGGATTTATGTTACCTCCTGTATAATTAATGAAGGAATCCATATCTGGAAATCCAAAAAATCTGGGAATTAGGGGAGATATCACCTCATTTCTCACTTTACCAATATTTGGTCCAAATGCTATACAAACTTTCACTGATATTGCATCTCCTTTAAAGAAGTTAATATTAGTAATTTCAAAGGTACTCATACTCTTCTCATAAGCCAAAATTTCCTTACAATCTAAATTAATTTCATTAATACCTTTCTCCATCTCATAATAAGCTCTAGCATTGTTGTTAAGTATTAATTCGATTAATGCATGAAATTTAAGAAATTACACATTGTATGTTCTCCCATTAATCATAAATATAGGACTGTATTACTCAAATTAACTGAGAATAGATGTTTTCAAAATTTGAAGCTACTCTAACTATTTCTCGATGTCTGTGTAATTGGCAATCTTACCCTCTTAAATATGCTTCCAAAATGTTGATTTGAATGCACAAATCTAATTACACTAATATATACTTAAATTAATAAGGGAAGCATATGTTATTTCACCTACTCCATTTAATAGAGATTCTGCACTATACTCCTCTCACTTTTAGACACCATCAACTTGACATTTGAGATTCTTGTAACACCTTCTGAATTAATATTGTAATCTTCATCCTTTTACATTTATGCCTAGATTGTGAATTGCAAAAACAAACACATCTATACAAAATAGAATGTATAATCCCTTTATTTTTGGAATAGCACCTTTAATTCTTAATATGTTTTAGGGCCATTCCTCTTAAATTTATTGATAAATGTGAGAAATTTCAAAGATATCACTTCAAAGTCTCCTAATCTCTTTTAGGCATTAACTTTGTGCTTATCAAAACTTCTTTTAAACAAACATGAAATCAATTGCACTGTATAATTTTATTGAAGTATCCTTTCAGAACCAATTTTACGACATTAACACTTGGGTATTCGACAATGATGATAATGCATACTAAACTTTGTGTAAAACTCAAACTCTTTTGCCTTATTCTTCTGAGCCTCCAAATTCAGTTCAAAGATATTTTCTATATAAATGAGCTCAAAATATTAATTCTAACTATTTATCCCCTAATAGAGATTTTAACGTTTCATTTCCATAAGTGATTGTATCACATATTGAGATACTGGAAAAAGAATCAAAAAAATTATAATGCATGTATATTGATTGAGTGAAGAGGCCCTCTATATAGTTGTTATGATGTATAGGACTAAAAATGTTGTTATACCATTATTATAACATTTAGCATATGCAGAGAAACTAAATTTAATCAAAAAATTACCCAAAAGGAAGTGATATAAATGATTCCACTACCTGCATACAAACTATCACCCCAAAAAGAGCCTTTGATAAAAATACATAAAATATCTAATCCTTTAAGGATATGAAGATTAGAGGTAAGAGTAATAATTAAGCAATTACATTTGTATAATTAAAATGTCTTCTCATGTTCTACTCAAAAAACTCATAATTCACAAAATAAAGGGTCGAAAACATTAGACTAATAATGCACACAAACACATTTAAGATGGCTATAAGTAACAGCAAAGGATGAAGGGAATTTAAGAGATTCCAGCAAATGTAGTACAATTGTAGGACGTAAAGCAGCCAAGTAAAGTTTAAAAAATAATTATTAATCATTATTGTTGTGATCTTATATTGCTTGAATATTTACATCTAATACACTCTTCGAAATACTTGCTACACTCCTGTGACTTTTCGCAAAATAACGATATGTTATTATAACATAGGGGCTAAAATTTAAAATAGTGATGCAAACACCAATCAAAATGTTGATGGAATAATTTGCCATAAAGTAGGGTGAAATCAAACTTATTTTTGTCAAAGATTTTATAAGGTTAAATATCTGCTCATTCGAATCCTCAATCAAAAAATATGACAATTGCAAGAAATAAATCAGAATCTGAAATTTAGCATACCCGATTGAGTTCAGTGTAGGGGATAAGTTAGTTTGAATCACTAACCCTTAGTACTCTTTGAGATGTTCCCATTTCATTTATTTTATATATATTAATATTATAGATCATTTCTTCGGACTATCGGCTAATAAAATAACTATTGGTTATTTATTTAAAATATAATTTAGAATCCTAAGCTTAATTTACTCTTTATGGAAATACAATCATTAATGCAGTTTTCCAGTACAAAATTTAAATTATACAACACATTAACCATAATTAATAGATCCATGGAATTAGTATCAAAATTAAATAAATATTTATTCAAATATCAGTGTTTTTTAAAAACTTTTCTTTCAAAATTTTATTGATTTTTCTGCATTTCAAAATAATCATAATAATTCAAAGAAATCTAACTATGAGATCTTTTCATACTGTTCTCTTCAGGGATTTATTCTTCTATTTTGTTTATCAAAGAATTTTTTCTCTCTCCCCTTTCCCTTACTATGGTACTGAGCTTTTTAGGTAATCTTCTTTTTATTTTGCTTTGCACACCATCAGTTTCAGTTGTTTTCTCTGTACTCAAAATAGTTGACTTATTCTCTGGCTATTTTGAAATACTATAATCATTCATTAGAGTAGATAAACTTTCTGATCTCTTTTTCTGAATAGAATTTAATGGTTAAAGCTTTGTTGGCTTACAATTAAAAGGAAAATGAACTTATTTCATTTTAAGTTTATAAGAATTCGAATCAATGCCTAAAAACTAATAAAATTTTTCATCAAAATTTAAGTAGCTTGAAAACATCAATTGAGCAACTCTGTTTATCAAAAGCAAAAATTAATCAAAAATTAGAGTTTTTGAGTGATTATTCATTTTTAGAAATTCTGCATGCTAATTGATTCAAATATGCTTTACCAACATTTTAAACGGAAGCTTCTTATATTCTGGTAAAGGTGACTCCTGTGAACTATTTTTGAGCCACCATTTATGAGTATACTTAGAAATCTCCACTTAACTAAGAAAGGTTTATTTTGATTGATCTATATTCTACTGTAAATGGTGTAATTTTTCATCCAGAATCCCAAATTGTCGAAAAAATATCATTAACTTACCTTCTGTCATTAATTATGATTCTTGGCTTATTCTTCCAAAATCCCCTCCAGGTCCACTATTCACTATGATTTTAGTATAAAATTCATAAATAGTTCGCAATCTCTATAAAATAAGTTATTATTTTTATTGCTCCATATAACTTAGATCATCTCCCAAAGTATATTTTTTCTTATCACATTAATATTACATATATGAATGTACAATATATTTATAATTGATGAAATTTCAATATACAGTAAGAATTCCAAACAATCTCATTTGAACATCGTCATAAGCTAAACACGTCTTTAAAATGTATTTAAGATACATAAGTTCAAATAGAAAAAAGAATTGAATGAATTTATAAATAAAAATAATAAAAATTTTATTATAGAAAAATGATCCTATATTCCCTATTTTTTCTTCCAGTTTAATGAAAATACATCATATTGTATAAACACAGGTAAAATCTTCAGGATTCTTCAAGCACACACAGCGATAAAATATTAAATCTATTTTAACAATTTTGCAAATAACAGAAGTTTAAATGTTGATTCATTAATATTGAATTAAAGATTTCGTTAATATTAATCACAAATGAATATTATATATGATCAATGGGCAATACTAAAATTCACATAGAATCTGTTATTTTTTGAACTGATGGAATTCCAATTTTACTCGACACCCTGTGCATTCCAAACTCCATCAATAACTTCTTAATAGTGGACAAATTGTTTTTAAACTTATTTGTTTTCTAAATTATTTTCTTTCTATTTTATTGAGTATTCATCTGGCAATTAAAATAAAATCTATCCATCCAAAGCTTTATCTACTTTTTTGAGGAAGTTGAAATTTTATTCAACATTCTATTATAAACTAATCAATTACAAGTTAAAATCTCATTTCAATGTCTTCAAAAGGCTCTAATACTGAAGATCCAAAAATCTGACTCATTATAGTTTCAGTCAATTGATTATAATCTCCCTTTTTAACATTATAAGAATCCCATATATAGCAAAACATATCTTTCAATTGAATTTATGATTTTATGAATTGCTTTACTTATTTGAGAATAAATAGCAATTCTTCTTAAGTGAATCTAATTTAGTGAGATATGCGAGGGAAGTTCTGTCTTCGTTCATTAATCTGTTTGTCGAGCTAATCAGATAGATAGCTACAGGCAGGATCATTGAAATTATAAATAGCCTAAATAAGAAAGGAGAATACATTAAAATATGTGAAATAATTAGCAATTTTCTATCTCACTTCCTAAGAGGGTGCAAATATCAACTTTCTCAATTTCGATTAATATTGATTAAGGATTGTAGTTTCCAAATTACCTTATACTAATATTAACACTTATGGTAAACCAATCTAAATAAACAAAATTTATACTCCATAAAAATATTATCTTGATATTCCAGGACCTGATATTTTCCAAGCTACATTAGTCTAAGAGGCTGGAACACGACCCAATAGTCTAATAATTTATAATGTGAAGAAATCATAGGTTGATCTTACATAAAATCTCAAATATGCAAATAGTGTAACAAATGAAATTAATAATGGATGCCATATTATTAATTTGAATAAACAGTAGAGTGAATTCAATACCCCTAATATCAAAAAATCTATAATATTGATAATTAGAGGGAACCAATTAGGAGATCTCCATATAATGTCTTTTTCTCTTCTTCTACACACATCAGTATCATAAATTAAACTGTTAAAAAGTACTCTAAGAACAATAGTAACAGGTATCCATAACCAAGCTGTAATTGCCATCACGATTGATATCAATACATTAAAAATTATTAATGCAGGTTTCAATATTAGGGTGATAATCAAGCCTAAAAGTAAAAATCTGAAAATATAGACTTCAATCAAATTAAATAATCTGTAGAAGGATTTTCCAAATAATCCTGTATCTGCTGTGTTTTCAAAATACCTACGAGAATTTCTCATTCCTTCTAACACACTTAAAAAGCTATAAATCACTGGTGTAACTGTATAATATGATGGTTTAACTACTCCTGTTCTTGAATCTACTGTAACATCTGGTTAAAATTTTTATAAAGATACGAGAGCTCGTATTCCCATAGGTCCAGATATTATGTTAGCCAAAAGCCAGAAAATAATATTCACAGTCCAAACATAGTATCTAACAGCCATTAGTTTTATTTTCCATCCAAATTTTGATGAATTAACATAATAATGTTTTTATCTTCTTAATTAGTAATACCCATTGTTATCCTAGTATACTTCATATGGAGGAAACAATTATTTAGACCTTAAAAATAAGATAATTAATACACTACTAGTTCAATTGATGGCTCCTTGTTTCTTTATTTCTCTTCAGCTTTTTCAATCTTTAAATTCTCCTTGATCAATTACTTGCAATTTTCATAATGTTCATATAATGTTATCTCTTTTAAATTAAGCTATTTTAATTCCTCAAACATGTGCTTTATGAATTATTACTTCAACTACTTTTTCAATCCTAATTTATATTCTTTAGTCTTTTCTTCAATGAAAGGATAAAACTTTGATTTAATTTTATGGTTTTATTTAAGTTATTTTTGGAAGTTGTTAATTGCATCTCTCATTTAAGCCTAATAAATATCATAATAATATTTATAGATCCTTAAACAATCACCAAGTGAAATAATCTAATTTACAATTGCTTTGTTAAATGGGGAACGTTCCCAATATTATTTCTGAGCCCCATAAATTGCTTAATTAATTTGAGTGTTGATATCAATATTTTTATCTATAAAGATTTTATACTTTGCAACAAAATCACTACTAAGTTAATTGATCTATTCTCTTAAATTTTAATTGAACTCCTCCTTTTCCTCATCTTCTGTGGCTAGTAATTATTGCTTTTCATTTTAAAGATCGAATAAATTTTACATCTACAATTTCAATCCACTTATTTCCGCATCAAATAAATCTGCAAAACCAATCAATTAACGATGCCTGTCACAGGCTTCTTTGTTTTTATCCCTTTACTTGTGAATCATTCTTAAGTGATTGTAGAGTTCCATGTTGATGTCCTATATTTTCAATAACTCTATCTATCTTTTCGCTTCCAATTTATCCAATATGTTCTTCTCATTCACGTATGAGTACATTTCTTTGAATCCAAAAAATATTGAAAATATCACAACTGGCCTCTAACGTTACATGAATAACTACTATCGCTATGTTATAAAGACCAGAACGCAATGACATATTTCTGCCTAAGTTATCTCTATCTTTAGATATGTATGCTTTCCATGTTCTATATCCCTTATATGAACGACCCATATCTTAGTAATATGAATTTTAAATGTTTTCACGACCTTAACTAAGGATTAGTAATACCTTTTATCACCCAAGATGATATTTGCCACACATATGGTATAGGAAACTTTGCTGATGGCACTTCAAATGTTCCTGTTTCATAAATTTAATTCAATTAGTTTTGATTGAAATTGGATACTTAATTATATTCATACTAGGATAGATGAACACTTACAGCTTAAAAGTTTTTTGGTAATTAAAATTCCTTTATTTTATGATTAAAGCATGTTGGAGGGATGTTAAAATAATATCTATGCTTGCTATCATTTGATTCAACATCCCAAACCTTTATGTATGGTAATAATTTCTCATTGGTTGTCTCAACTGCCTCCTTGAACTCTTCATCAACTTTCATTATTTGCCCCTAATCATTAACTTAAATATTACTCCTCCCTTTCGAATTCCCTTATAATCTGCTTAAACTAACTCTGGTAGTGTGTAAAATGCATCATTGCTAATTGAATAAGCTTGGTTTAAGTCTATGTCTGCTTAATCATTTAAATGTGGTTTCATTAATATTAATTTATTTACAAATGCCATGTATATATACTAAAACTAGAGAATTTAGGAATTCTTAGGTGGCAAATTATATTTATCAGGTTTGTAAATATATTTTTTGATTTAAATTTTACCATAAATTATTTTATATAGTTACAATTTATTCTTCTTTATGGTTTTTTATATAACTAATAAAGACCTAGAGTTAAATTCAACTTTGTTTATTGAATTTTGAAGTTAAAATAATTCAACTAACTGATTGTTTGTTATTATTAATACTAAATATGATATATTTCAAAATATGGAATTATTGCCAGCTTTTTCTTTGTGGAATGTCTCGAAATAACCATAGATTATTGTCACAGCCAATAAAATACCAGTTCCTAACATTAATATAAATATAACCTGATCCAATTGCTCCAAGTAAATCTGCAACAATAGTCAATAATCCAATACATACACCTCCACAAAATGCAGCAACTGGAATATATCCAGACAAATATTTAACCATTGATTCTTCTCTTAGTCCTTTAATTTTAATCTAATATACATAAACAATACTTATTCATCTTTGAATTTTCTGGCTACATCCTTAGCACTTTCACCAGATATTTAAATCCAAAACTTAGCAAAGAAACCACACATGAAAACAACAAATAACACATAAACTATTGCGTGAATTGGATCATTAATTATATCCTTAACATCTCTAAGAGGTGACATGTAATATGCTAAACCTCCAATTGGAATTGATTGACCACCATATTCTGTCTCTTGCCATGTTCCTAACAACTTCACCAAAAAGTTAGTTTTAAATCTTCTGTACAAGAGTTGCGATAAGAAATAAATATTCTAAACCAAAGTACTTTGAATGATCATTGGAATATTGGAAGTGTAAAACAATTTAATTCCATGTGTCTATACCAAACCTCTAATCTTTTAACTCGCCAATGGTATTTCAACTCTGAATCCCTACAGATAGATAACCAACAATATGACTAACAGAGTTGCCAACAAATTATTTAAATTTGGTGCAGATTCTCTAAAGAAGGCATAATAGAGTGCAGATACTAAGAATTACTCTAAACTTACATGTATTTGATTTAGTTAGCAATAAATGGAAGAAATTAATGACAGCACCCTCAAATTAAGTTCCTGATTCAGTTGATAAAGTGATTGGTGAGAATGATTTCCATAAAATGTTTTCACTAACATTTGTAGCAATAAACAATGAAATACCAGATCCAAGACCTCAAATATTTTGATAATTTACCATATCCCTTTTAGAGCATTTCGTCTAACATTGTTACTATAACTCCTGCAAATGTCAATTGTAAGAGGATTAACAATGCATTACCAGCACCAATTTAATTTATGTCACCATATGCTCCAGACCATATGTATGCCATTCCTTCTGCAATAGCCATTATGAAGGATAACACTTGATATATCATTTTGCATACATTTTTAGGCTGCATTAAATAACATTTTATCTTCCTTCACTGAATGATTCACTTCCAATAATCCAACTCCACTAAGTAATTACAGAATCATTCCAGATGTCACAATTGGTGAGATACCCAATTCCATTAAGGTACCTTTGTTTGATGCCAAAATTACTCTCATCCAGTAAAAGGGATCAGCACCTACAATATTCAATATCACTACCAGATGTCCTATATACACCATAAAGAGGGATTTAACAGCAAATCAGATATATAAATAGAGTAATTCCTGTAATGAGCATCTTCACTTTTAGGGGTTACTAGAATCTTGGCTCTTGAACTTCAGGGATGATTGACAAAGCTGGACGCAATAAATGAAGAAGCCTCATAATTAATTAATTAACACGTATATAAATAAACTCATTAGATCGTAAGAGGTCTATTTCTATTTAAATTGCTCTTGATTTAAGCCTGCACTTAATACAAATACTTCAATTCTGCTTCAATGTGAGGTTTACTCTTATTATCACATTTACTCAAATCCTATATTTTTAGGCTTATTTATTATTTTATGTCCAATAACTAAATCCACAATTCCTACTACCTTTATCCCAAATATTATAATATTTCAGAGACAACCTTTTGTAAATCTTGATTCTATTCATTAATTTATTCAATGTAATTTTTGTAGTGCTTTATTATTTCATTTCTCTCTTTTATGATATTTTCACAAAATTCCTGCCATTTTCTATTAACTTCTTTACCTTAATGTTTCAAGTAATCTAATTAAATATTCTTATACTTATTTTGGAAAGCAGTTCCTCTCTATCTAAATTATCTGTACTATTAATTCTATTGAAATTATTTGCACTACTACTCATTTTGTTAGTATCACTGAATTAACTTTTTGGAGTAGTCAATCTAAATGGATTACATGTTAAATCTTATATCTTATTTTATAGATCATAAATGATTTGTATATTATCCTTTATATGACTCTAATATTTTTCTTCCTGATTCCTTTTTTAATTATAAGAATCTATTAGCTAAATTTACTTCATCAAATACATATTCTACTATAAACTACATTGTCCTATTTTTATTGCTCGATTCAGCAACAGAAATCACTTCCTATATGTTTTCTCTATTTACGAAGTTCAATAATGTTTCATAGAGAAGATCATCAGTTGGTACTACCTTCTCCTATCTTTGAGTCATTAAAACCTATAACTAACATTATAGGGTTTCTATTTCTCTAACATAAAGTAACTACTCTTCCTTAAAATTCAGTGATTCTTGTTGATATATGCTTTGAATTTTTGCAATTTATCTTTCTAATTCAAGAATCTACTACTTTTACGAATCTACAGTCTCTAATAAATGAATTAGATACATTTATTAAGAGTGCTTTATCACTATTCAGTTGTTAACAAATTTCAAACATTTTTTAATAAGATGTCTCTTCATCAAAATTAGGCTGTTTATGGTGTTCGAATTTGATTGGTTACTAATTGTCTATTTTTATTGAAGCATGTGGTTTTGAGTGAAATTGCTCATCAGAAGATTAGTGATCAGATTTTGGGGCATTGTCAAATGCAAAATGTGCTCTTATGTCTTTATATGCTTTGCTCATACGCAAATATAATAATTATTGTTAATTTTATTGTGTAAATGAACGAAGAATGCTCTAGAACTATTACCTTTGCCTAAGTTACAAAACAACAGAAACCGCCTTCTTAGAAATAGATATCATAAATGATTGATCAATTTGATTGGGATTCGAGGTTTGGACCTTAATCTGGAATTACCAGAGAATAAAGGTATTGAATGATTGTATAGAGATATGAAAGAGCCATCAAATATGACTTAAATCCACCTGCAGAAATAAAGAACTATTTAAATACTAAACCACACCCACTTGATTAATTTTCTAAATTATGCTGAAAAACTGATAAACTGAAAAAAATTAATTAATAAAAATTTCATTACAATTTTGGTTTTGTATGCACTGACATCGATTATTTATGAAATCTCTAGAGCCCTCTAAATTGATCATAAGAAAGGCACTCTTAAGATTAAGATTATGGTTAATTCATTTAAATCTAGATAAATGACAGAAATACTTCTAACTTTAGCTTTTTGTTCTCCTATATCAACTTTGCTAAATAGACTTATAAATTTTTTTGGTTGTTTTGCAAATGTGCTATTTTTTACTGTAATTTGATCTCTTCTTAAATGAGTTATGTATCTACATTCTCATCCACTCTAACTAACTTATTCTGAAGTGTCAGCATTTCTTATACTAACTCTAAAGCTTCTAATGAAAATAAGGGTTTCACTTTTTCAAACTAAATTAATACACTATATTTACTGTTTACAATAATGCTATGTAATCAAAATTTTTGATTTTGGCTTCTGTAAAGGATGTTTGACTAAAACTCATGCTTTTTTTATTCGATATCTAGTTTTTGGCATTATTTAATTGATTTTAAGCAATATTTAACTACTCCTTCAATGAAGAGTTTTCTTTATCTATTTTAAGTGATTTCTCAACTTATTCTGCTAATTTTTTATCATATTTAGAAAATTAACATTCAAGATCTTTAATCTCTTCATTCTTTTACTCATTGAGCTGTTTGAGGTGGGCTATTTCTTGTCTAAACATTCTTTTTCCTTTTTCATGCAATTTAAGGTCATTTTGATATTACTACAATTGTACACTCATAACTTATATTTATTCTGATAATTATTAGTTAGTTTACTAAGCATCTGAAACCTAATGCTGGAGATCAAATATTATTTGAGACTTTTCTTATTCACTTTATTTTAATTTTTACTCATTCTGAACTTGATTGCTTAGGTTTTCTTGCAATTTTTGAATAATTTTAAATATATCGGATTCATTGATATTTGCTAATCGTGCTAGTTCATTTATAACTATAAAATAGAATTGGAAACTATACTTTGTTGAATGAATTACTCTGATACAGAAAGCTATTATTGAAGTGATTCACTAAACATTGATTATTCATGTATTTCTGATCTATATTGGTTCATTTCGATTTCAAGTTAATCATATTGCAATTAATGTTATTATTGCAAATTTTCTATTTAATATTTTTAAGCACCAATTTATTTTTATTGTTCCTCTATTAGATCATTTAGTTCCTTAATTTTGGATTCTAACTTCTTTATTCTATTATTTTAATATTCAATCTCTTATTCCTTGAGAGATATATTCAACTCTAATTTATGTTCCTCTTTTACCTGACTTTTATAGAAAGTTGATCTCAAATTCTCTAATTCTTTGAGAAGTTCCTCCTTTTCACATTCTTCTGTTTTCAAATTAAGATGGATCCTATTTAATCTCTTTTCCAATTACTCTAAATCATCTTTTTGCTTTTCATTTTATTATTGTTGTTATTGTAATTGAATTTTTAGATGCTATTTTTCTGATTCTAATTTTTGAATCTATGCCTCTTTAAATAACACAGTATCATCATCCTTTGTTGCCCCTTACATTTAATCTAATTAATCTAAGAGGTATTGCTTATCAACTTTAAGTTCTGTCAGTTCTTTTGCATAGCAATTTATTTATTTATTTAAATTATCCACTAATTGCTGCAAGTTCTCTACTTATCCATTATTTTGATTCTACACTGACAACTCTTAATATAACTAGGTTATCAATGCAAATAAATCAATTTTTTATTCTCTTGACATCTCTAATACTTAATCAAGTATCATCTGAAATCCATCAATTTACAATTTGCTTTCAATAGAATTCCTCAAAATTTGGATAAATTAATTCTATCCTTCTATTATTGATTTTTATTCCTCAATTTCCTGCAAATATTCAAGGGTTTCCAATTGTTTGGCAACTGATATTTTATGCTCATTACTCACACTAGTATTTTATTCGCTTTTCGTACTCACAAATTTTACAGTCTATCTAACTTAATTAGTGGTGTCATTTAGAATTGTTGGCTTAAATGTTTGATATTGCATTTTTTTTAATTCAAAAATAAATAATAACAATCACTTATTAATTCTAGTGATTTCCTCAAGACACTTACTTACATCATTCTCATTCTGCAATCTTGTCTCTCTTAAGACCTTTTATCTTTCTATGATAGTTTAATAATTACATAAATAATCTTTGATAACCTTTCTTTCCTCCTAAAATTTATTTATGGACTTTGCATACTAATTTTATACAATTAGTTTAGTGTTTTCTTATTCTGCCAACTTCACTCTCAGTGTATCACATTCAATTATTAATTATTAATTATTGAGTATCAATTATTCGATTTAAGATTGTTAATGTTCACATTTCTACAATAATTAGAGATTCTAATTTTTAGTTGATTTAACCTCACTTTCCAATTAACTTGTATTCTTTTATCCATATATGGAAAGTTCTTTGGTCAGAAGGTTCATTTAATGTTACATTTTACCAATCTCAGAAGTCATCGAATTCATTTACTCCTTATAATTTTGTATTTACTGTTCGAGTCTCTCAATTTATTTGACCAATTATTTATTATCAGTTGACAATTTCTCATTTTAAGATTTATAAGTCTCGATTTCATTGCTCGTAAAGTGATCAAATTATGTTTTTTTATGCTACTAAATGTCATTCATTTATTTGATTTAGAATTGCAAACTATCTATGTATTGTTGTTTTGCTGCTAAAGTTGTTTAGTATTTTCCATCTTGTTCCTAAATCTATTAAACTATCTATGTGTAAGCATCCCTTAAACTTTTCACTTCTTCAGTTAATGCTTGATTTTCGTACATCACATATTCCATTTGCTCCGAGTTGGCTGCTTATTAGAGTAACTCATTCCTTAATTAATCAATCTCTGCACGATGCATAGCCACTGCTTGCATATTGAATTCATGTCTTCTATTATATTCGATTTCCATTCGCTATTTTTCCTCTGCTAATAAATTATATCGATGCTCTAAATTTGTAAATAGAAAATTCAAATCCTAATAATCTTTCTCGTTCTACTACAAATTGATTATCTATTCTTTCAATTATGAAATTTGATCCATGTTCGTTAATTAATATAATGAGCGATTTATAAAATGATAACTCCACAACCGTTTCTGCACTCCAACACCAGAAAAATGAGCAATAGAAGCAAATTGAAAAGATGTAAGAACGAATTGCACTTTTGGAAAAAGAAACTCAAACCTTAAAAAAGAAATTGAATCCCAATAAATCTAAATTACTTGAAAATGTAGTGAAGGCAAAGAAGCAACACGACGAGCTTCTTTAAGATGTATCAGATTACATAATAAGCTTTAAGAACAAAGAGACAGATCCTTAGATAAATTTGAATTGATGACGAAGCGTAGAAGAAATCAATAGGAGAAAATCTCGATTAGTCTAGCAGTAAAATTTGCACAAGAAAAAATTAAATCCGATAAATCTGAATAAGCTAAAATGATTAAGAAGATTAGCCATGATACAAAACAAGTTATTAGGCAGCAATCAGAATAGCATTAATAATAAATGAGATTGAATAAGTATTATTCAGGAGTATTTTAGATTCTTAGTACAGCAGAAGGAACAAGAATGGAGAAAAAACTATGAAAAACATTAAAAAGAAAAATTAAATCAATACCAATAAATCACAAATCAAGAGAAGAAAGAAATTAGCAAATAAATTTCATAGTAAGAAGAGAGATTCAAAGCACTGGAAAGTTATGAACTCTTACTACTCTCAAAATTAAACCAAAGTAAATCCCAAGAATAAGTGTTCAAAAATCAAATCAAAGATGCCATGTATCTTAGTGCCGCGGAATATGAAAAAAAATATGGAAGAAAAAAGGATTGATAATTATTTTATGAATCATATTCTTGATCTCAAATTTTATCTTGACAAAGTTGTCGAAAATTAAATGAATGAGACTGCTTACTGCTACAAACATTATTATGATGAAGTATATCTGTGACTGTGTCCATTAAAATTTTCATTTTCATAGATTGTCAAACCATATCCCTATGGAATATAAATTGATTAGATCTTATGTTTAAATTGTCTAAATTAGTATATTTAAGTTACTCAATTTATTGTAAAGAGTCACATGCCTCTAAAGCATAACCTTAATAATCACATTCGGAGTAGATAATAATACACTTACTCTATTGAATTTAATTAGCTTGTTTAATGTTCTCATTTTCTTAGTTACTCAAATCAACCTATTTTTCTGGTTCTTATTCTTTAGCTAATGGGAAATCTTGAGCAATTTCTTAAACAGGGGCTTCTACTTTTTGGTTTTCTATCGGTAAGTCAGTAGACTTTTAATTTTCTATTGGTACGTCATCAGTTTTCTGATTCTCATTATTTTTTTGATTTTCAATGACTTCTTGGCTTGGTTGAGGTTATTATTCAACTTCTTCTTGTTTAGCAGAATCTGCTTACTAGTTAGCATCAAATTTAATATCCTCTTCAATTTGAGAAGGCTGCATTTTTTCTTCATCTGATGGAATCATGGTATTTACCGCTTCAGATTATTGCATTTTTTCTTCTTTTTCGGGAGTTGCTTCCTACTTATTCATTGTTGGTTGCACATTTTCTTCCTCTTTTGGATTAATTTCTTGCATTTTTGATTACATCTCTTAATCCTCCGTTGAAATCATATCTTGTTATAATTAAGGTATTTGTTCCACTGTGATAGCTTCCTGATTTTCTGTTTCTAATGCTTTGAAATTTTCAACAATAGGTACTGATTATTAATCAACTTATTCTACTTGATTCTCTACACTTTCCACTTATTCCACCACCTATTCAACTTATTCCACTTAATTGTCCTATTTTTCAATTTATTCTACTTAATTCTCTACCTTTTCCTCTTAAATTTACTATTATGTAGGCATATCTAACACTTCTGCTTAAGGAGTTTCAGGAATAATGTTTGGTATAGCTAAATCATTTGCATCTATTTAAGCACTATTTTCATTCACTATTGGTTCTTCCACAGGTTATTGAATATTTATAACAGCATCTTAAGATGCCACTGTTGGCTGCAATTAAGCATCGCTTTCTAAAGAACTTGATTCTTCCTGTTTATCAGATAATTATTAAATTGGTACTTCATCTAACCCTGCTGACCAATCTAAATTATCTTATTATGTAATTTATTGCAATTATTCTTATCTTTCCTTTTCTTATTACTAATATTATTGGTATTCAGTTGATGTTTCCTATTCTGCTGATTTACTTACCATAGGTTCTATTTCAAACAATTGATTGCCTTATGCATCAGATTAAAGTTCCATACTATCATCTACATTTAGGGTTTCCTCTTCTATTGCCTATTAAAATTCTTCAGAAATCAGATTTCCATCTAGATCGTAATGAGTTACTATAGTTCCACTTTGAGCCCATGAAACTAATATGAGAAATATCAAGAATAGTTATTTCTTCATGTGTAAATTTAAAACGGATTTAATTATTTCAATTTTTGTATTGTTGGAGGAAGTAATCGGCAGAATCGAACATCTTCTTCTATTTCTTAGCCAATGGAGGCTTGTATTATAAATTTGCAGCCGCATATTTTGTCAATAATAAATCCTCTTACTGCTACTCTATGGATAGCTGTTTTTTTGTCTGCTACTTCATAAAATAGTCGGCACTATCAAACACTTTCTAAAAATGAGTTAATTATTACTTTCTTTTTGTATACACTTTATTATTTTTCGGCTAACGATGTCACCTGAGGACTCTTCTCCTCCATGTCCAATGACTACTGTGTAACCAAAGCTATCATTTAATCCTCAATTTGCTGTTACTCAAGTTCAATTATGTCATTTAAATATTCATCGCTTCCAAAGTAACAAAATCTCTAAAAATAAATACCAATATTTACAGGATTGTAGGTCTAATTATAGGCCAGCTAGGGACCAAGGCTCTCTATACGAAATTTAGATGGTTTAAATTATGGATTGATGACACTCATAAATTAAATTAATTATATGTCAATAACAGTTTCAACGTGCTAGCAAATATGCGGCTCCCCCTTAAATACAAGCTCCGCCAAGAATCTTTGGACTTTCTCAAAATCCGATAGGTTTGGAAATTTAGCCAATCCAGTCAAGTATTACTAAAACTTATTTGAGCTGTGGCAAAGCCTTTTACGATTTACCCTCACAAATCGAAAAGCGTTCAGCAGGAATCGGGAAGGGAACAAAGTAAGAATACCTATATCATAGAACGGACTTCACGAAAGTTCCTTTTGCAACACCCTCACCTCAATAATACAACCTTGCAAGTGATGTAGAATTGAATTAGAAGAAGTAGAAAGGCAACAAATTTGGAATGAGCAGAGAAAAAATGGCTAGCACTGGAATTCTCGGCAATTTAAATTTAAAAACCCCTGGTACTTAGTGTTATGATGTTAGCCCCTGGAACCTATGATTTAGGATCCACTTTGAGTGATTTGAGGTATACGATGAGATAGAGACCAAAAACCAATTTTATGATTCTGACAGGCAAAGAAATCCCAGGACCAGGAACCTATGAATCGTTACCAGCAGTCAATCCAGTAGGAAAATACCCTATTTCGAAATACAATAACTCATGTGCTACGCTCTTTAACCCCAAAAACTCAAAAAGATTCGTCAAAGATTTCTGTACTAATCCATATGAGCTTTAGCTACAAACCTTTAAGCTCCTGGTCCAGGTACCTATCCACTTGATAAAACAGGAATATAAAAAGTAATAGAATAATTGATTTTAGGATGGAACTTATTTTGTTTCCAAATTTCATTCTTCTAATGTTCGAAGTTTCCCCAAGGAAGCTAGAAGAACTGGTTCAGTCGGAAAAGGTAATAATACGATTAATGTAGCTGGTACACCTGCTCCAGGCAGTTATAGACTACCATCTGAATTTGGTTATTATGAATCAAGGCACAAACTAAATAAAAGTGCAGGAGATCTTGGTGATAAACCAGCATAATGATTATTATTATAAAAATGATATTTATACACATTTTATATAAACATACTTGAGGATAAGGAAAGCACATCATTAATTTATAGAAAATATACTAAATTTTAAAATTCCTTCTTTTTATTATAATTTTAATAATTCAATTTGTCCAAAATGCCATCCATTAACTGAATATTTGCTACAAATATTAAAGTTGTTGCAAATTGTTTTAATTCTATCCCATCACTTAATATATTAATGAATCAAGAGTGTGCGCTGCAAAATAATTTTTGTAATCTCGAATTATTTAAAATACATGTCCTGATTAGTTTTGTAAGTGTCAAAGCAACTTTGATCTATACATTAGTCAAAATTAGGATCATTAAGAAGACTTACAATGGAAAGAATGACAGTCTCAAGATTAGAATATACAGGACTCCATTTTCTGAAAGAAAGTCAGCCTTGATTTGGCCTTCATAAATATTAGGATGCCTGATAATGGTGAGAAATAGCATTACAGGGGGTTTATAGGGAAAATTATCGGATAATTAACAACCCAGCTGAAAAATTCCTTTTTCATAAGGGCTACCTTTAGGTCCTTGTATGAAAAACATCAAATATTGCAAGACATCTTAGCATGGAAATACTTTAAAATAAGATTATTCGTCAGAATTTCTTTTCACAGCCTTCAATATGCTTCTTTTATACAACCATTTATGTTCGATTGAGATAACTTTTCCTTGATCTCTTCATAAGTAATCAAATATTTTCTTGCATTTTTCAAATAAATAGGACATACTTTTTTGTCAGCCACCAATATTAGAGAATCTTTATTCAATTATTTTATTGAAGACTCGGGTAAAAGGGGTTTTCCATCACAATGAAAAGTAAGACTTTAAAGATCCACTTGGAGGTTTTTTGATTTTAATTTTAAAACAATTGACTTCATGAGCTCAATTACTTTTTATGAATCACTAACCTGAACTTCATTCTAACCTTTATGATATTTAAAATGTATTATCCATTTATCTGTGTCACCTTATTTCATTTAATTAATAAAAATATGAATGAAAAAACTAATAAAGATCAATCAATTCTATTTATGATTATTATCAAATCCTAACACTTTTCCAATAGGAAATCCACTCTGTTAAAATGCCCTTTAAATAAATAAAATCAGGATCGGTTTTAGAAGTTATTCCAATAGCCTCCTCGATGATAGATTCAATTGTCGGTGAAGCATACTTAAATTTATATTGTACAACCATTTCATCATAGCTCTACCTATCGTATTTGTAAAGCTTAGCACAATCATAATTTAAAGGGTTATCTGTATTGGGATCATCAAGAAAACTTATTATCGACAACATTATAGTTCTTATTGTCAATATTTCACTCCAATAATCCTAAAAACGATCTAAACTTATAAAATTATCCAATATATTAGGGTGAAATATTTTTGTGTTTAATGAGCATCGAGGAGGACATTATGGATAATCTTATGTGAAAAATAAATCCAATTAATATATGCCATTCTCAAAAT
>JMSD01000037.1:168718-214030 GCA_000715435.1 Paramecium caudatum
TTTTTAAAGCTTCACCGTGGGGGAATTAAAAGAATAATTATGATGCTTATTTAGACAGTTTAGATTCTAAGGTTAGGGATCTTTACAAGAAAGCTAAAACAGTAATCATTATCCTAATTATTAGATTCATCTTAGAATGCAAATATTACCATTATCGAAAAGGAATCAATATTGGGAACAATAACGATTAATATTTACATATAAATGATAATATTTTTAATCATTTCAATTTCTTTAGCTCATGAATGGGATCCAAATACGAAGGTTCAGTTGCTTACAGAGGCAGCTTTTGATTCATTAAGTATTCTTATCATGAATGTTTAGAAATATAAGATGGACTTTTTGTAATGTTATATGCTCCTTGGTGCCCACATTGTGTAAAATTGATACCAGCATGGGAGCTTTAAGCACAAAACTCAAATGTTGCAGCTGTTAATTGTGAAATCGAATCAAGACTCTGTTCAAGGTTTTAAATAAAAGGATTTCCCTCCCTGATTTATATTCCGAATGATTCAAATATTGGTTATAAATTTTAAGGTAATTAAATATTCCATATAGGTTAAAGAAATAATGACGAGTTTGATAAATTCATAAATGGAGGTTGGAAGGCTGAAGAAGTGACAAAAATAGAAATACTAGCTGATTTCACTGTAATTGATTAAATTAAGGAATACTTAAGTGATCCAATGTTATTAGTATAAGTATAGTTAATATAAAGTGTGCCATAACAGTTATATTCCTCCTTGTTATGTTAGTATTTTGTTTGAATAGCATTGATGAAGCTAAGGAGAAAGAAAAATAAATTGCTAAAAATAAAGAAAAAAAGAGAGATTGATATACGTGTATTACCGATTTTTTCTGATAACCAAATAAATTATATAAGAATTATTAATATTATGCAAGAAAGAAACACTCACTATTGTTCAAATTGTCAAATCACTATCCCAAATGACTCTGAATATCAGGCTCATTATAGATCAGATTTTCATAGATATAACATAAGAAGAAGACTCATGAACCTCGAATCTGTCTCATTTGAAGTATTTTAAAAAAGTATCTTTCTCATCTTATAGTAGAATTTCTTGAATCCCAAAGTAACACTAGCTGCTCCTCCAGTTTAGCCTAGACTTATTCCTGCACAACATGCAAGTAATATAGGTTATATTCAGAAAATCATTCGGATCATCAGGCACCTATTCACAGCACTTAAATTCTGCAAAACATAAATAAGTCCTCAAAGAAAGAGCAAAGCACACAACCGATACTCAAAAATCTCAAACAGAAATTCTACCTGAAAAATGCCTATTTTGTGAATCGAGTACAGAAGATCTCTCTACCCTTTACACTCACATGAACTCTGAACATGGATTTTTCATTAGAGAAAAAGAATCTCTAGTTGATACAAGAGGTTTAATCGACGCTTTGAGACAGATAATTGAAAAATAATTTTACTGTCTTTCTTGTCCATGTATGTTTGCATCAGCAGATTCCGCTAAGTAGCATATGCTTGATAAAGGTATTTTGTAAATTTAGAGTAGGCCATTGTTTTATGCCTCATGAACATTATGATTAGTTGTGTCACTTCTATGATTTCAGCAAGAAAATGAAAGAATTACTAAATATTGGTGACATCATAGAACTAGATGATCAATCAATTGAAGAAATTTTAGAATTAGAATCATAGAATTCTCGAATTTCTGAGTTTGAATTCGTTCAATTGACCCCTGAATAACAATAGAGAAGACAATCATTTATGCATTATTTGGATTAAATCATGTAAAATAAAGCAAAGGTTTTACCAAATGGAGAGATACAATTACCAAATGGAAAAATGTATTTTAATATCCTAAATTAGTCTTGGACATCGAATTTATAGGAAATTCTATGAGTAAAGTCATGTTGTGCCATTACCAGAAAAGAATAATCACTTACCTCTAGGATATGAGTAGTAGCGCTCTATTTAGAATAAGTGAATATTATAATTAAATGTAAAATAATCAGGTTTTGGATGAATTGGAAAGTTATCTTGAACAGCAAAAATCAAACAATACCTTGAGGATTGAAGTAAGGTTAGGAACAATAATACCTAAAAACAAGGAAGCAATCCAAGATTTGTTATATTTTTAGGATGCATGTGTTAATGTTGAAAGTAAAATCGAGAAGAAGAATTACAGATTTGAGGCAGCTATTGGTAAGGAAGACTTTGAGAAGGCTAGTAAAGTCATCAAATCAGATGATAGGTGGGAATTCACTTTAGATATAATTTTTCCCATTTCATACATGGTTAGCATAAGTTATAGAATAGGCCTTGATGAAGAGGGAAAAGTTTTTTGTATTGCAAATAATAAATTTAGGTTATGAAAGGAAAAAGGAATTGAAGGCCAAGCATTTAGATGTCATGGATTAGTCAAGGTAATATAGAATAAGTCTGAGTTAATTTGAGAATGCTGATTATTATTAGACTGCAGTTTGTGTTGAAAAAATTAGAGATCTTTTAAAAAACTAAAAGGAAATAGGATGCATTAGATTTAAATAGACTAAAATATATTATCATGATGATGAATCAGAGCAATTTGTTTTCTAAGTTTAATAAGTTGAAAAACATAAACAGGCTTTTTTAGTTGAAATTGCTTAGAATATTGTAAATGATAACAATACCTTCAGAAAAAATGTAGATAATGCATTAAATATGTTCAAAGATTAGGGTAATCCTTAAATATTAATCTAGCATATTATTTTAAACCATTTTATGAAGCAGAAATTTCATTAAAGTAAAATAAAATTGCTTAATCTTCAGCAGTTTTAGCAGAAAAATATTTAGAAAAAATAAGAGAATTTCATGATAATGTTCGACTAATGAATCCAAAAATCTCATTATAGGGTGTGAAGGATCAATAAAAGCAGCCTGAACCTAATTTTAATTAATAAAAAGGAACAAGAGGAAATTAACCAAGAACAAGAGGAAACAATAGACCAGAAAATGATAGATAAGACAATAGTAATTAAATACTGTAAGATTTGGCTGTTGATTCATAACCTAAATAATTTTAATAATAATAATAAAATAATTATAGAGGAAGAGGAGGAAGAGGAGGAAGAGGTAGAGGATAAGCATTCCACAAAGATAGAGAAGATAATGATGATGATGAAAGATATTAAAGTAGAACTGAAGATTATTTATGAATTTATTAATTTAATTAGAATGTTTTCAGCTGAAAGTGATATAAAATAGATGTTCTAAGAAAGAAAGTACAATAAAAAAGTCTTGATTGAAGCCAAGTTAGGAAGTATAATCTTCAAAGATCCTGACTTGATTGATAAATTTGAGGTCAATGACGATGAATTAGTTAATGTACAAACAAAAATTAACAAACATTAATACAAATTCGAGTCAGCCATTTCCAAACAGGATTTTAGTAAAGTGAAGAAAAGCTATCCTAATAAGGGCACTACCTAAGAGTGTTCTTTAGACTTAACTATCGAATTATCAAAGTATATTAGACTATGCTACAGAATTGTGCAGGATAAACTTGGAAAAATATTTTGTACATTATTTCATTTTTATATTTTTAGGTTATGAAAAATTTAAAGAATAAAAGCAACAGCATATGGATGTAATAGACTAAGGGAGAGTCTATAGAGTATCATCCACTGAATAGAATCTACAACATTACCCTTAATCAGATGTGTTTATTGATAAAATAAGAGACTCCATTAGATAGTCAGAAAAAGGAGTTTAATGTGTCAGATATAAATAGAATAGACTACAAATAGATGATGGATTGTCTGAAAAATTGATTTATGAAGTTGAGTAGGTAGAAAATAGAAAAAAATCTATTGATTTTATCAATCAAATTGTTGAATTGCTTATTGATGATAACAATCCATTAAGAACTAATTTATAACTAATATTTAATTTATTGTAATCAAAAGGTATATTATTATACTATTTAGCAAACTACTATAAACCACATTTTGAAGCTGAAATTAGAATAGCTCAAAATAGAAATGTAAATCATAGTGAATTTATATAAATGATAAGAGATTTTCATGATGCAGTGGTGTAGAATAATAATAAGTTAATCAAAACAGAAGGAGAATCTGCTTAACATGTTAAAAATACAAACAATATTCAAAAAAATTATAATTAAAACAATAATTATAAAGGATAAAAATAATAGCTAGGTTTTGCTGATTAATTAGTCATTGGACAGTAAAGAACAAGAGGATAATAAAGAAATCAAAATCAACATGATAGATAATAAGTTTAACAGATTCAAAAACCAAAATAATATTAACAACAATACAAGTACATTAATATATATTTAGCCAATATGAGGATAATTTTGATAATGATTTTGACTCTGATGATTACGACTGATATGATTGAATTAAACATATACCAAATATCATATTTTTTACAGTTTTTCATTTATTAATGCTTATCCTTGTGTAAAGTTACTGATATATTAGAATAATTAGGCCTCTTCCACCTATCCCAAAATTACGTCAGAGTCTCTTCTAATTAAATCAATTTAATTCAATGAAGATAATAATCTTCTTCCTAACTCTTAATCACCAACTTCATTACCAGCCTAATTTATTCGAATAATTACAATAACTTTATCCAAATATTACAATAATTTTTCAATATTTTTGATAGTTTCACTCACCAACTATTGAGGACTGACGGTATTCACAATTTTGAAATCCTTTTATTATAAATTTTAGGCTAAAAATGGCCATGCTTATTACAAATTCTCATCTGAAAATGAAATCTTAATTGGCATAGTATTGAATGAAGCAACAGCTGCATAATGTTTGAGGGATTGATTGAGTTTAAATGCCTATTCTTGAATGATTTCTTACCTTCATATCGATTTTATTGTTCTTTAAAGTTGGATTTACTTTCAATATTATTGGTTAACTTAGGACTGCTGTAGAATTGAATCCATTTTCCTTTTTGCTAAACTCAGTGGACATATAAGCCACACTTATATCAAGAGAGAGATCTTCGGTTGTAATAAATCCACCCAATAAGACTTCCTAGGGATTTGCTTATAAATGACTTAAGTATAAATCCTTTGCATCGCTGAAATCAAAAACGTAAGGCTAAGTATAAATATCAAATACATTTGTTTCATCACCTTAATCGACAACCAATGCAAAACACTCCGTAATATGCACCTTATTCGTGTAGACGGTTCCTAATAATGCTCCTCCCACTATTGTTTCTTCTTGCCTCGAAGCTCCAAATTTCCTATAATAGAGGTCGAGGATTTGGACTATGACAACTGGATGAATATCAATTTCAAAGTTAATATTGGAGCCTAAGTCAACTGTTTCTTATGCCATAAATTAAATTATGTAAACTAATTTAGTATAATAGAAGAGAGAAGATTTTCGAAACGACATACGACAAAGAAGAAATGAATAGCTGTTCAGAAGGAAAAGAATGTCAGGTATCTAAAGTTCAAGTGATGAGTTATTAACTATCCTATAAGACATCAATATCACTGATGAAGAATCTGCTTTAAATGTTATAGAGCAAGGAATTCCTTAAAAAATTATTGAAATACTTTTCTAGTCTGATGTCACCTTACCCTACACCGTAGAATTGTTTAGTACTAATTTATTCAAAATTAAGAAAGCAAACGCCACTTAATTATGGAAGCTTTATACATCTTCAATTCTCTGACCGCAAATTCCACTTAACTATAATTAGAGTAAAATATACCTCAAAGTTTTGTATCATATCTGGTATAATTGTTTACAAACTTTAATGAAATAATCACATCTCATCCAGATCTCATTTATGTGGTGGACTTCTTAGATTGCATATTTTATAATCTATTAATGACTGATTTTCAAATTTCCGTCAAAGATAAAGTAATCATTTCATAGGCTATACAAAAATCAATTCTAAGTGAAAATTTCACCCATTTGACGCTTCAAGGATAAGAAACTATGCTAGCCTTATATTGTAAATTATTCATTGAATATGATACACAATCTTTGTCCATATGTTCCGTGATTTTACAAAATTACAAGAAAAAAGAATTACTAATTCTTGTGGTTAAATTTATGATTAAAGCCCTTCATTCTACTTCAAAATAAAGTCGCCGATATCTATAGAATTTACTTACATTTTTCAGACAATAGGATTTCTCTGGGTAAGTACTCTTACTCTTAGATGAATTTCCAAATATCGTCATAGAGTACTTCAGACACATTTCTAATTATTAAAAAAGCATTTGCTCACAATTAATAGATTATAAGTAAGCTTACATAATCTTTGAAAACTGGTAAAAATTCGAAAGAAAGAACCTTTACTACTTTTTAGCTTGCATCATTACAACATACAAAATAATAATTGGTGATATTTTGCAAAACAAACTTTTATTAGATTAGATTTTTATGGACATTTCGACTCAATTTAACCAAGAATCAAAGGATGCATATTATTTATTATGTTATATGATGAAAGAGGATGAAAATCTTTCCTAAAATTACTCCTTCATTGAAATCATTAATAATCGTTTTGTATTCACTACCATTATCTTAGATTATTAGTATTTCAATTGAAGAATAAAAAGCCTATTTAGAGTTAATCCAGCAATACCCTTAGTTTGTTTTAGTTAACTGTCCAAATAAAATAAAAGCTAAAATAGAGTCATTGATAACAATTCCAGAATTAGAAACATTAGTTAAAAGAAGCCTAGATTGATATATAATTTTATAAAAAATAAAAATTTTTCCGATACCGGGGATTGAACCCGGGTCCCCAGGGTGAAAACCTGATATCCTAACCACTAGACTATACCGGAAATGTTAAAGACTTATCAAGTGATTGATACTTATTATGAAATATGTTTAAGGCTTCATTTTTTCAATAAATTAAAATCAATAATCACAATTTATTCATTAGTGGATAAATACATTAATTTTTCATAAAAATAATTTGTTAAATTTGTAAAATTGAATTTGCATATTTCCTTATTGGTAACCAATGATATTGTGTCCTTATTGAGAGCAATCAGTGGATTTAATTTATCAAAAAATAATACTGATGTTGGACTAAAAGTGAGTTGTATAATTTATTGCTCTTTCTATCCTTTTAATACAAAGATTTTGTTATTATTTGTTGCTGCTATGATTACCAATTATCCATCAAATTTTGCACAAACATCGTAGACAAAAATAGGATTTTATTTGTCAATCACTAAATTATATGATTCATATTTAGAGTCATCTTTTAAAACATCTATAATTCCATTATCCATTGCTAATATTATATATTATATTTCATTATCATACAAAACTTTTATAGATGAGCAAAAAACCTCTGTTTAATAATTGTAATATTTAATCTCTTCAGAGACAAAATTTCTTGCTTCCAATTAATTTGAGTTGATTGAATAAATACACTAATCTATAATCTATAGTTTGCAAAAGCTAAAAATATTCAAATGAAATTTTTTTTAGATTATGAATTCACTATTTATAACATATATCCATCCGTCCTTTGCTTACACAATCAAATAGTCAATATTGCTGTAAATATGCATTGTATTTTCAATATCAAGTTTGTTATGAATTTTTATGGCATTTTTTGACATTTGATATAGGTACGAGGAATCAGCTAAAATCCAAAATTTATTGAATATATGAAATGCTTTGATAGAATCTAAAATAGCAACTAAATTTACTCAACATTGTTGGCACTACTATCAAGGCATCACTTTTACTTTACATGAAAAATAAAATATTAAAAAATCAATCTTTATCGAGCAATTGACAAAATTCCTACCCCTTATAGTCTAACTGTGATGTGTGATTTGAGTTTGTATTAGATTATTATAGATCTGATGTAGAATGAAACACTTTCCCTTTAAATAGCCTAGAAAGTTCGAGCTTTCTCTAAATTTCTTACTCATCTATTTCATTTATCTTTTGTTGATTTGCCAAACTCTATTTTTCAAAGTCATCCAGAGTAATGGTGTAATTTTGGCATCCAATCAGTACTTCCTCAAATCTATTTTGGAGTTATAAAATGAATGCTTAGAATCGTTATGTATTTTATTAATAAAGTGAATGAACCTTTCTTAATTCGCTCTGTAAAAGCAGATTTTATTCATAATGCTCTCTCATCATTTTTCTTATTTTTTCATTTTCCATCTAATAATCCCTCAAGAACCCCTCCACTTCTGCTGAAATATAGACGGGCTTTTACTGTTGGAGTGATTCAATTTATCTTTTCAATTCAATAACTTATGCTTTTAACTTTTTATTTTCAGCAACTAACTTAATCATAGAAAATCCACACTCTTCATTAGCTTTCTTGGCAGGTGATTCATTTTATACGTTAATAGTGACTGATTTCTTATACACAATCTCTGATTTCCTGTTTTTGGGTGGGGGACTTTATTCTTTCTATTAATTCCTAAATCTTCCACAATACGTTACCCTAAATCGATGCCATACAATTTTTAGAACTTCCATGTGATGTGCAATTATGTATCTTCGTTTATGTTTAGAATGTCATACACCTCTAAGTTAAATGAGGAGGATACCTTTCAGTTTTGAGTTAAGGTACTTACTCAAATTTATTTTATGCTCTCTCAACACTTTCGAATCTGCAAGGAAGGAAATGGTTGTTATTTTATCCTCAAGGATTTTTTATTAATCTAATATGAAATTCGATTGGGTGCAAAAAGGCTAATTGTAAGCATTTTCGTTTAATGGTATATTAAAAGTGTCATTATCTAATTACTGCATAGAATACCTAATTTCCATTACAGGGAATAGTTGCTTGCCTAGCAGTCTGTTTTCTGTATTATCAGTGAAATGGAATAATGAATTAACTTTAAGTTCATAATAATATAATTAATACTTATGTGGCTGGGCTAGAAATTAAAAAATGCTGCAGGCACAGTTAAAAATGTCACCACCAATTTATTATAAGAAAAATAAACTGATTCTGATAAAAAGATTGAGTAGCCCCAGAAATAATAAGAAGTCAATCTCTTAGACATGGAAGATCAAATTACCCAAGAAATGACTATCACTGAATTGATTACTAAATTTCAATAAGTCGATGTAGTAAATCTCCAGAATCAATTCGAAGCATGGAAAAATTTCGAAAATCAATCACAATCCCTTAAGAATAAAATTAATGTCGTCAAATAAGAAGTTGCTTAAACTATCAAATAATTTCCACCAGATTTATGGGATAATGGACAAATAGTAGAAAGGCAAAAACACGAATTCGTGATGAAGATCCTAGATCAATTGCCGATTTAATTTGAATTTCAATCCACTATGACATGGGGTTAATTTAACGATAAACTCTCCAAACTGGCCTCTGATATTAAGCAGCTTAGTCAAATAAAATATGCACCATTAGTGAAAGAAAATAAATAATTGAAAGCCAAAATAGCATCACAAAACTAAGATTAGAAAATTCTAGAATTATAGAAATCCTTGGACACACTTAAAGAAGAAAAAGAATACTTTAAAAATTAGCAAGTTTAATTGCAACTTGATTACAATAATTTAGAGCAACAATTTCAAGAACAGTTGAATGAGCTAAATTAAAGAGTTAAAACATAACAAGATGTATTTTCTCTGGAAAAATCCTAATTAAATAAAGACATCGATGAATATATTGCGATAATTAATAATGATAAAGGAAAGCTAGGAAAAGTTAAAGAAATAAAAAAACAAATTGAGGAATTAAGGATAATGTAATAAAATGTTGGAGATTTTCTAAAATAAATACAGTATAATTGCTTATAAGAGGAGATTTCAAGCAAGATGACAGAGTTCATTTAATATCATAAATTTAATCAAAATCTTAACTTTTCATTCGATGAAGAATTAAGTGATGAAGATTTCAAATAAGTACAATAAATGATCAGAGCCTTAAATCGCAAACAATCAGATTAGGTGATGAAGGATTCTAATATCAATTAATAAGATTTATTGCCGAAATTATTGCGATACATTCATCATCTTTAAAAAGAATTAGAAGTGCTAAGAGAACAACCCACTTGGTCTTTTGATTAAAACCCAAATATTAATCAAGAGATGAGTGAACCATAAACTCTTTAATTAGAACAATAATTAAGTGAGAAATAGACTGAAATGATGCTATTGTAAATTGAATTAAGAGAATCAATATAATAAAGAGAATAATTAATTATATAAATATAAGAATTAGAAAAGAAGAACTTAGCATAATAAGAAATAATAGCTACCCTTAATCCTAATGCAACAAATGAAGATGTAAAAATTGATAAAAAATAAGATCAGGAAACATAGACAGAGTTTAATAATTTTAATAATCAATAATATTCAGAAGATGAAAAACAGCAAGATTAAGAAGGATTCTAATCAGTAGATGAGTAATAAGAAATACAAGAAAGGAATATTAATGATTAAAATTAACCAGAAATCAATAATAAAGTAGATTAAATAAATCAATCTACTTAAGTTTAAGTTGATCAAGAAAGTTAATCAATATAAGCAAATATATTATCTAATAATCAAATAATAAGTGAAACAGAAAAATAACTAATTGATTAGGAGTAATAAACCGCTAATTAAGAACATGATAATTAAACAACTCAAGTTGAGATTAAGTCAGAAAATCAACATACTTAAGTTGAACTTGAACAAGGAAGCTCTGCATAAAAAGAATAAATTCATTAATCTACTTAGATAAATGAATTATAAAAATAATAAGTAGATTAATAACATTAAATTACTTAAGTTATAGAATGTGACGATTAAACAACTTAAGTTGAATACTAATCTGAAACTCAGCATACTCAGGTTGAGGTAGAGCAAGAAAGTCAGTTAATTTAAACTTATATGGAGACTACTCATTAAACTACTTAAATTGAAAATGATACATAATAGATTAATTAGGAATAATAAACAACTTAATTTATAATTCAATCTGAAAACATTGAATAGCAATGTTAATAAGTTTAAGTGGAGGTGGAATCTATTCACCAATCTACATAAATGGAAAAAGATGAAACTTAAATCCAATAAGATAATCAAGCTACTCAAGTTGAGTTAGAATCTGTAGACTAACACACTTAAGCTCAAATTTAGTAAGAAGACTAATTAATTCAAGCAACTGTAGAATCAATATCAATATCTGTACAAAATGAGTTTGATAATCAACAAATCGATTAATAGAATTAAACTATTGTTGAAGTTGAAAATATTGAGAAAGTATAATTAGAAGACTAATCTATTCAAGTTTAAGTTTAACAGGAAAATTAGTTGGTCTAAGCATAAACGGAATCAATTCACTAAACAACATAAATTGAAGATGAATTATCAATTCAACAAACACCTTTGAACCCATCACAAAATTAAGATGATTAAACAACTTAAGTTGAAATTTAATCTATGAATCAATAAACCTAAATTTAAATTGAACAAGAAAGTTAGCAAATTTAAGCAACTGTAGAAAATTCTAGTTAATCAACGTAAATTTAACATGAATTTACCCAACATGAAGAAGAGAATGTTGATTAAGCAGAATAAGTGGATATTTAATCAGAAACATAACAAAAACAAGAAATAGAGTAGACAAATTAATAAATTTAAGCTACAGTTGATTCTACACACTAATCAACCTAATTTGACCAATAAGAATAAGATAATTAAACAACTTAAATCGAATAAGAAAACTAACAGACTCAAGTACAAATTGAATAAGAATGTTAATTAATTTAAGCAACAGTTGAATCTTCGCACAAATCAACTTAAATACAATAGGAAATAGATCAATTTGAGGAAACCTAATTCAAAATACAATCTGAAAACCAAGAAACTTAAATCTAAATTGAGCAAGAAAACTAATTAGTTTAGGTTTAAACATAAGATTAAACCACTTAAGTCATTGAAGTTGAAAGTAAAACAACTCAAGTAGAATTTGTGCCCCTTGAACAACCTCAATAATCTAATCATGATGACTAAACAACTCAAGTTGAAATCCAATCAGAAACATAGCAAACTCAAGCCTAAATAGAACAAGAGAATCAATTAATTTAAGCTTAAGTTGAATCTTAACATTAATCGACGTAAATATTTGAGATAGAAAAAGTTGATTAGGAACATTAAACAACTGAAATAAATCAAGTTCAATCTGAAAATTAACAAACTTAAGTATACATTGAATAAGAGAGTCAATTAATTTAAGCAGAAGTGGAATCTTAACATTAATCAACATAAATTTAAGTAGATTAATAACACTAAACAACTTAGCATGATTAAATAGAAGCATAAATTGAAATTTAACAAGAGGATTAGTTGATTTAAGTATTAATAGAATAAATTAACTAATCAACATAAATTTTAAATGAACAAGTAGATCAATAAAACTAAGTTTTAATTAATTAAGAAGATCAAACAACATAAGTTGAATTAGAATAGCAAAATCAATCTACTTAAGCTCTTCTTGAGAACAATAATCATGATTAGAATATAGAATATAATCTTAAGGATTTGGCAGAGGAAAATACTTAATTAAAATCTTAATTAGAGAATATTTTAACTAATCAATAACAATATATAGGACAAATTAATTATTAATAATAGCAAATAGATAGATTGGGAATGCAAATTCAAGATTATTATAATAAAAATGAAAACTTGTCACAACTTACCGAGTCATTGATGTATAAAATAAGTGAATAAGAGTATTAAGATTAAAATGGTAATTAAATGTTAATAGAAGAATTAGAAACAAGAAATTAGGAATCTCAGAAAAAATTAATTGAGCTACAAAATTATGTTTAGACATTGCAAAAGGAATCAAAAAATTAATAATAGTACGATGAAGATGTTTCAGAGAGATTACTTAAATTGGAAACACAGATATCAGAAACAGAAAACAAATTATAAGAATAATTATTAATTAATATGCAATTAAGATTAACTATTGAAACCTAAGAGAATTAAGCATAATTTAAAAAATAAGATAATTCTAATAGTTTGAATTTTGAAAATTAACTGAATGAAAATATTGAAAAAATTATGGAAATTGAAAATGAAATACTAAATGAAATAACAGAATAAGTGGAAGCAAAATAATAAGTTTAAAATGATTACAATAACTTAGAATAAATGCTTTAAAACTCTTAACAAAATGAGTCAGAAAAAATAGACAATTATCAAAGAGCTGAAGAGAATGAGAAAATTGATAAAACAACATCTGTTAATGAAAGCTTGCATGAAAAAGATTTCGATAACTATTTTGATTAGTTGCAGTAAGCGAATGAAGAGTTAACGCATTAAAAGTAGGTTTTACTTGAAACTATATCAAATTAGGAGACAAGGTTTAAGTAATTATAGGAATAGTTTTAAAATTAATCAAATTAATAATTAGAAGCTTTCAATGAAAAGATAAATAATAGCGTTAAATAAATTGCTGAAATTGAGGAGAAAAATACTCTTTCAGATTAAAAAATCTAAACTTTAACTCTATAAATTTAGTAAATCCAAAATGAACATACTGAATTAATTACTAATTTGTAGGAAAAAGAGAGAGAAATTACTAGTTTGAATGAATCTATTACTAAAAGTATAGAATAGCTAGCTAATCTTGATGAATAAATGTAAGAAAAAAAAACAAAAATTAAAGAATAATAGGAATAAATAACTAAATTGATTCAAGTTTAAGAGGAATCATAACTCCAGAATGAGAAATCCTAACAAGAAAACCAACTTTTATTGGAGCAAATTCATAATTAATAAGAAACAATAAATTTATACCATAAAAAGATTGAAGAATAGGAAGATTAATTATATAATAATTAATAATAAATAGACTATTCAATTATAAAAATAACAGAACTCAGCAATTAAGTGGCTGCTAAAAATAATGAGGTATTAGAACTCCAAGTAACTCTATCAAAAGTTGAAGAATATTTCTCATAAGAAGGATTAAAATTGAGTCATGAGTTAAATCTGAAAGATTAGAAAGTTTCTGAATAGGAAGATCAAATCACCCTTTATTAACGAGAAATAGTAATTTATAAAAATTAAATTGATCTGTTGGAAAGAAGATAGTAAGAATATTGTTCTGAAGAAATAAGATTAAAAGAATAGGTGTAAACCATTCTCATTCAATTATAAAAAGAAGAATTAGAAAACTCCAATAACGTTGATTTAATTGTTGAGTTAGAAGGAAAATGCGAGTAAGCTGTATTTTAAAGAAATGAGATGGAGAAAGACTACATACAAATTAAGGATAAGATTAATCATTTAGAATAGGACTATATTCTAAAAAATGAACAATACATACAATTGTATGAGGAAACTAATACATTAAGAGAGTAAATAAAACAAAAATCCCAATAAGTAGCAAACCTCTAAAAATAGAATGATGAAGCATTAAGTTTATAAAAAACATATGAAGGAGCCATGATTGAAATTTTGCATAATTTATCTAATGAAAACTTCGATAATAAAAACATAAAACAAACTATCCTTTCATAGATCACTCAACTTAAAGAATAATTCAAAAGAGAAATAGACAATTTAAGTTAATAAATTAAGTTACTTTAAAAATAGAATATTGATTCCCAACAACAATACAGTGATCTTTAATAAAAATTATTAATCTGTGGTACAGAATATTCTAAGAAAGAATAATAACTAAATCAAGAAATTTAATTGGCTTAAAATAAATTCAACGAGAGTGTTGAAAAAGCCAATTAGATCTACAATTAATTGTAAAAATTAGAATAAAAGAAAAAGGACCTCGAAAAGCAAATTTAAGAATTAGAAAAACAGAAAAAAGACCTTACGGATGAATCTAAGGCAAAAGGAAATGAAATTGAAAATCTAAAATCTCAACTAAATAAGAAGATTAGTGAAGTATGAATATATTTAATTTAGGTTGGTGTACTCTAAAATTAACTCTAATCTTAGATCTAAGAATTATCAAAAATTGCAGAGTTAAATAAAATTTTAGTGGGCAAAAATTGTGAAATTTAACAGTTGAACAAAAAGGTTTCAAGTTATGAAGAAACAATAGAATAATTGAATTAAAGTGTTATTAATTTCTAATTCGTAAATGAAGCAGCTCAATAGAAATTTGATGTAAAATAAGAAGAATATGAAATAAAAATAAAAGAATTGAAGGAGTTAATTCAATAGTATAATAAACAATTGGACGAGAAAAATCAAGATGAGTAAATTCAATCTAAGATCGTAGATTTATAACAAAAAATCAGGAAAAAGGAAGAAACCATAGTTCAATTATAGAATGAAAAAGAATAAATAATCGAAAATTGCAATAAAAAATTTAATCACATAATTTAGAATTAGCAAAATTTAATCGATAAAAGAGTAATAAAAGAAGCACTCTTAAATTATTTTGATACAAGGGCTCCTTAAAAGATAAGACAATCTATTTTACAATAGTTATGTTGCATATTAACAATGACACCTTAAGAAGCAGAGAAAATAGGTATTAATTGTTTTTTATAAAGGCATACAAATCCATCGGTTGAATCAACAGGAGATTTAACAAAGACAAGAGCAATAAACACAGTCCCTAAAAGACAATCTATTAAATTATCTCTTAAATGATTGAAATCAATAATTAAATTATAAAGCGCAAAATTATTTATTATGAGTTAGCGCCCTTTTGACATTGTGAGTTTATGCCGAAAATCTAAAAAGATTGGTAAAAATGAAGATAAATCATATTGGCAAAAATTAGAAACCTCAGTTAACTGCAAATTTGGCAAAATTAGATGCCCTAAAAAAATAATTGATTGCTTTGAATAAAACAAATCGTTCGTGTATTTGGTTGAAGAAACTGATGGATAAAAGAAGTATAATAATCTTCTATTAAAGGTTAGTCCCAGATCTGGTTTTGGAAGAAAAGTTTCCATAGTTTATGATCAATTATTTGGAAGAAATTATACAATTACAGTGATTTATATACTATATGAATAATTATTCAAAATTAGAAGTTAAAGGCAAAGGTAGTTATGGAGCAGCGTATTTGGCAATCGAAAAACAATCTAATTAGCAATTTATCATCAAAGTAATTAACTATTTCATCAGATTATCGATACAGCACTCATGGATGGAAACTAAAAAGAAAATGCTATAAATGAAGCTAAAATTTTGAGGGAGCTTAAACATCCTTCTATCATTCGTTATCATGAATCTTTTATTGATAAAGTGTAATTTATAAAGCTATTTTGAAAGAACGAATTTATGCATTGTGATGGAATATGCTGAAAATGGAAATTTGGAATAAAGGATGGTAGAATACAAAAACAACAATGAATATATAAACGAACAATAAATCATTGACTGGTTTGTTTAAGTTTGCTTGGCCATTAAATATTTACATGACTAAAATATAATTCATAGAGATATCAAAACTCAGAACATATTTATTAACAAAAACAACTTTATAAAATTGGGGGATTTTGGAATAGCTAAAGTAGTTGAGTGTAAAGAGCAATTATGTAAAACCTCAATAGGAACCCCTTATTATATAAGTCCTGAAGCATTTTAGTCTAAGCCTTACAATCATAAATCTGATATGTGGAGTTTAGGATGTGTGTTATATGAATTGATGGCTTTAAGACATGCTTTTGATGCTAAAAGTATATTTACAAACAAATATCTAGCTATCGAAGGTCTTGGTATTAAAATATTAAGGGGGCAATATCCAATGATACCCAAACATTATTCAGAGGAATTAAAGAGTTTAGTTCCAAAATTATTGACTGTCGATCCATAGAAGAGACTAAATATCAATTAATTATTGAAACAAGATATTTTGAAGAGGGCAGCCAAGAAATTTTTAGAAAAAATAATCTCAACTGAATAAAAAGCAGAAAAAGTAATAAGCAATAGTATTGCCAATAAAATTGAAGAATTAAAAATATAATTGGAAAATGAACTAGGATTCTAAAAGTTGCAATAATTAATGGATGAGATTGTAATATAAAAATATATGATAGGAAAATGACACTTTAAACTTTAATACAGATGTTAGTGATAAAACCATAAAATAAATAGAAAATTTACTATCACTGGAAAAGTAATTATATTGATATAATATTCAATTTTAAACTTTTTGTTACATTTTTTAATTGTAGACAAACTTTTGAAAAATGTTTTCCTCATTCACATCTATTTCCTGTGCTATTTAATTAATTTATGAATAAAATGTATAGTATTGTTTCCCTACAAAATCTGTCATGGTTTTATTAAAAAATTGATCCTTTCTAAAATTGATAGAGCTTAAGTAACTTTAATAGAATAATTAATTACTTTAGGATGTGGAGAAGGAATATTTTATTAGTTTCTATTAACTTATCAATATCTCTATCATGATAAATATTCATATCTATTGCTTCTTGTTCATATGAATCCATTGGACTTTGTACACACAGAAATCCATCTCTGAATACATTCATCAAAGTAGTTCTAAAAAGTTTATGTTATTTGTCTACAAATCATAACTATATACATTCTATAGATTTAATTTTAAATATAGATAAACACTCGAAAGCATTAAAGAGATATAACACTGCTCCTTCACCTTAAATAGAAATAGGTTTTTATTCTACTTATTCTTAAATTCTTTTAATATGATAATCCAAATAATATTTATCCTCAATTTAAATATATTTTGTTTAAACAAAGTTCAAATGATACTTATTTGCCAAATACTCTGCGGTTTGAGTGTGGCAACAAAATTTATTGGACTATATTGTTTAGATTTTTACTTAATTTTCAACTATTGCAAAGAAGATAATACTCGCTTACGGATAACTCACAAAATGATTAAAGTAAGGGTTATTAACATATTCCCCTATCAAAGTTTTCCCTTATAAATCTTATTTTAAGTTTTCCTGATCAACTTCTTTTATATACTTAAACCATAATTCTGCAATTTAGACAGGCAATCTTTCTGAAAAACCTTAAAGATCTTTTTCATCTTTGAATAAAAGGGAGTAATTTTTTGAAGAAATTACCCAACAATTCAATGTTTAAGAATATGAAATTTGACAATTATCTCCATTTTCTTATTATTATTCAATTAATGTAACAGGAATTTTAAGTTCTAATGATTGATAAGCTGATTGTAATTAATTATTATAAAGAAATTGATTTCTTTATTATGAATTTTCCCAATTATTGTCTCTAAAATTTATATATAAATTACAATTCATAAAATTTTGGCAATCCTTTTCTAATTAATTAATAATTTGCCCTATTATTGATATCAAAATATTTTTCCTGGAGGTTTCCAAACAGTATTGTTAGTCCTCTTCTATAAATTTCAATAAATTATGGATTTATTTCAAACATTTTCTATTCCTCTCTACCCTCTAATCCAATTTTAATGATGATCATTCTTGCTTAAGATTTAGGCACATTGAATTCCTTAACATGAAAGTATTACTGTAGTTTTTTTGCCTACACAAGTACATCCAAAGGGTTTTAGATATCCAATATCAAAGGAAGGGAGTGTTATTTTTAATACATTAATTAATTTATGTAATCATCGGCCTCAAGGGAAGTAAAAAAGTTCCAATATGATAAACTCATCGAGGAACCATCATCACTTTATGGATAATTACTCATGAATAGAATAAAGGAACAACAAAAAATTAAAGAAATTAAACCGCTCTAACTACTAGATGCACCAAATGTGAGTACAGAATCAGAGTATTAATTATTAGATTGGTCTGTAACAGATATTGTGTGTCTTGGGTTAAAAGAAAATCTATACTTTCGAAACTTCAAAACTGGAACTACATAATAACTAGGACATTTGGATTTTGGAAAATATACTAGTCTCTGTTAGTAAGAGGAACTCATCTCCTACACTACCTCCCATGGATAGTTGATTATCTCAAACATGGAACTAAAATAATAGTTACAATCCTATCATGTTGATGATATAGTGCGCGCCTAAACTTTTTAAGACTCTATTTTATGTTGTGCATCCTAAAAGGGGATATTGTATCTTGATTTGCGCCAAAATAAATATGTCTACAAAATAGGATCCCTGAGAGATGTATACACTGTCTCCTTAAATGATACAATTCTAGCTACTGGATCAAGTGATAAAGTTTGCATATGGGACTTAAGAAATCCCTCAATTGTCATTGAAACTTACAATTAAGCCGGCAGGGCACTAGCTTGGGAGAAGCGTAGGAGGAATTATTTATGTGCAGGTGGCAAGGATGAGCGAATCACTATTTGGAACACACAAGGTGATCTTAATCCATAGTACATCTCTGCAGATGGGCCAATCACCTAATTGATTAGTTCCGATTAAGGGCTTATCTATTCTTCAGGGAATAAGTGTTACAATGGTCTAAATATCATGACCAAGCACTAAGACAAAGTCCTTAGAATGGCTCTATCTCCTAATTAGGGTTAGTTATGCTCACTAGGAAGTGATGAGTTACTAATATTCTGGTCTTTAGAATGATTATTATTATAAATGAAAAACTTAAAAACGGAACTTGTTCTTTTGATGTTGTTTTGCGTAAGTAATTGTGTAAATGTGGCAAAACAAGATGTGGTCGCAGAACTTAAAGTATTGAGAATATAATGAAATAGGTAAGAAAACCAGTTGGGGGCAGATTGCTTGGAGTTTAAGTTAATTGGCATATTCTGGTGATTAGACATTTAAAGAATTAGTTGATGTGATTTAGAAAGTGGTAAATATATCATAATTATTCAGAGTGAAAATGTTAAAGATTTACTCCATGATCATGAATTTGCAAGTGATAAAGCAATTAATGTTTTTGATAGCAAAAATGAAAAATTAGATTTAGGGATTGATGAAACAGTTACTTTTATTGCCAGAAATACAGATTATTTAGATACATCTATGCATGATTACATAGTTACTCTAAATAAAAGACTTGAAAATTTAGATTAAAATGTTAAAGAGAACAGAAAACAGTTAGAATATCACACATTCACAAGACAACAATAAAATGAAAAATTCCTTGATTCATGTAATTAAATAGGTTATTTAGTGTCATAATATGAACATATGATTGCATAAGTCGATATGTGTATGGCTTTGCTTTAAGGTATTTTTGCCAATGAAGAATTCATATAAGTTGATAGAGTTAAGATTATTACAAGATAAATATTTGCTGCTTCTCTCTTGAATAATATCGATATGAAAGAACTCTTAGAAACAACAGAAACTGCAAATTATACAGATACTAGAGTATAAAAACATGTAATTTTTGTTTTTAAATTTAGATTATTGAAGCCTTTAATAATTTGAGAAATTAATTTGTTAATCATAAAAATTCTGATATAGCATATGATGCAGAACAATAGAAATAATTTGAAGAATAAAAATAATAATTGGATAGAGAATTATTGATATTTAAAAAGGATATTGCAGAAACTATTTATAATTTATCAGTAGCAGAAGAAAAGATTCACTAAATCAAAGATGATATTGCATCAAATTAAAGAGATCAAAGTTTCTTTTCAAAAGAGAAAGAATTTGTTAATAATGGAAATCAAATTGAATAAAAATGGAAGTCAAAAATCACTTAAGAATATAACAATTAATTGAGTTCCTGTGAAAAGGCCATAAATTTAATTTCATAACCAGAATTTTGGGCAAGAATGGATTAAATTAATATTTGAAAAATATGCATTAAATATCATTATAAATAAGGTTTAAGTTTCTATTAGTAAAACATCTTATTTCTATGACTATTACTACTATGATCACTAGGCAATGTACGTATTCTATTGTATGTTAGTAATTGAGAATTTTGAGATTATTATTTAGTGAACTATAATTTTGTTAAATCAATCTTTTGTTTTGATGTTGGTGATAATTCATCTTAAATTACAGTTACTGAAGCTTTAGATTATAATAATAAATGAGTAGACTACTTACTACTTATTACTCCATCACTTCTTTAAGTCGAGAGATAATATTAATTTAACTAACCCAAACTTGGTTGTTATTACACTAAAGGTAATTATTATTTATCAGAATTCTGTTTTAATTATTTACTTTTCTCTTGTATCCACTTAGAAATAACATTGAATGAACTTCTTCTCTTTATTATATTAGAACTCTATTCATTATGATAGCGAGGTGTAAAATATTATTTTGGAACATCTTATCTTTATAATTTTTAAAAGTATGCCTTTTTAAAATTCAATTTTTAAATAGGAGGAGGTGAGTTACTTACTGAGGTTTCACTCGCAAATTATTTTTGTTGTTCTAATTATCTTGTTAGTGTATCCTATATATTTAATAATTTCTCCTTTGAAACACAAACACTAAGCCTTGGAACCTTCACATAAGTGAGTCTTCTAAACATCAGTTACGGTACTTTTGATTTATAACATATAAGGGCAATTTTCCTTTATAATTCGAAATTTATAGGCAAAATTGGTCCTTGATATTATATGTCAGCAATAGTTTTGGCTCTAATATGAGAAATTTTTGGCTCTTTTTTCAAAAATGGACAACTTTTACTTCTTTTTTATCCATAATTCTTTCTCTATTTTGATCTCTATATGAATTCTAATTATTAGATTTCTTACTATATTGATTTCTCAATCTATTAATCTTTTTCTTTCTCACTATTTCTGCTTCATGTGAGTGCTACTAAACCTAAATATATGGAACCTTTTCTGTCAATCTCTTTTACTTACTTCCTATAAATTCATACTAAGATGCTCTTCTAAAACTGACTTTTTTCTTAATTTTAACTTAATCTGATTCCATACTTGCACTTACATGTGCAATAACTTCTAAGAAATCAGCTCTTTCTATTTTTGATGCTCTACCGACTGACACTCCAAATTATGTCATTATTCTTGGGGATTTTATCATTCTATTCTTCTAATGCTTTATAATAATTATCCCATCATCTTTGTTACTTGTTGGAAGTTCAAATGATAGACTAGGATTTATATTTTTTGGCATAAGCTCATTATAAAGACGTGGTTTTGTCTTTTACAATTCTCTATAAATTTTCCAAAAAGAAGAAGTTTAGGTTGGTTTATTAATGTACATAATTATTTTATCATTTCTTTCCCTTTGCTGCTTTTGCTCCTCCCTTAGCTGCAGCTTTTTATGCAGCCTTAGACTCTGCCTTTTAAGCAACCTTTTGTGTGCTTGTTACACCCTTTCTTGTAGCCTTTTGTGTCTCAATTTACTTTTGTTTTCGCTCCTTAATTTCACGGGCTGCTTATTCAGATTAGGCCTTTCTTGTTTCTTAAGATTAATAATTTGTTTACTGTCATCTTCCTTACGTCTTCTTCTGATCTCTTCCAATGAAATACCCACAATTGCTCGCTAAACTTTCAAGTTTCGGACTCTTCTCTTTTTTGCGCCCTCATCTGTCTTAATCTTTTTATTTAATCTTCTCCATGCTACGGTCCATTAGATTTCTTGGCTTTTTATCTACATCTCATAAGCAATACTTTTCTAGCTGAAAATGCTCTACTCTTTTGATTTAAAAAGTAAAACAATCTGCCGTCCTTAGCCACAAACCTACGTCCATGTCCAGGGTAAATACGCCATTCGCTGAAGGAGCACAAATCTGTCTTGATAACCATAATTTAAAATAAAAATCTTTTTTTAATGAATTTAATTCACGATAAACTCAAACAATAAGTGCCTGCAGACAAATAATTGCAATGCAGCCATTTTGTCAGATTAGTGGAATCACTTAATGAATTAGGAAAAGTTTAAACAGCTGACTTACAAACATTGATATCATTCCAATTCCCATAGCATACATTTCAAATGCTTTGCAATGCCCTTGGATTCATTATAGCGAAATAAGGAAACGAAAGCATTAAGTAAGTTGTCGAAGTATTATTGTAATTTATCGCGAAAAAAGGGTCACAAAAGAGTATTGCACTAACATTGCTCATAACCTTAATACAATTAACTTATCATGAAATATAACCATTCTCATATACACTCACGTAAGACATCACAGCATAATTAATGAAACTATTAAAGGGTTCTGATTATAGGGTCCTCTTATGTAATGCCTTTTAATTTCTTATTGAAACATAAAAATAAGAAATCCTCAAACATGCATTGAAGTTTGCGTAAAATGATAAAAATGATGTTCTTATGTAGGCTGGATTGTAGGGTTTGATGTATTTAATGGAAAAAGATGTAATTTCTGAACAAATACTTGTACTTGTGTACAAATTTGATGAATCTCCTATTTTCTTTAAATTCTTTGGCAGATATCTCTTTTAATAACAAGCTATCATACAATTAACAAAAAAGGATAAAGCTAAGTAACTCTAACCCAGGGAACAAGCTTAAAGAATATTCTAACTATTTGATGAAAATTTGTCAAAATTTCCATCAAATATAACAGGAAATATATTCCTTGCTTATAAGAAGTATTTCTTAATTATAGTAGATATCTAATGACAGAATACAAGAGACTAGGATTACCAATCATTAGAGGTTCCTTTGAAATTTCCTGCTCATATTTGAATTCCATGTAACTTGATGATCCATTTTTACACACAGTTTATAAAAAGTATTATAATTTAACTATTAAGATCTTCAGAATTATGCCATTACATGATTTAGTAAGTGTAACTAAATGAAAGAAAAGAATTATTGGATTACTTTTTTGATAAAATAACAAAAGCTAAGAATTAAAAATGGAATGTCTATGTTTATAAGATATTATTAAAAGGGATGAATTTTCTATTTGATACACTTGGTTCTTTAGTATTTGATGAGAAGAGATCAAAGCCATCTGAATTCATCGATACACTAACCCCAATATTCAGGATTAATGATCTTCTCCTACATCCAAATTCAATAGATCGTCCTATATGTGTGAGTGTAAGTAGAAATATATTTGGATTATTTGAATCATTTTTTAGAGAAAATAAGAAATGGTAATAAAGCATCCTATCAGCATTATTGAATTATGCGAAAATATCCTTAGCAGATTTGAGTGTAAAAGAAGCTAATTCAACTTTAAATATACTTAAAATATAATGTGCCTTGTTATCTAAATTATTTCAATAACTTGATTTATCAATTCATTCTGTTTCGAGTGAATTAATAAATCATTTATGGGATAGTGCTAAATCTTTTCTAAATAAATCTAATGCTTTTAAACGTATAGGATGGATGGTGATTGCTGAATTGTTAATGGTTCCTTATTTTGGGACTGCAAATAAAGTCAAGGAGATAGGTGGGCTGATTGAGTAAACTCTAAACACAAAAGATGAAATCAAGGATGAGTTATAACTCTTAAATTACTGTAGTGTTGGCTTGGTTATTATATCCATTCTAACTTGTCCTTCCTTAAGTAAGACAATTAAAGATACAACTAAAAAATTCTTAGCTTAACAAACTATTGCAATGTATCAGAAACTCTAATAATGTAAATTTGATAAAACATCACCTATAATGATATCCTGTAAATATATATTTTATCAAACAATACGTTAAGTAACACCAAAATATTATTCAAATGAATTAAATTCATTGGTGTAGTTTAGTTTGGATGATATTGTCAATTGCAATTCCAAATGGCCTTACGTTGACATTCATAAAAGTAACCATTACGTGGATGAACTATTTGGAATACCTAGATCTGAATTTTAATTGATTGCTGCTGCTAGTAAGTTTTTGGGGCATATTTTATCATCAACATCATTTACTCTTAAAAATAAAATTAATTTTATTAGATACGTAAATGGTACACTCTAAACATAAGTTGTTAATTTAAAAGATTAATAAAATAAAATATCCAAATAATAGTGTTATTTATTTTGTGTATATTAAATAGCTGTTAAATTAAATTAAGGTAATACTACTGTTTCATAGGAATTCAATGAATAGATTTTTTAAATTGTTAATTTATGTTAAAATGATTAAACATCGGAATTGTGTGCTGTGCTTTATTGTGCAATGTTATAAATTAAAGATGTGGATTAAGCAGAATAATTAAATCTTTTATTATCACAACATTCAACAGCTAATTATACTCATTTAGTTATAGAAATAATTAAAAAAAAACTCAGTGGTGTGTAACTTCAGGTTTAAAATCTTTTTATGAAAGTAGTATCACACATGACAAATGATGTAGCAAAAATTATATCGTTATTTGAAAAAGTTGATCATCATTTTTTAAAGAATGCTTGGGTTTTCCTTGTATTTGCATTAAGTCAGAGTGAAAAACCAGTCTAAATTAATGAATTCAAGAAACTCACACATATTATATTAAATTATGTTAGGAATAATGGAATTAAGGACATATATTTAACGATATTGTATCAAGAATGTCGATATAGATTACAATAAAAGCCATTCTACATTCTATAACTTGATTTTGCAATGGAATAAGACACAGAGGAAACAGTTCAGAAAACTATGTAACTTTTAATTAAAAAACCCACTACTAAAATTGCTACATTCCTTGATTACTTGACTGACAAATATAATTCAGTTTCCTTTTTAAAGCCTATTTTATTTGTATTAAATCACCTATTTACAAATTAAAGAGTGCATTCAACAAGTAATTAAATGGAATTACGTAATAAGATGAAAAATATATTTGTAAAAGTGTATAATATTCCAATCACTGATTTACTTTAACTTTTATAACCTTATATCCTGGAGGAATTCATACCAGAGGATGAAAATAGAACACCAATACATATAAAAACCAGAATTTTTTTACTGAAAAGATTACAAAAACTCTTCAAATTATGCGAAACATCGATTCAGGTATTTGATTTTCTATTTAAAATCACAACTTCTAATTATGAAGAAGCAAAAGAAATCTCATTTGATATGTTTCAACATTTCTTTTAAAAAGAAAAGGATTTACTAAGTTTTGCTGCTTAAATTGATTCAATACTTTGTGATACAATAAGGAGAGAGATATATAATCCACCATCAGTAAACTTAACAAATATGAAATTGATTAGCAAATTCGCTAAAATTGTCAAAGATGAAGTTCTTGCTACTAAATTAATTTAATTACTCTCTAAACCTCTAATTTTAGAGAGTAGGAAGAAACTTGTTCCCAGTTAATTTTTTAGCGAAAAATCTTAATTAAATATATTGATATAAAGAGTTTTGTCTTTGGGAAGCATATATAGAAAAATACCAAACTATTTTGATTAACAAATTATTGAACAGCTAAGACACTATATTGAAGAACTTTTAGAAGACTTTTTTGTAATTTTGTGCACTCCTCGTTCTCATGTAAGAGAATATTAAAAATATAATTTTGTATATAATGGTAAGAAGTACAGCTATGATTCATAATTCATTCATTAATCACTACCAAAATTACTTCGAATATCTCTATTAAACAAACCCATCCACTATACTCTTATAGGCTATGTTATTACATAACAAGTATTATTTTTTAATATTTTAGGGGTCATTTGAATAAAGTGAAAGTTTTTACAAGAAAACAGCTGAATGTTTAAGCAAAGACAAAGTCTAATAAACCAATGCATTCAGGATTAAAGGAATTCAACTATTAACAGAAGCCTTCTCCAGAAACCCCAAAGATTAGCTATTAATATAGGGTATACAAAACCTGCTTCCTATTATTGCTGTTGAAGCACCATACTCGCTTACAGTTTGTTAAGCATTTTACTAAACATTAGTTTAATATTAAGTCGAATATCAATAGATTGTCGATCCTATTTTGTAGATATATACTCTTGCAACTGAAAATAATTTAAAGTTAAGTTGTTTAATTACATTACTTAAATTGATCACTACATGTCCTTAATATTAAGATCAAATTATTACATTATATTGGGATTATTTGTTATCTCAGGAATATGATTTTATGAGATGTAATTAGTTGATATAATATTTGCATGAAAAAATCAATCCCCTTAAAAGTTAAGGGTATATTTAACATGTTCTTGCAAATCTCTCAGTAAATGAGGAGTTGCGTTAGGAAGAATGTTATTTGCTATTAAACATTAACTGTCTGATAAACAATACACAAGATCAATAAAAATACCAAATCCTCATTAATAGTAATTATATATATAACTAAAGGGCACTTTACCATATTGATCAATACTGCCATTAATATTGCTAATCAAAAAAAGTCAAACACATAACTAATCTTAGCTACTCTCTTACCAGCTATCTATCATTAGATTGCAAACAATGAAAGTACCCAGTATCTTGTAATTGTGAAATTCTTACTATTATCATATTTATTAGCTAATGATAAAACTCCAATATTTTAACATATATTTAGATTGTTAAGTTTATTTAGCAGTGAAGAAGATCCTAATATTTAAACTGCTTCAAAACAGGCAATGAAAGTCATTCTAATGAATACTCAATTTTAATAGTGTTAGTTAACAGAATAGGTTTATGCAAAAGTTTATGCTGTATATTAAGAAATTTAACAAGAAATGTAAAATATATCATCATTTATAGAAAAGAAAAGCAAGAAAAAGAATAACAATAAAAACAACAATCGTAATAAGGTGTAATCAAATTAAAGATGTTTGGATGAATATTAATATATTAAATAAATAAAAAATGTCTCTTTTATCTGATCGTTGTAAAACAGATCCTGATGATGAATGTGAAATCAAAAAAAGAAGAAAGCAAGTCTAACAATTTATTCACAATTCCAAAGAACAATAAAAACAATTAACTTTACTCTTTAAGAAGGATTTAGATATTTAAAGTTAGAAGATTAAAGAACGAATTCAAAAAAGAAACTTCAAAAAACCTATTTCAAAGTCATAGAGTTGTGGAACATACACAAGTCAACCAGCTAGTGAGTAACATTCACTAGCAGACACTGAAGATTACTAAGAAGCTATTTTGGAGGAAACAATTTTAGAATTAGATAATTAGAGAGATGAAAAGATCTATCGAATAGTCTAACATTATAATAATTAAATAAACAATTTAAGGATGCTTGAATTTAATGAAGAAACACTATCATAAATGCTTGTTTATGAAAAACGAAAATGGGAAGAAATTCAAACAATTTAAGATTAATATGAAACCATAAAATAGAATTCATTGTAGTAATGATTAAATGTCACTCAATAAGTTATTCTACATTAATTATATTTATACAGAGTATTCTTTCCAATTATCTTAATTAAGAAATTCATGCAATGCATATAAAACACTAATGAGGGATTGATTGCAAATTATGGATGTCTCATATATTCTACGCAACATAATTACTTAATTTTCATTAATTATGAAGTATTTTTGTAACCAAAATAACATCTCCTCATTGTTTAATTTTATTTTTAATTCTAAATTATTGATACATTTACTTCCACTTTTCTATTTAATTATGCATTCCACTAAATCTAAAATGAATGCTTAACATTTATCAAAGTGACCTTTTTTTTAATATGATAGCAATATTTATTTTAAATTAGTAGATCCATTGAATCCCTCTGATGTTGTAGATATATTCTCAGATTTTAATATTTTTTCAGGTAAACTCTTATGTGGTATATTGATCCATTGATAGCGAGATTTCAAAGTTCGTTAATTCATTTTATTATAATAAAATTTACAAATCATAAATTATGAAGATATCCTAATTATTACGAAGTAAGGTTCTATTCTTTAACTGTGATATCCAAACAGTATTCAACAACACAAAAAACATGTACAACCCTAAATAAGTTGTTTAATGTGCTTCCTTAATGAATGAAGTATAATGTGTAAATATTAGGCTGCTGGAATATTGGGTGTACCAGTTATTTATTCTGAATAAAATGTTAAGGCTTTTGGTTAAACTGTTCCTGAAGTTAAAGAAACCTTACCTCAAAATAGCCATTACTTTGAAAAACATACATTTACAATGTTCAATGAAGATGGTTAAAAGTTTCTTGCCTTATACCCTGAAAGAAAGTAGGTTGTCATCTATGGATGGGAGGCACATGTTTGTGTTTAATAAACAGCTTTAGATTTAATTAGAAATGGTATATAACTATTTAATTGAAGGATATCAAGTTCATGTTTTGACTGATGGAACATCAAGTAATAGAGAATTATATAGATCAACTGCATATGAAAGACTCAAGTCAGCTGGTGTTGTATTGGATAATTCTCAATCAGTCATTTTTGAACTTCTTCAAAGCTATAAGGATGATAAATTTAAACCAATTTTAGGTTTATTTAAGAAATATAAATTTGAGGAAATATTTTCAAAGTTATGATTTATATTATGAACATCAAACATCAAACCAAACCTCCTTTAACTATGTATTCGTCTTTTAAATGTTCCTTACCCTATTCGTAGTGGAAGTCTGCAAATCTTTAATATTTTTTCAACATCTCTAAATGCAAATATTTCATTTGCATTGGTCTAGTTTTATCCACAAATTATGGATCAGAGTATTTTTAAATTATAGCATTGGTTTCTGGAAAATAGTAACTATGTTATTTGATTTTGCATTCTTTCAATACATTTCCATAATACATTACATCTAAAATGGCATGCCTTTCAATCATGTCTTCACAAGTCAATTCTTTAAAAACACTTCTTTTAATCTTTGGGATCTCTAATTCTTCTTTCAAATGAGATGCTGACCTATTTTCTAAAAGATCAACAATGGAATCAGATTACATGTTTCCAAATATACCAAATATTTTCTTATAATCTTTCTTTGCAGCCAAATACTCAATAAGAGTTGCTATGAATTCATCTGATCGTTTCAAAAATATATTTGGAAGAATTTAATATGCTACATTCATAGGTGTATTGGGGATAATGTCTGGATTCTAGGGTGTGGCTACAGATGCCTACTCAAAATATTATTATAATTGTGGAAGTGTGAGGGAATTACACAAGCTCTCTCTAAAATTTAATGATGGCATATCAGCTAACATTATTTTTGCATCAAATTTTTTCGCATAATAAGCCAATGTAGCAATTTTATCATTTCCTATCCTTTCCCTATTAATATAAGGTTCATATTCAGAGAATTATATTTCTTCATGATTCAATGTTTATGCAATTTTTTAAGCATAACCAACAGGCATGATTTCATCAGGTTCCCTTGTAATTTGCTCTACATAATCTTTTGAAGATGTAAATTTATAATTAAATCCTTTCAGAATTTAATCTGGCCTCATTTGTAACATTATCAATTAAGGTCTTGTGTAAACTAACAACTTATAGAGATTCTTAACAGGTATATGCTCCCACTAAGAGCCTGCTAAAGTGAAGTTCACATCTTGGTAATTAAAAATATGCACTTTTCCATGAGGATGTCTTTGAGCAAACTCCTTGTACTTAGTCAAAGGTGTATAATAGTCTAAATGTCTTTTCTTTTGTGGCTAATATTTAGTCTAAATGTCAAGGTTGATTTCTTATTTGAGTTTCTGGCTGTTGATATTCTATTCTTTTAACAAGGGAGAGAGTAGATACTTCTAAGGATAATCACTTAATTTTTCAATTGTTTTATCAATATGAGTAGGAGTGACATAGACTGTGAAGCATTGCTTTAATTTCATTGTTTGTGGTTATTAAAATTAATAAATTATGTACTAGCCAGAGGAGAAAACATTATCAGAATTTGTAAGCTCTAATTTTATTTAGCAATTGATTCTTCATCTGATTCACTCTAATGACTATGATACCTTGAAAGAATTAGGCATCAATAAAGGTATTTTCATAACTCTATTCAGCTAATATAAATTTTTTGGAATAATTCAATGAGATCGAATTAGACTAAAAAATATCACCTCTGATCTGTGCCTGTTTTCTAGGAAGATTGGAAATTGTTAAACTTTTGCTCTCCAACACACAAGTTGATGTCGATTTGGCAAGTATGGATTCTGGACAAACTCCTCTTTCTGTGGCAGCCATGACTGGAAATTACGAAATCCTGAAATTATTACTTGATGCTGGTGCAGAAGTCAATAAGCCAAACGTTTTTAACTAAACTGCATTTGTTACATGCTTTGCAAGACTAGAAGAAGTATTCAAATTCAATATGATATATTTTAAAAGGAAAAAAATGTGTTCGAAAATCGCAAAATATGTTTCAAAATGGCAGAGCTTCTCCTTCATTATGGGGCTGACATCAATTGGATTGTTGATAAGACACATGGATTTAATTTACTCATGTAATTATGTTCCATACGTATGGAATTAAATCAAAAGGAAGCTGATATTAACTATCAAATTATAAAATTTTTGATTGAAAATGGGGTATCAATTAATGTTATTTAGGCATCAAAAGATTTATAATCTCTTAAGGGGAAGAGAGCTATCGATTTACTGAAAAAACACTCAAATAAAGAGAAATTGACAGAATTGTTACTCAACACTCAATAGTTATTCTTTTATGGCAGATAGAAAAATAGTAGCAGATTAATGTAGTAATAGAGCAAGGGTGGCCCTAGACAACAAAAAATATCAAATTTCTTTTGATATATAGTTTTTTTAATATTATTTATAGAGAATGCTCATTTTCTTGATCTTAACTACTAATTGCCTGAATTATAACTTTGAAGCCTCCAAAAATTACTTATTAATAGAAATATTCAGTAATTATTGGACCAATATGACGATACAGGTTTCAGATAATTCAATTATTCAAAGTTCAGCATCATAGTAACAAAGCCAATATTTGAATTTATACTATGAAACCGAAATTGGCCAGGAATATAATCTCGACATATATTTATCACCTGAATAAAATTATACTATCAATCAAGTTTTTGAAAAAGATTGTCCAAATAATTGTTCTGGGAATGGTTTATGCTAAAATTTATAGTGTTCATGTTATGAAATGGTAGCTGGGTAAATTGAAATATAAATATGACATAGAGATAGATGTTAGTATAATATTGGTGAAATTTAAAATACTAAGATTTACAAATTTGATATGGAACCTAATTAGATTTAGATTTTAGCAATTTATTTACAATAAAATGACTTAGTTGATGATTAACAGTATTATATATAGTAAATTTGAGATAGGTCAGGAATATCAAGTTGACAACCAATTCATACATTAATACTAAAATATATTTCTTATAACCTTTTGAATAACCTTACAAATCTATGACTGATAGTAAATTAATTTATAATGGAGTTCTCAGTAAAAATGGAACTATAGTAGATTACTCATCTAAATTTTAATCATATTATATTAAGACTATCGATTATTTACTTATATTATGGGTAAGTAATCCATTATCTTCCTCTGAATCTCTAATCCTATAATATGAACTTTTAAATAATGATAATTCTTTTTAAGATTTTATTTTAGTTGCCATACTTAGTGTAGTCTCCTTCATTATATTATTAGTTATAATTTACATTATACGAAGAAGATGTTAATATATGACTGAGAATAAGGAAAGTAAAAATAGCTCTATTCATGAACCTTAAAATGCACTTTTACTGTTAATGGCTATAGTTGAGCCAGCAAAAGATTAAGAGTGCATAATTTGTCTAGAAAGATTAGATATGAGGGCATGTCGAATGACTCCCTGTAAACATATTTTACATGAAGAATGTTTGTAATAGTGGTTATTGAAATAACCAAGTTGCCCCCTTTGTAGAGATCCATTTATAGATGAAGATGGATTTTTGAAAATAAAAACAAGAAATTAAACTGCATCTTTCTTAAACAATAATAATCAAGCATCGTTGGTTTAGAGTGATAGACATTCAGTTAGATCAATGATTTTAATGAGATCTAGACAAAGTCGATTAGCAGTATTTTAATGAAACTTTTTTTGTATTAATAATATTATGGATCAATATCTCTCTATTAAGCCTAATCAATAAATGTTAACATATGAGCCTACTCCTGATGAAAAGAAGACTAAAATAGGCAAATACATTATTCGACGACTATTTGAAGGAGATTTGGACTAGGATGACAATGCAGCAATAGACAAATTTCTTTCAGAAGCAGGACCCTTTCAAAATCCAATATGGACTAGGCCATAGATATTAAGATTTTTATAAGCTAACAATTTTAAGAAAGATCAAACTATTTAAACAATGTAACAATATGAAGAATGGAGGAAAACATTACCGATTAAATTTGATGATCAAGTTTAACAATTTTTAGTATCCTTCTAAATATTCATTAGAAAGCTGGAATTATTTATATTTAAGGAAGAGACTACTCCTTTAGACCAATTATTGTACTTAATGCATATAAAGTTAATTTCAATGAAATGTCCTTGGAATAATACTTAAAAGGACTTACTTACTTTTTAGAAGTAGTTGTTAATGAAATGATGGTTCCAGGAAGGATTGAAAATTGGATAATACTTATTGACCTTGATTACAAAGGTATGATTGGATTACATATAAATGTATTTTGATAAAGTATTCTAAGGCCCTTAAATAAGTAATGTCCTATTTACAAAATAATTATCGATCAAGATTATATAAACTATATATCTACAATACCACCATGATGCTCAATGTTACTTGGAATATGGCAAAGTTATTTTTGGAAGAAATTACATAATAAAAGATAACATTCGTTAAAGGAGATGTAATATTAGAGTAATTTAGGTGAAATAAGTGTTTACTTCCATAAACCAATAGTAAATAGAGGTTAAATTTGGAGGAGTGTAGCCTAATAGAGAGGAATTTTGGCCACCCACAATCCCAAATACAAATTTTAGTAAATAATGAGTTCTTGTGTTTGAGATAAAGAATTAAAAAAAATTTAAATCTTTTTTAATGCCTCCCAAAGTTGACCCAAATGAAGTGAGAATGATTGACATTAAAGTGTTCGGAGGAGAAGGTGGTCCAGCATCCACACTTGCTCCCAAGTTAGGACCCCTTGGTCTTGTAAAATATATTTCTAATCCAGAATCCAAAATAAGTTGGTGATAAAATTATTGCTGAAAGTGGAAAGTGGAGAGGCATCAGAGTTATGGTTAATTTGAGATGCTAAAACAGAAATGCTGATGTTACTGTTGTTCCAACATCAAGTGCATTACTCATTAGAGAAATCGGAGTATGTTTATCAATTAATTTTTTAGGGATATGAAAGAGATAGAAAGAAGACAAAGAATGTTAAGCATAACGGAAATTTGACCCTCGAGCAAGTCAAGAAGGTCGCTAGAGCCGTCGAATAAAAGTCACTCGCCAAAACATTCACAGGCACTGTCAAATAAGTCTTGGGAACTGCATAATCCTTGGGAGCTACTGTTGATGGTTAATCAGTCAAAGTAATTATCGGAAAGATCAATTCTGGAGAACTTAAAGTCGAATGAAAAATAATCAATATTATACATATAAGTACATTAACATTTAAATGATCAATCTCATTTCACAATAAGTGGACACTAATCATATACATGGATTAATTGCTTAAGTTAAGTAGTTTTTACTATTACACAATCATGAAAAAATTGTTTTTATCACTTCTGGTGGTACATCTGTACCATTAGAAACTAATACAGTTAGATCAATTGAAAATTTTTCATCTGGTCTTAGGGGAGCAGCATCTGCTGAATACTTTATAAAACAAGGATATGTGGTGATCTACTATTACAGAGACAAATGCTTAAGACCTTTTACAAGACTTTTAAACACAAATTTGCTGATTTAATCTGATAAGTAATAAATAAATTAATAAACAAGATAAGAATTAGAAAAATTGCATTAACTATAGCAAATTAATAGAAGTAGATTATATGAAGTGTCTTATGTGACAGTCATGGAATACTTATATTTCATTATTAAATCTGTTGAATTGTTTAATGAATTAAATTCTAAAGTTTTAGTTTACCTTGCAAGTGCTGTTAGTGACTATTATATTCCAAAAGAATAGATGTGTTAACATAAAATTCAAGCTTAAGATAAATTATAATTAGAATTATAACCTGTTCCAAAAATTTTGGGTGTGCTTTAAAATGGCAATAAAAATATTGTCGTAATATCATTCAAACTTGAAACTGATAAAGAATTATTAAATAAAAAAATAATAGAATCAATGTAAAAGTATAATTTAGATTATGTAAATATTTAATATATTTAAGTGCATTGGTAATTTATTATAAAACAGAAGAGATGAAGTTGTGATATATAATAAAGGAGAATTCATACACATAAACCGAGAAAAGCCAGAAATCGAAGAATAAATTGTTAATTATATTATTAATAATATATATTGAGTTTATGTAATTTAATCAATAAGTATGTTAATTTCTGATTAATAATCAAAATTTAAATTACATTTATTGCTCAAGGAATTTAATCTAGTTTTTCCTCTATAACCAAATAACATTGTTACTCTTTAAGAAAGTACATCTCTTATTATAATTATATATATTCATTATTCAGTTTAACTTCTTATATATTATATTTAATTTTCAAAGGCTGTTTTAAGTGCATCAAGATTATGGATCTCTATACCCTTCTCATTAGTTTAGAAAGAGAAATATTCCTTTTCAATAGAACAATGATTTTCTTAATCATCTTCAAAAATTTTCTGAATTTTTTTCCATTATATATTAGCCCTTAAAATAGGTTGAGTGGGAAGCTATTTAAAATCATTATCCTTAATCCCATTGTCTAGTAAATATTTTACTATCTCATTATATTTATGTTAAGACTTAATTTGATCAAAATATTGCTCCATTTTGCTGAAAGACTTCTTCAAAAGGTCCAAAACTGTATCGTACTACTTCACATCAATTAGGTCATTAAAATGTTCACAGTTTTTCAAAATAATTTATTTCTTTATTTATCTCTTTTCGACTAGTTGTATCTCCTTCGAACTAAATAAACATAATTTATACGTGTCATCCACAAAGACGATGGCCACATTCTTTACTACGTTCAGAAAACGATCCCTCTTTTCTTTTTTGTTTATTCTTCCTTCTTTTTTAAAAACCCTATAAATAGCTTTCACAGTTGAAAGATTATGATTAGTGAGCTGCGAAATCTATTTTAATAGAGATGAGTAATTACCTAAGAGGCTGTCAGCTAATTTTCAGTGAAATATTTGATAATTTCTTTTCTTTCTTCAGAATTGATATTGCAGTACTTTGTTTTGTTCAATTGAGTGTGTTTACGATATTGCATATTTTAATAAAATAAATATTAAAAGATTTATTTCCTATTTTTAGCTTTGACATCATTTTTCATACATATGATTTAAAAAACATGTTAAATTTATTTTTGATACAACTATATATTGGGAATTTTTTTTCCAATTTTGAGAAAATACAAATAAATGAATAATTGTGTTAATTAATTAATTGTTGATGTTTGCTTTTTAGAGAGAAACAATTTAATTTTTACCCTCACAAAAATTACATTATTTGATGTTGAAAACCAATGGCATTGCTTTTGCATATGATTATATTTACTCTTTAACCTCCTCAAACCACTCAAATCAAGTGTTGTTATAGGATGCAATATTTATTATATTTTTTTTAAATCATTCAAAAAAAATGAACAGGGCACTTCAAAAATTCAATATTTTAAATGAGAATCAGTCTTAATATATTAGTACTATAGTTAGTGTTTATATTTTAAGATCCCCAGATAACAATTCAAAATATTATAATTGATGATCAATAAATTTCTGAATTTCCTATTGGAGTATTAAACATAAAGGATGAATGTGTTTGGCTTACTTTCAAAAAAAGCAAATTTTTTTAGCCTGATATTGTATAAATGAGCTATTAGAAAGCAAAATTTTCTTATCCAAGTTTAGTATGATTCGTTATATCAAGGTCGCTGAAAGACTTTTATATTAAAAATTAAACTATGCCTCTCTGACTGATAATACAGAAAATTAAGAACAGGGATGCGTTTATGACTTAAATGAACAATAATGTCTAATGAAATGGTTTCCCTCAGCGAAATTTTCGTGGATTGATATTGCAAAAGCTAATCCTACTTTAATATTAGAATATTTAGAATCAAGATAATCCTACTAAATTTAAAACTGAATTACTGAGTTATATTAAACAAAAGATTAAAATATATTATAATACAATTTTCATAAAATCTTACCAAACTTCATCCAAAACATAATTAAAATTAATAAAATGAGAAGGTTATTAGAAAGAATAACAGGGAAAGATAACCAATAACCTTAAAACACAGAAAACTAAGAAGATCCTGATAAGAAAATAGAATTAAAAGAGATTATTGACAATGAAGCACATTATGAATTAGATGATGATGATAAATAGTACATTCAGAATGTATAGTAATTTGAACATGAAAAAGCTAAACTTTGGACTAAACCTGACTTTTAGTCTCACCTTTTGGTCTACACTAAATTAAAATACAATAAAGCATTAACATTAGAAAATCTTTCTTCTTATCGTGTTTATAAGTAATTATCAACTCTAAACAATAGGAGACTATATAATGATAAAATAAAGAATAGTAAAGATTTAAGTATTTATGAAAAAGTTCTATTTCATCCAGATCTAACTCAACTCGACTATGAATTTATTTAAGCAGAAAATAGAAAAGTTGTGAGAAATGTATAAAAAAAATTATTCTCAGGCAGGAATCATTGAAATTGTTGCAATAGGCGGTTTAGGGTATTGCTACTTTAAGACTAATCTACGATAGTAAAAAGGATTCTATGCTGTGTTTCTACTTGCACCTGCATTTGCTCTTTTTGGAGGATTTGCATTGGAAAGATATAGATTTAGAAGAAAACTCTTTAAAGTGGAATTAGATAAAAAATATCAGATTCCAACTTGAGTTAATTTATTAACCATTATTATATTTTATTCTTAAATATGAACTATATTAAACAGAGATTTGGATTACTTCCTTAAACAACAGCTATCATATAATTTATGGAAATGGAGAATTCGAATGAAGTGATTTATTTATACAGAAGAATTCTAAAATAAATTCCCTTATCTTATGAAAGGAAATTAGAAAGAATATAAAAATTAAAGGAAGCATAATGGATTTTTCATGAATGTAAACATGAAAAAGATTAAGAGTAAATCAAATATTTGAAATCTCAGGGATATTTAGGTAAACTTATTTTTTTATAATCTGATAATAGTTTTGAAATTACTTGACTAAAAAAAAGTGCTTCCATCATTTTATCCGAATCCTTTAGATCTTAATGATCCTGAAGTCTATCGTTAATTTGGAAAGTAGCTTTATAACAGAATGAAATTTTGAAAAAATGTAAAAATTGCTTTATTTATATTTAATTATTCATTCTATTTAAACGTCGTCTTGCTATAACTTTTCTATAACTTATGCTTCTAATTATAGTATATTATTAAGGGCACTTTAGTATTTATATTTAACTTCATCTAACTCTTATAATTTAAGAACAATATCTCTATTTTCTTATGATGGAGAGATGAATTAAGATTATTAAAATGGAATTCTCTACATTGGAGAATTTAGAGGTTAGAATTGTGTTGTCTATTAAATATTTGATGGCCTTAAATCTTTTGGGAATCTATCCCAAGAAGTTCTATTCTAACTCTATCTTAATTGTCTATGAGGGGATTTATAAGATTCCCTTTCACCTGCTCTTTATCTCTTCATTTCTTCTATTGCTTCTAGCACTTCTGCTCTCTATCTCCTTCTATTATCAGATTACATCTAAAATCTTTGAAGATTATCTCTTAATTGATCTATTTGTTAATTCTACTACATTATATGCATTTCTAAATTGGTTCTCTCATTTTACAAATAATTCAATTAATCCTCTAAGTCAAGTATCTATCTTCTTTAATATTCAATTGTATCATATAAATCTTAAGGATCTTCTTGTTAAATTCTACTTTTTAGATCGTTAATTGTGTTTTCATATGCTCTTCTTTCAGCATAAAATTCAATATCCTTGGTTTAAATTTATGATCTTTAGAGTATTTGCAAATGCTATCTCAATTCATAGAGTTCATTCTGTCTTTATTTTTCATATTTTAATACTAACTCTTTCCAATTTTCTCCTTCTGGGTATTTTTGAACATTGCTCTACAATAATTAATCTATTCGCTTTAAAAACTCTTAAATTAATTATTATTTTTCAGATTCATGTTATTCTTTTAATTTTTAAATCAAATTAGCTTCGTTGTAAGGAACACTTTATTAAAGTTCTAATTCAATTTTTTATCTTTCTTAAGTTCTAATTTTTGTTAATTCCTCTTTCAACTCATCTTTTAAAATTGATTAGAATGATTACATATGTTATTCTAATTATTCATCCTTTTCAGCTATAACCTACATTAATTATTATCTGCTTTATTCTGCTTAATCATATTTTTATCTCCAATAGCTAACTGAGTTTTGGGGATCCCCTCCCTTTTAACCAACCTCTTTATTAATGTTTTATTAAACCAAATCATTATACTTTTATTCCCAAAATTTCGATGATTATTTTTCTTTAAGAAGATCATTTTCTAATTTTGTAATTTGAGATTGTTAAGATTGAATTGTATCATATTAACTGGGTTCTATATTTTATTGTTTTGACTCCAACTCAAATAATCTCTATTTATAAAATGTCACTTCCCCTTAGAATGTTTGATTTTCACTTCTGAGTTTATCAATCAAATCTGAACTTGTATCTTGTAATTTGAGAATTTGTTATGAATCTCTATCAGGATGAAGACTTTAAACAATTTCCTCTTACTAACTGATAATCTTTTTAACTTATTATGGATCTTGATATTATGCTGATAATGCTTCTTAATATTTTTCTTTCCAAAATTGAATTTATTTATCATTTACATCTTAAGAGAATGCTCTCTATCTAGAAATTTGTTAGGATTGACTTTGCTGATCTAATAATCTTTTTTTCATGCTATTATTTTCGTCTGCTAAAATTTTATTTTCTATAATTAATTAATTAATTTGATTTTCGCAATCCTATTTAGTTTAGTCAGTTGTTTGTTGTAACATGAGTAATGCCTCCTCCTATTAATGAATTTGTTATGCATATTCTACTAATTTATTTTGTGCATTTGTGGGAGAGAGTTACTAACTAAAATCATTGAGAACTTATTGATATTTTTGTTTCCAAAAATCAACTTATTATCCTATCAAATCAATTTATCTTTGTAAATCAGAAACTCGAATTTTTGAGTTTTCAGCAACACTTGGATCCTCTAACTCAGTTATTTTCTCATTTAATGTTTAGATTTGATTTTATTATCTTTACAAATCTTTTTAGGTGCAATCTAAATCAGCTATTAGTTTAGCATTGTTCAGGGTAAGATTTGAGTTCTTTTCAATTAACTCTGCCAATTATTTAGATTAATCGTCACCACTTAAAGCCTTCTTCATTTAAGTCACAACACTAAAATAATAAAAAATAATTACTTCTCATTTTCTTTTTTTACATATTCTAATTGATTGAGAAGGGCTTGATTTAAATCCTTTTATTTCTGAATTTGTTGTTCCTATGTATACAATTGGTCTCCTTGCTATTATTAATTTTCTAATCCTTGGTTATCAATATTTTACAGTGCATCCGATTGGTTTAAGTCCTTTTATTATTCTTTTGCCTCATTTTACAATAAATGTTGATATTTATCTTATTCGGCTTAAATTTCTTAATCTTTTTAAAGCAATTTAAGTTGTAATTCTTTAATTTATTGATTTTGTTGTTGTGATCTCTAATTCAAAATTTCCTGATATTTATTATTCCACATATTAGCATCAGCTATTGAATCTTTAAGTTTATATTTTAATTCACTGTTTTCTCCTTAGAGTTGTGGTATTTCTGTTTCTACGGTATGTTAAAGTATATGAATTTATTCTTCTAGGTCGTGAATTTATTAAGTACTTTGGAGTAGCTTTTCTTTCAAACCATTTGGTGTCAAATTTTAAGATTACAAATCAATTAATTCTTAATATTATTCTTTAGATTTTGCTAATTATTTTCTTAATAATTCAATCTCATTTTACTATTGGGATATTTATGTATTTATTTCATCTTATTTGATTTCATCATGAGCATCTACCAATTATTTAGATTTTTAAATTAATTAACTTTGCAATGCTAAATATTCTTGTTGTTATTGATCCAAACTATTTTGTAGTTGCCTAAGATCTGATTGCAATTATTGCTTATCTGACATTAGGGACACTACCTATTATTCATTTATTCCATCTCCAATCATATCCTTGAATTTTTAAAGGTCATCTTATCTTTACTTTTCGATTTCCACAATTTATTGTTTCAAATTTTCTTAAATAGATTATAATTAACTAATTTGCAAAATCTTTTATGGATCAGTTTAAAATTGTATTTATTCAATTTTACCCGAAGATTTTGAAATCTATTAATTTAATGATTCGCTTAATTATTTTTAAACATCTGCCAATTATCCTTAGAGTTAAATTTTAACAGCTTTTAATTCATTGTTTTATTCTTCCAAATCATCTTATTAATCTAACTAAGTTTACAAAAGCTCATTTTACTGTTAAAGTTATTAAATTAGTTCAGTTTAATTTCCTTCGTCAATTTATTGTATAACTTATTTTTGACTTGGTAATTAAATAGCAACATCCTCACCATGTTTAGAAGCCAATTTCTCATATTCATTTTTCCAAAATTCACCATTATTTTCTGTTAATTTATTTTTAAGATCTAATACTTCATCTCTATTCAATTAATCTTAAATTTATAATTATTCAAGTTTTTCTTTCAGTAAATCATTTTAAGCAGTAACAATTTCCATTTATTTGTCAAAAAGATCATTTTCTCTTTTTAAATTTGAAGCCTCTTCTTCTTTTTGCTAAGATATTTAATTCAGTTAATTAATCTACACTTATAAAATCTAATTTTAATTCTATAAATTTTCATTAGATTTTAAAGTGTTTTATAGATTTATTTAAGCCTCTTCTTTACTCATATTTTGAATAGTTGCTTCAGAAATTTGTGGTTGCAAAGCTCCTTATTAAATTTATTGCAATTCATGATATTTTTAATTCCATAAATGTGCATCCGTGATGGAATCCTTTAGTTTTTGTTTAAGTTCATTATTTTCTCCTTAAAGTTATGGGACATCAGTTTCAATTTAGTGTTATAAAACATGAATTTATTCTTCTTAGTCGTGAATTTATTAAGTACTTTAGAGAAGCTTTTCTTTCAAACCATTTGGAGTTAAATTTTAAGATTACAAATCAATTAATTCTTAATATTATTCTTTAGATTTTGCTAATTATTTTTTTAATGATTCAATCTCATTTTACTATTGTGATATTTATGTATTTATTTCATCTTATTTGATTTCATCATGAGCATCTACCAATTATTTAGATTTTTAAATTAATTAACTTTGCATGCTAGATATTCTTGCTGTTATTGATCCAAACTGTTTTCAGTTGCCTAAGATCTGATTGCAATTTTGCTTTCTGCATAAAGCTACAACTTACTATTCATTATTCCATCACCAACATATCTTTGAATTTCTATAAATCTCTTATCGCTACATTTCAACTTCCTAAATTTATTGTTTCTGATTTTCACACTGTTATTATAACTAACTTATCTATAACAATTTTTGGGGGTCAGTTTGAAATTAAACTTGTTATTCGATTTTCCCTTAGGATTTTATAACTTATTGATTCAATGATTCGCTTAATTATTTTTAAACATCTGCTAATTATCCTTAGAGTTAAATTTTAACTGCTTTTAATTCATTGTTTTATTCTTCCAAATCATCTTATTAATCTAACTAAGTTTACAAAAGCTCATTTTACTGTTAAAGTTATTAAATTAGTTCAGTTTAATTTCCTTCGTCAATTTATTGTATAACTTATTTTTGACTTGGTAATTAAATTGCAACATCCTCACCATATTTAGAGGCCAATTTCTCATATTCAGTTTTCCAAAATTCACCATTATTTTCTGTTAATTTATTTTTAAGATCTAATACTTCATCTCTATTCAATTAATCTTAAATTTATAATTATTCAATTTTTCTTTCAGTAAATCATTTTAAGCAGTAACAATTTCCATTTATTTGTCAAAAAGATCATTTTCTCTTTTTAAATTTGAAGCCTCTTCTTCTTTTTGCTAAGATATTTAATTCAGTTAATTAATCTACACTTATAAAATCTAATTTTAATTCTATAAATTTTCATTAGATTTTAAAGTGTTTTAGAGATTTATTTAAGCCTCTTCTTAACTCATGTTTTTAATAGTTGCTTCAGATATTTGTGGTTACAAAGCTCCTTATTAAATTTATTGCAATTCATGATATTTTTAATTCCATAAATGTGCATCTGTGATAGAATCCTTTAGTTTTTGTTTAAGTTCATTATTTTCTCCTTAAAGTTATGGGACATCAGTTTCAATTTAGTGTTATAAAACATGAATTTATTCCTCTTAGTCGTGTATTTATTAAGTACTTTGGAGTAGCTTTTCTTTCAATCCATTTGGTGTCAAATTTTAAGATTACAAATCAATTAATTCTTAATATTATTCTTTAGATTTTGCTAATTATTTTCTTAATAATTCAATCTCATTTTACTATTGGGATATTTATGTATTTATTTCATCTTATTTGATTTCATCATGAGCATCTACCAATTATTTAGATTTTTGAATTAATTAACTTTGCAATGCTAGATATTCTTGCTGTTATTGATCCAAACTATTTTGCAGTTGCCTAAGATCTGATTGCAATTATTGCTTGTCTGACATTAAAGCTACAACTTACTATTCATTTATTCCATCACCAATCATATCTTTGAATTTCTATAAATCATCTTATCGTTACTTTTCAACTTCCTAAATTTATTGTTTTTAATTTTCACACTATTATTATAACTAACTTATCTATAACAATTTTTGGGGGTCAGTTTGAAATTAAACTTATTATTCAATTTTCCCTTAGGATTTTATAACTTATTGATTCAATGATTCACTTAATTATTTTTACGCTTCTGCTAATTATCCTTGCAGCTCTATTTTGGCTGCTTTTAATTGATTATTTTATTGTTCTAAATCTTAATAATCATCCAACTAAGTTTGTAATAATTCGTTTTATTGTTAAAGTTGCTAAATTTTCTCTGTTTAATTGCTTTCATCATTTTACTTGATTATTTGCTTTTGGCTCGGGAATTAGATTGGAACGTCTTCCCCATGCTTAGTAGCTAATTTTTAATATTCAGATTTCCAAAACTCTTCATTGTTTCAGCAAGCCTATTTTTAAATCCAAAATAATATTATTTTAATTTTCTTCCGCACATCGTAATTCCTTGACTTGATTAATTAGTGATTGATTTTGTTGTTCGATAATTTATAATTATTGTTCTTACAATCCAATTTACCTTTTCAAATTTTCATTTTCTTCTTAAGAATTTTATAAATTCAACATTTGTATTAATTTTTTTCTTCTATTTTTTGGCTTCCTATTACAATAGTTAATTTTATTTAATACTTTCGATTAAAGCATTTTAAGCCTAATCTTTATCCAAACTTTTGACTGCTTCAACTGATTATATAGGGTTAATTTATTACTAATTTTACAGTTCAAATAGTTCATGATATTTTTAATTCCATAAATGTGCATCTGTGATAGAATCCTTCAGTTTTTGTTTAAGTTCATTATTTTCTCCTTAAAGTTATGGGACATCAGTTTCAATTTAGTGTTATAAAACATGAATTTATTCTTCTTAGTCGTGTATTTATTGGGTACTTTAGAGCAGTTTTCTTTCAATCCATTTGGTGTCAAATTTTAAGATTACAAATCAATTAATTCTTAATATTATTCTTTAGATTTTGCTAATTATTTTCTTAATAATTCAATCTCATTTTACTATTGCGATATTTATGTATTTATTTCATCTTATTTAATTTCATCATGAGCATCTACCAATTATTTAGATTTTTAAATTAATTAACTTTGCAATGCTAAATATTCTTACTGTTATTGATCCAAACTATTTTACAGTTGCCTAAGATCTGATTGCAATTATTGCTTGTCTGACATTAAAGCTACAACTTACTATTCATTTATTCCATCACCAATCATATCTTTGAATTTCTATAAATCATCTTATCGTTACTTTTCAACTTCCTAAATTTATTGTTTCTAATTTTCACACTATTATTATAACTAACTGATCTATAGCAATTTTTGGGGGTCAGTTTGAAATTAAACTTGTTATTCAATTTTCCCTTAGGATTTTATAACTTATTGATTCAATGATTCACTTAATTGCTTTACGCTTCTGCTAATTATGCTTGCAGCTCTATTTTGGCTGCTTTAATTGATTATTTATTGTTCTAAATCTTAATAATCATCCAACTAAGTTT
>JMSD01000037.1:214050-225560 GCA_000715435.1 Paramecium caudatum
AGTTTTTGTTTAAGTTCATTATTTTCTCCTTAAAGTTATGGGACATCAGTTTCAATTTAGTGTTATAAAACATGAATTTATTCTTCTAGGTCGTGAATTTATTAAGTACTTTGGAGTAGCTTTTCTTTCAATCCATTTGGTGTCAAATTTTAAGATTACAAATCAATTAATTCTTAATATTATTCTTTAGATTTTGCTAATTATTTTCTTAATAATTCAATCTCATTTTACTATTGTGATATTTATGTATTTATTTCATCTTATTTAATTTCATCATGAGCATCTACCAATTATTTAGATTTTTAAATTAATTAACTTTGCAGTGCTAGATATTCTTGCTGTTATTGATCCAAACTGTTTTACAGTTGCCTAAGATCTGATTGCAATTTTTGCTTGTCTGACATTAAAGCTACAACTTACTATTCATTAATTCCATCACCAACCATATCTTTGAATTTCTATAAATCATCTTATCGCTACTTTTCAACTTCCTAAATTTATTGTTTCTAATTTTCACATTATTATTATAACTAACTGATCTATAACAATTTTTGGGGGTCAGTTTGAAATTAAACTTATTATTCAATTTTCCCTTAGGATTTTATAACTTATTGATTCAATGATTCCTTAATTGCTTTTACGCTTCTGCTAATTATGCTTGCAGCTCTATTTTGGCTGCTTTTAATTGATTATTTTATTGTTCTAAATCTTAATAATCATCCAACTAAGTTTGTAATAATTCGTTTTATTGTTAAAGTTGCTAAATTTTCTCTGTTTAAATGCTTTCATCATTATTTTATGATATAATTTGCTTTTGACTGGGCTATTAGATAGAGACATCTTCTCCGTGCTTAGCAGCCAATTTCTAATACTCAGATTTCCAAAACTCCTCATTTTTTTCTGCTGCATTATTTTTGAGATCAACAATTTCTTTTTACTATTTTTGATCTTTCATTAAAAATTCTTAAATTTAATTGCTCATTTCTTTAAGCTACCTTTCTTATATTTCTTTTAACTACTCAGCCAATTGTTTTTCTCTATTTAAATTATCGCACTGCTCTTACAACAATATTAAGTCATTTTACAGATTTTTTTGCTAGGCTAAATTTTCCTTCAAACTATTCAACTCTTGTTGAAGATTATTGTTTTCTTTTTTTTACTCTTGTATTTCAGTATTTGTTAGTTATTAAATTTAACTATCTGGATCTTTTTATCCAACATTTCCTTCATTTTTCTGATCTTAATTCAAAGTTTTGATTTTAAGTTTTGCTTCTTCAAGTTCACCTACTAATTATGGCACTTATGAATCAATTTATGCTTGCAACTATGCTAACTAAATTTCCTGCTTTTGAATTGTTTCCGTTTGTTACTATAACTTTTCTTATATACTTTTTGGAATATCTGGCTCTTATTATTGTTCCAGCAATCCTTGAATTTAATTATTTGCTTGACTAAGTTAAGCTCTAAGCAGTGAAATTTCATTATCAAACTTTTCCCTTTCTATTTCAAAACTTTCTGGTTTATCATCATTGAAAGCTGATAATGCCTGAGACAATTCCTATTATTTTAATTGTAATTAGTTTTGAAGAGATATTTACAGTTGTTAGAGATTGTCTATCTAATCAGAGCTTTCTCGTACTTATTTTTAGAGATTTTATTTATCGTTGAACAGTTGAACTACATTTTTTTCATTTACCCCCTGTCCTATCATTTCCTAAAATTGATTTAAATCTTCTTAACGCTATTAATCAGATTGAATTAGATTTTGCTTTATTTTTTAATTTTCAGCTTGTAATTGACTTAATTTTAAAATTAAATTAGGATCAATTTAAGTTTAAATCAGAGGATCATCGATTTATTTTTGATGAATTTAACTTTAATTATTGTTATTTAACTTATCCTGTAATTCTATCACTTAATTTTGCAAGGCTATTTTACTATTTTATAAAGCATCGACTTAAGCCTATAAATTTTGTACTTTAGATTCTAAAGTTTTGCATTTATCAAAGCTCTCATTAAGCTAATTTTCAAGTTATTTATTTTTTTCAATTAAAAGTTTTCCATTTTATTACGCTGATTCCTTCTCCAAATTTAAATCAGCTTTTTCCTATTCTCTAAGCTACCTCTCTTATGCTAACTACTAATCTAGTTATTATATTTTTATTTAGTTCTAATTAATTAAATTTAATAAATCTTTACTGGTTTAAGCTTCTTTTATTTCATTTTATTTCACATTTTAGGATGGCGAAAAATCATCTTTTTCTTTTTTCGTTTTTTCTAATTCATATTTTTACCTTAAATTTTCTATTTCTTCTAAATTATTCAACCTTTCATATTCTAGTTAATTAATTTTATCTTGGCATTCTCTTAATTAATTTATTAAAGATTATTAATCATCTTTATATACACTAGAAGCCTGGTCACCGTAATTTGATTTTTATTGAATTTGATAAGAGTCTTATACATTAGGGTGAAGGATAGAAACTCTTTGTGGGACACTGTTGTTAGGACCTTACTATGTCATTCTAGAAGGAGAAATTCTATTTGGACTCACATACTTCATTGGAGTTAAAACCCTCATACTACTATTGGAAACTCTTTCAACTGAATACTTCATAGGCGAGCTTCTTAATCTGTTATTATTTCCAATTAGTTTAAGATCTTCATTTTTTAATCTGACTAAAGAATTTAAAAGTGAAATTTATTTAATTATAGTTGGAATATTATGTGCATCTAATTAAAGATGTTCAACATGTGCTATAATTTTTGAGAATACTTCTTCAGAGGATAGGGATGGTGATAATGATCTTGCTTATATAGGACTTTAATTATTAAGTATTCTTCTCACAGCTTTTGGAGTTTCATATCGTTTTAATGATTCAATATCTTAATTTAATGATGTTAAATAAATTTGAATCTATTAAAGTTAGACTTCTTAATTTGTTTTATCTTTATCCATAGATGAAATGATATCATTATGAGAATTTATTAATTCCATAAACATTTAAACTGCATTAGCATATTTAGTTTATATTAAATTGCCAGATCTAAATTAAGATAAATTATTTTGTAAATTATTCATTAAGTTTTTAATATTTTCTGGGAGTTAATCATTTTTTTATATTAAAATAGGATCTTATCTTTTAAGTTATGAAATATCTTATTTATTTTCTAACTAACTAATGCTTAATAAATATGATATTTTAGATTCAAGCAGTTTATTTTCATCTTAAAGTTTTTTAATCTCTTCCTATTTTATCATTTATTCCTACAAATTTTTATTATAAATACCCTTGTCTAATTATCTTGCTAATTTATATTTCTTAGATAGCTATTAAGTTTTTCTCTAGATGCCTTCTCTTTTTGCTATAAATCATTTATTTCTTGTTTGAGACTTTGAATTTCCAAAAGTAATATTTACTCCCTCTCCTAATGTTATTAACTACTTAAAGATTAAGGTTACTTTTCTCGTTTCATTACACTTTTTTTTTTATCTAATTCCAACAGAATACAATTCAATCTCTAAATTTCGAATCCCATTAACACTTTTTCGCATTTTAAATTAATGATGCTGTCTTATTAAATTGTTTATTAAGGTGCTGCCATCTACACAATTGGAGAAATTGCTCTTTATGGAGAGCACATTTGAAACTATTGTGGATTTTTTATTGATCTTCCTCTCATTTTCAAAATTCAAATTTTTTTTTAATATAATATTATCGTTATACCTTATGCATTTTGGAAAAATATAAAGGAGAACGAAGACTCATTTTTTCGAAAACATAAAGAAACTGGCTTCGAATTAAATTGTAAATGCTTCATCTTAAATAAATCTGGATATAACTTGTTATTATTCTTATTTTATAATCAACTCGCAGGGAGTGGAGCCTTTGAATCTAAGGTAACTTGAACTTCTCCGTAAAACATACACAAAGCTGGGTAGAACGTTCCAGTTAAGTTGTTAAAGGCCTCTCCACATTTTACACCGTTCCTATAAAAAGATAATGTCCCTAAACCACTTCTAAATTCTAATAAAACACCGATTGTATCATTTTATACTGCTTGATATCCATAGTCAGTGATCTATCCATCAGCTCCAAATTTACGAGCACAAAGACAAATATAACCATAAAAATGTCCAGTGGTAGTTGGTTGAGTGTACAGTTCTATTTCTTTTCTAAAAAAATCATTAACATCATACCTAGCTATTCCAATAAATATGTCTTCCTCATCCACAAATTTATCAATTTTTATCTCCCAATAGTGTCTTCCTGAATTTAATGCTAGAGTCCCAAGAACAGTTTGATAATCAGATTATCCTTTTTTGTTAGCTGTCAAGTTATTATTTGATAAAACAATACTTTTCCCTTTTTTTATAGGATCCCATGTGAATGTCATTTCTGCTAAGAAAAGTAACTAAGAAAAATCTTTCAAACTAAGTTCTGTTAGTTTTTAACTATTATCTTTGAGTTCTTTTAGTGAAATCATCGGATGAATAAGTTTGATATTATGAAACATTTTTTAATTTTGCCCGATTCCATCTATAATCAATGATCGAAGTTACTCAACTGTATAACTTATGGGCACGATTGCCATATAATAATATCTTTATCCAAAAAATGTTTTGATAAGTAAAATGATAACATTACTGATGTTTTTGACCATTGTGCTCAATTTTCCTAAACCAAAATCAAGAGTCACCATTCTTTCATCATTTGAATAGGGAAATTTATACTTTGCCTCTAATTTCTTTGCTAATAATATGGATTCTTTTAAATCGCTTGTTAATCTTTTCAAAATAGGAGCCTTTTTACTCTGTGTTTAAGTTTCTGGTTGGCTGGGTTGTTAAAATGGTAAAGAGTTAGAAAATGGAAGGGGATCATCAGATAATGATATTTATTTTTCTAAATTAGGAGGAGGCTATGAATTTTATTTATTTGGTTTTCCTAAGGGAGGGAGAAAATTCGGAGGTTGTACTGCTTAGGCTATTTTCGGTTGGATAGGCAGAGGAGGCGGGGGAAAGGATTATTTCTCATTTTATATTTCCACTTAATTTTCTTTTGGTTCATCATGTTTCACGTCTTGGCTTTGTTAATTATTCTCTGTTTATTAGTCTGAAACTTGAGGAGGAGGAGGTGATGCTGGGCATGATAATGGATGCTTTTCTGCTGATTAAAGTTAAAGTGGTTGTGCCTCCTCTTCCGCAAACAATGGATCAGGTGCTGCTTCAGTAGGAACTGAAATTAGTGTTCCAAAGCCAAATATTGAATTTACAATCATTTTCTCTGTTATCTCAAAAGACATATTATAAACAATAAATATTATATGAAAAAAATGTGTCTTTATTCATCTATTATCAGATTTAAAAATCAATGCATTATTGGCATAATGAAGTTTGATGAATGAGATTTGGAAAGCAGTAAACATGCCCAATTATCCTTTAACAATTATGGCAGCGTATCATTTCATCAGGATCATCGTTGCAAAAGCATTATTAGCATTCTTGAATACTTGGAGCGCTTTCAAAGTCATAGGAGGGTTCAAAATTTGAATTAACCTGACTTGATTCAATTTAAGGAACGTCAATGCTTATTTACTAAATCCATTCAAGTTTATCATTTTTCAATATATTGAAAATATTATACTTTTTTAAATCAAATTTTACTTCTTAAAACTCTTTACGGCACAATGGGCATAGAAGCCTTTAATTATGGCTTACTATAGTCTTAATACAACTTAAACAAAATTTATGTAGACATTCTAAAAAGACCACTTGTGCCATGCATTCATAACAAACTGGGCAGTTTTTCAAATTAGCTTTAGTTTTTGAATTTTCCTCTTCCTAACTTTATACTTATTTCTATTTAGATGATTCAATTTATTCTAATTCTTCATCTTCTATAATTTTTCTTTGGCGCCTCATTTTATGATGAAAATTAAGTATAAAAATTACAATGCTAGAATATTGGAAAAATGATTTCAATAGAAATAAACAGAAGCAGAATCTCATGAGTTGGGCTTCCATTTACTTCTTCTAATATTAATTATGTCATTCTAAAATTCATTTACAATATTTTACATTTATTTATAAAAATTCAAATTCAAATGTAAGGTTAGCAACAACCAAATTAGTTAAATAAGCTTGTAAGAGCCCCTGCTGTCTCAAAATAACCATTAAAGGGGACAAGCCATTATGAAAGCATTATGTATTTATTCTTTTAATTCAGCAATCAATTAAAGGAAGATCAAAATACATTACTTTTAGAAATCCATAACCTGAAATAATAAAATAGCGATTTAAAGACAACAAATGAAAAGATTAATACATAATTAAGAAATTTAAGTTAAAAGGACAATTAGACAAGGGTATTTATAATAAAAATTTGTAGGAATAAATGATAAAATAGGAAGAGATTAAAAAACTTTAAGATGAAAATAAACTGCTTGAATCTAAAATATCATATTTATTAAGCATTAGTTAGTTAGAAAATAAATAAGATATTTCATAACTTAAAAGATAAGATCCTATTTTAATATAAAAAAAATGATTAACTCCCAGAAAATATTAAAAACTTAATGAATAATTTACAAAATAATTTATCTTAATTTAGATCTAGGCAATTTAATATAAACTAAATATGCTAATGCAGTTTAAATGTTTATGGAATTAATAAATTCTCATATGATATCATTTCATCTATGGATAAAGATAAAACAAATTAAGAAGTCTAACTTTAATAGATTCAAATTTATTTAACATCATTAAATTAAGATATTGAATCATTAAAACGATATGAAACTCCAAAAGCTGTGAGAAGAATACTTAATAATTAAAGTCCTATATAAGCAAGATCATTATCACCATCCCTATCCTCTGAAGAAGTATTCTCAAAAATTATAGCACATGTTGAACATCTTTAATTAGATGCACATAATATTCCAACTATAATTAAATAAATTTCACTTTTAAATTCTTTAGTCAGATTAAAAAATGAAGATCTTAAACTAATAGGAAATAATAATAGATTAAGAAGCTCGCCTATGAAGTATTCCATGGATAGACAAATAAATAATAGTGTCAGAATGTTTACTCCCTTAAGATTAGTTAGTCCCATTAGAATATCGCCAAAGAAAATATCTTCAAGAAAAATTTCTCCGCAATAAATTAGTTCTCTGAATGTGAATTTTAGTATACCTCAAAGAGTTTCAATTATAAACCCTAACATTTCAGAATCATTATAAGGAAAACAAAATTAACTGATTTAAAACTTAGCTTAATAATAAATGGAATAGGACAAAAACTAAACAGAAAAACTAAATTAAAGTAACCAAAAAAATATTACAGAAGATGAGAAATAGAACTTAGAAGATTAAATATTTTATTGGAAATAAAAATACTTAAATAAGGTTAAAGAACATCAATTGAATGAATATCTTAATTAAATTGACTAATTAATGGAATAAATTACACAATTATAAGAGTAAGCTTAATTAATGAAAGAACAATCAAAAATAAATGAGGAAAACTAAAAAAAACAAATTAATGAATTAAGTGTTAAAAATTAGAGTTATGAAAAGTAATTAAATGATTTGAATGCTCTAAAGTTAAACTTGGATGATAATAATAAAAAAATAAAATTACAATTGTAAAATGAAAGAGAATAGCACGTTAATAACCTAACTTTGGTTTAGGATCAAATTTAGAGACAAAAAAGACAATATGAAGAACTATTAGAATTACATTCTTAAGATTTAACTCCAGATGGATTGAAAAAAAAACTTATAGATAGCACAAAGAAGATTCACGATTTAGAGGCATTAATTAAAAGTTAGTAACTTTAGATATAAAATTAAATTCCTACATTGCAAAAATAACTTGCTGAGGAGGAGATTAAAGTTAACGAAGCTCAAAGACAATTATAGTAATAGAAAACAAATATTGAGGGACTGGAAAATTAGAATGGACTTTTATAATAAAAACTCCAATTAGCATAAGATCAGTACGAATAAGTGGTAAAATTATGCGAATAAGACTTAACACCGGATGGATTAAAAAAAAGGCTACTCGATAATACCAAAAAAATGCATTAACAGGAAGCTTAAATTAAAGAATAATAACATTTGATAGACACTTAAATACCTGAATTACAAAACAAGTTGGCAGAGGAAAAATAAAAAGTCAATGAAGCTTTAAATTAGGCGACTCTTTGGAATTAGAGATACAAATAAGAAACAGAAAAGGCTCCTTCATAAGCATCATAACAAGTGTAATAACAATAACTTCAAGTAGAAGATCAAGATAAGCCTTTCTAAATTAAATAACTAAAAGATGAAAATGACCTTCTCAAAAATTAAATTATCAAAGTCGAAAACCAAAGAGAAGCTGATTTAAAAGACTTCTAACAAATGATTGGAGATGGAATAAATGAAGAAAAAGTCATTAAACTATTCCAAGAAAAGTAATAACTCTACTCTGAACTACGAAATGTGTAAAATGAACTTTAAAAATCCTAATTAGATAAAATTGCCTTAGAAAGCAAATTATTTGAAAAAAATAAAGAGATTTTGGATTAACAAAAAGAGGATGATAGTTAAAATAAGGTCAAAACACTAGAAAATTAGAATGCACTTTTATAATAATAACTTTAATTAGCTCAGGAGTAATACTAAGAAATGGTAGAATTGCATGCACTAGATTTGACACCAGATGGATTAAAGAAAAAGCTACTAGATAGTGCCAAAACAATACATGATCAAGAAGCTTAAATTAAAGAGTAATAACATTAGATAGACACTTAAATACCTGAATTACAAAACAAGTTGGCAGAGGAAAAATAAAAAGTCAATGAAGCTTTGAATTAGGCGACTCTTTGGAATTAGAGATACAAATAAGAAGCAGAAAAGGCTCCTTCATAAGCATCATAACAAGTGTAATAACAATAACTTCAAGTAGAAGATCAGGATAAGCCCTTCTAAATTAAATAACTAAAAGATGAAAATGACCTTCTCAAGAATTAAATTATCAAAGTCGAAAACCAAAGAGAAGCTGACTTAAAAGACTTCTAACAAATGATTGGAGATGGAATAAATGAAGAAAAAGTCATTAAACTATTCCAAGAAAAGTAATAACTCGACTCTGAACTACGAAATGTGTAAAATGAACTTTAACAATCCTAATTAGAGAAAATTGCCTTAGAAAGCAAATTATTTGAAAAAAATAAAGATTTTTTGGATTAACAAAAACAGGACATAGTTAAAATAAAGTCAAAACACTAGAAAATTAGAATGCACTTTATAATAATAACTTTAATTAGCTCAGGAGTAATACTAAGAAATGGTAGAATTGCAGCACAAGATTTGACACCAGATGGATTAAAGAAAAAGCTACTAGATAGTGCCAAAACAATACATGATCAAGAAGCTTAAATAAAGAGTAATAACATTAATAGACACTTAAATACCTGAATTACAAAACAGTTGGCGAGGAAAAATAAAAAGTCAATGAAGCTTTAAATTAGGCAACTCTTTGGAATTAGAGATACAAATAAGAAGCAGAAAAGGTCCTTCATAAGCATTAACAAGTGTAATAACAATAACTCAGTAGAAGATCAAGATAAGCCTTTCTAAATTAAAAACTAAAAGATGAAAATGACCTTCTCAAAAATTAAATTATCAAAGTCGAAAACCAAAGGAAGCTGACTTAAAAACTTCTAACAAATGATGGAGATGGAATAAATGAAGAAAAAGTCATTAAACTATTCCAAGAAAAGTATAACTCGACTCTGAACTACGAAATGTGTAAAATGAACTTTAACGATCCTAATTAGAAAAATTCCTTAGAAAGCAAATTATTTGAAAAAAATAAGAATTTTGGATTAACAAAAACAGGAGATATTAAAATAAAGTCAAAAACTAGAAAATTAGAATGCACTTTTATAATAATAACTTTAATTAGCTCAGGAGTAATACTAAGAAATGGTAGAATTGCATGCACAAGATTTGACACCAGATGGATTAAAGAAAAAGCTACTAGATAGTGCCAAAACAATACATGATCAAGAAGCTTAAATTAAAGAGTAATAACATTAGATAGACACTTAAATACCTGAATTACAAAACAAGTTGGCAGAGGAAAAACAAAAAGTCAATGAAGCTATAAATTAGGCAACTCTTTGGAATTAGAGATACAAATAAGAAGCAGAAAAGGCTCCTTCATAAGCATCATAACAAGTGTAATAACAATAACCTCAAGTAGAAGATCAAGATAAGCCTTTCTAAATTAAATAACTAAAAGATGAAAATGATCTTCTCAAGAATTAAATTATCAAAAGTCGAAAACCAAAGAGAAGCTGACTTAAAAGACTTCTAACAAATGATTGGAGATGGAATAAATGAAGAAAAAGTCATTAAACTATTCCAAGAAAAGTAATAACTCGACTCTGAACTACGAAATGTGTAAAATGAACTTTAACAATCCTAATTAGACAAAATTGCCTTAGAAAGCAAATTATTTGAAAAAAATAAAGAGATTTTGGATTAACAAAAACAGGACGATAATTAAAATAAAGTCAAAACACTAAAAAATTAGAATGCACTCTTATAATAATAACTTTAATTAGCTCAGGAGTAATACTAAGAAATGGTAGAATTGCATGCACAAGATTTGACACCAGATGGATTAAAGAAAAAGCTACTAGATAGTGCCAAAACAATACATGATCAAGAAGCTTAAATTAAAGAATAATAACATTAAATAGACACTTAAATACCTGAATTACAAAACAAGTTGGCAGAGGAAAATAAAAAGTCAATGAAGCTATAAATTAGGCAACTCTTTGGAATTAGAGATACAAATAAGAAGCAGAAAAGGCTCCTTCATAAGCATCATAACAAGTGTAATAACAATAACCTCAAGTAGAAGATCAAGATAAGCCTTTCTAAATTAAATAACTCAAAGATGAAAATGATCTTCTCAAGAATTAAATTATCAAAGTCGAAAACCAAAGAGAAGCTGACTTAAAAGACTTCTAACAAATGATTGGAGATGGAATAAATGAAGAAAAAGTCATTAAACTATTCCAAGAAAGTAATAACTCGACTCTGAACTACGAAATGTGTAAAATGAACTTTAACGATCCTAATTAGACAAAATTGCCTTAGAAAGCAAATTATTTGAAAAAAATAAAGAGATTTTAGATTAACAAAAACAGGATGATAGTTAAAATAAAGTCAAAACACTAGAAAATTAGAATGCACTTTTATAATAATAACTTTAATTAGCTCAGGAGTAATACTAAGAAATGGTAGAATTACACGCACAAGATTTGACACCAGATGGATTAAAGAAAAAGCTACTAGATAGTGCCAAAACAATACATGATCAAGAAGCTTAAATTAAAGAGTAATAACATTAGATAGACACTTAAATACCTGAATTACAAAACCAGTTGGCAGAGGAAAAATAAAAACTTAATGAATCTCGGCAATAATCTTTAACTTTGAATGATTTT
>JMSD01000037.1:235228-311491 GCA_000715435.1 Paramecium caudatum
AAATCGATTAATTACAGTAAGAATCAATTTAATTGCAGAGTCAAATGCTCAACTAAACATAATAATTAATTGCTCTAAAAGATTCATCTAAATAAGAAGAGATAAAAAATAATCAACAATAGTAGTAGAGAGAAATTGAATTACTGAAAACTCAACTAGAAACTGCTAAAACATAATATTAATAACTGTTAGAATAACATTAGCAAGATCTTACTCCCAATGGATTAAGAGACAAGCTATTGTAGTCAACAAAATAAATTCATGATCTTGAAGAATAACTCAATATCCTTTAAGTTAAGTTAGACAAAGAATTACCTCAGATATAAGGAGAATTAGTAGAAGCCAAGCAAAAACTTGAAGATTCAACCAGGGATTCATTATTATGGAATAATCGATATTTAGATCTTTTGAAGAGTAGACAAGAATAACCAAGTACTGTAATATCAGAGGATTAAATTTAGAGGATGAGCCAAGGTGAAGCATAATAAGCTCTACTTGACATTAGCAAAAAGTATAATGATTTGGTTCAGGCTTAAAAAGAATAGTAATTACATAATGTTTAAATAGTTAATGAATTAGAACTTAAAAATTCTGAATTTTAAGAAAAAATTCTTACACTTTAATAAACCTAAAAAGCTTTGGAATTACAAATAATTAATTAACAATAAGAAACAGCTTTATTAAAATCTAAAAATGGAGATTTGATTGAAACAAATGATCGCCAAATGACAGAAATTACTAATCTGAAAAACAAGATTGCACAGGAAAATGGTGAGTTTTGGAAAAAGTAGTACGAAAATTTGACTGAGCAAAAAATAACTTCAGATATTCAACAATAACAAATCCCCAACAAGGAGGACGAAGGATTAAACCAATCTGACCTAATTGATGCCTTATAGAAATAAATTACTTACTTAGAATAATAACAAAATAGTTTTGCTGAAATTAAAGAAGCTAATGATAAACTAAAATAAGAAAAAATATTATTACAAAATCAAGTTTTAGATTTGCAAAAATCTCTTTAAAAATAGTAATTGATTAAAATTTAACTTAAGAATCAATTGATTCATCAAATAAACAAGATATCTAATTCTAAACCGACCCAGAAAAGATTCTGTTAATAAGTTAATTGTAATCTCTTAACATTTAATTGAAGCAATAAATTTCAGAAATTGAAGAACAAAGAAAAACAGATTTATAGGAATTTAAAAAAACGTTAGATGAAGGAGTCACTGAATCTCAAGTAGTTGCTTTACAATCTGATAAATAGAAATTGCAATCAGATTACAGATAACAGTAAAGCTAAATCGATTTATTACAATAAGAATAAATAAAGCTTTAGAGTTAATTGATTCAATAAAATTCATTAATTTTGGCACTCAAAGATTCACAAAAGCAAGAAGAAATGAAATAATTATAATAATAACAAGTAAATGAGATTGAATTGCTTAGGACACAATTACAAAACTCCAAATAGCAATATCAAGAGCTTCTGGAATTATAATAGCAAGCTTTAACACCAAATGGACTTAAAGAAAAATTACTCTAGGCAACGAAATAAATTCACGATTAAAATGAATCAATCACAATTCTTTAACAGAAGATTGAAACTGAAATTCCTTAGTTATAAGGAGAGCTTACAGAAGCTAAAGAGAAACTTAAGGATTCTATCAAGGATTAGCAGTTATGGAATACTAGATATTAAGATCTTCTCAAGAGCAGGTAGGAACAACAGAAAATGCAATTATCGGAGGAGTAAATTAATTAAATGAGCCAAAGTGAAGCTTAAGAGGCTCTTTTGGAAATCACCAAAAAGTTTGACAACTTAGTTTAGACTTAAAATGAAACTTAATTACATGATTCTTAAATAATCTCTCATTTAAAGACAGAAAATAACAATCTCCAAGAGAAACAATCTATTTTAGAATCTGCATACAGAGAATTGGTCCTAAAGAATACCAATTAACAATTAGAAATCGAATCTCTGAATAATAATATTACAGAATTACAGAAAATAAATGACCGTCAAAGTTCTGAGATTACTGAACTCAAGAACTAATTTGCCTAAGAAAACGGTCTATTTTGGAAAAAACAATATGATCAATTGGCTGAAAAGGCTGCTGAAACTGCTAGTATTTCCTAACAAACTGAGTCAAAATAATTGGTTGAGGAACCGAATTAGTAGGACTTAATTAGTGTATTATAAAGGTAAATAGTTGCTTTATAATCTCAATATGACAATTAAGCTAACTTATAAGAACAATATGATGAGCTCAAAAAGAATAAAATTGAATTACAAGGTTAAGTTCTGACATTATAATAAGAATTGCATAAGGAATAGTCTTAGTCATCAACCAAACAATAACAATAAGGTGGAGAAAAGTAGGACATCGATTTCTAAACAGATCCTGAAAAAGTCTTATTAATAAGTTAGTTACAATCTTAAATTTCCAGACTACAAAATTAAATTTAAACCAGTGAATAACAAAGAAAAGCTGATTTGTTGTCTTTCCAATAAATGATTGATGAAGGAGTGAATGAAGAAACTGTTTCTTAACTCATGGCCTAAAAATAAGAGTTAGAAAAGGAAATTCAAACATTGAGGAATCAATTTGATAATCAACAACAATAGACCATAATGGCTTAAGGCTTATTGTTAGAAAAAAATAGTCAATTAGCTGAATTATAGAAAGAAAGTTAAGATTTTGGCTCAATTACTTCAGAGTAGAAAGCAATCCAAGATTAACTAAGAAAAGAGTTGGATGAAACTAAAAATAAATTATAACAACTATTAGATGTTAAGTCTTAAGAGTTGTCTCCTGACAGTTTAAGAGAAAAACTATATTTAAGTACAAAATAAAACATCGAACTTTAAGAATAAGTGAGCAGATAGTAAAAGATAATTGATACCCAATTACCTGTCCTGTAATAAGAATTATCATAAGCTAAATTAAATTTAGAAAATTCACTTGCAGAAACCAAATTATGGAATGAAAGATATCATAATTTAATTAAAAGTAGATAAGAAGACCAAAATTAAGAATAATCATAATTGTAACAAGAAATTCTTAGATTAAGGTAATAAGTTGCTGAAGAAGAATAAAAATATGAATCATTAGTTTAAGAATAGTTAACTAAATTGTCTCCAAATTCAGCTTAAGCAAAATTATTAAAGGCTTTGGATGAAATCAATGAATTAAAATCATAACTTTAAAAATAAGAACCTTCTGAATAGCAAGAACCAACAGAAAAAATAGAAGAAATTAGAAAATAATTGGAGATGCAACTTAAATTAAATGAAATATCAAATTAGTAGATTGAATTCTTGTAAAACTAGTTGTAACTGAAACAAAAAGAGTAAGTCCCAGAACCAGAAACATAAGTTAAAGAACCTAATAACTTTTAGAATATAATGGATTAGCTTTAAGATAAAGAAAACCAATAGAAAGAGTTTGCGTTATAGTTATAAGAATTACAGCAATAGTTGCTTTCACAGCAAGATTAAACACAATTTTGGAAAAATCAATACAGTTCTATGTTGAATGTGTAAAATATCAAAGATATTCCAGCAGAACAACAAAAATAATAATCTCATGAAGGCAATGAATAATTAATCTAAGAAAAACTACAAATGGAAAAGAAAATCATTGATTTGGAAGAGGAATTAAAATAACTTAAATAGGAAGAGACTTCAATTGATAAATTAAAATATGAAAATATGACATTTTAGGAGGAAGTCACTATTTACAAAAATAAAATTCAAGAATTAGAATAAAAACGAGTTGATCCAAGTTAACTTGACACAGTTTAGTCTTAACTATATCAAATTGGATAATTGGAAAAAGACCTAGAAAAATACCTGCAAAAAGCTTAATATTGGGAAAGAAAATATGATGAGTTAGTTCAATAAAATATTGATAGAGAGATGGGATCTTAAAGAGGTGATCCTAAATTATAAGCATAAAATACAGCAGCTTATTGGAGACAAAAATTTGATTAATCTGAATAAGCTAGATAGGAATTGCTACAGCTATTAGCAGAGAAAGATGAATAGCTTGAATAGAATATGTTATCATTTTAATCGATATTGAAAGATGAACTTAAAGAAGAATTGACTAAAATTAGAACTCAAGAAAGATAAAGAATGGAATAGTATTTATAGGGAGAACCAAATGAAGCAAACATTGATAAAATAATTTAGTAACATGAATTAGAAAAATAATAATTAATTTCAGAGTTTTTAAGAAGAATTGATTAATTGTTATAGAGTAATGTGTAAAAATATCCAGAAGGAGAAAATTGGAAAGAACTAATATTAAGATTTGAAAAACAAAGATAAAATGAACTATATGAATTAAGATAACATCTTGAGATATTGTAAAGATCATAAATTTAAACTAAAGACATTGAATTTTATGCAGAAAGAAGGGCATATGAAAATACTATAAATGATTTAAGAAATAGAATTACTTAAGAAGATCCTCAGGATCTTTATGATACTATTGATTATTAAAGAAGATAAATAATGGATTTAGAAGATTAAGTTGCATTTTTATAAAATGAAAGAACACAATTAGAAATGCATATTCTAAATCAAAATTAATAAATTGATGCACTTAAGGATAGTCTTTCTAAATTTTAATAATAATCAGATAATAGAAGAAAATAGAGAGCAGAAGTTTTGGAGGCAATAGAAAGAATGAAGAGAGAAAGAGGTACAGACAGAGATTCTTACAGATCACCTTATCAAAGAGTAAGGTAAAGCTAAAACAGATCATCATGGGATCGTTATCCTCAAGAATATTTAAGAACAGGAAATGCTCCCTAAACATCTTAATAATTTAGTTCTCCAATGTAAAGAATACCATTCTCTTAACCATAATATGTCTCACCTTAGTAAGAAAATAGAGATATAACTGTTAAATTATAAGAACTAGATGAAGTAAAACACAAGTATTAGACAGCACTAAATAACATCCTTTCATTAGAAGCATAAGTGATTGAGAAATTGCAGTAGGATGACATTCAAATAGAATGATTTGAAATTTATTAATTTATAAAAGTTAAAATTTATCATTAAAATCAAAGAAAATTAATTAAGGATCTCCTTAATCTATCTTTTTAGTATTAGGATTATTTTTCAGAATGAATTAACGAGCTTAATTTTACTTTATTTAATAAAAATTGCATATTATTAACTAATTTTTTATTCTTTTATCTGATTAATCTAGTCGAAGTTTCAATTTAAAGTGGATATTATTAAATAGATTCAATTTAGAGACACTAATCATGCTTTTGAGTATTTGAGGCTAAATTTGTTGAGAGATGACAAAAAGCAGAAATCAAGCCAAATATAGTAGAGAAAAAATTGTAGGTTTAGGAGGGTAATTTTGTTTGCTTCACTTTTCTTTATTATTTGGAGTTCTATTAAAAAATCATATTTAAAGTATAATTTATTAATCTCGATAGTGGATGTGTAAGTTGATAAAGGAGTAAAAATGCTAGAACTAAGCAGCAAACAAAGAGGATGAGCGAATTTTTTATTATATCTAAAGAAAATTGCTAAAGCTGTTCTTACATATGAGCTTTATGTGCTTTCACAAGATTGATATCATTCTAAGGATTAATTGCCCTATTAATAAAAAACTTAAATTACAAAATTAAAATTTATTTTTCTTCATCTAATATTTAAGCTTATACCATGTTATCTTAGTGCGTTATTTTATTCCTCAAACATGGAAGATGGCTTTTTAGATCCTAGCATATATGGTGGATATCTGGATCTAAAACTGTATTTAAAATTATTGATGAATCAGTTTCATTAAATCCAGTAATGTTGACATCATAGAATTTTTTAATAGAGTCATATTAATTAGCCCCAAATAGTATATTTTAATCATGATCTATCATATATGCTTGTAAATTTAGTGTCTCGATAAGCATTGTAGGAAAAGAAATTGAAAAATTCAACTATATAGAGGCAACACCTAAAATTTGAAGTTTGGTATCATAGACTGACATTGTTCTAGAAGTTGTAGCTGTTTTGTAAACAGCATGCTTATAGGGAGGTGAAAAATAGGTTTAATAATATGCAGTCGGGTTTTATTTGGTTTTTTCCATATGATTCAAATACCATGGTCTGATATGCGGTTGATACTTTGATACATTTAAAATTTCAGCTGGCCACAGTGAAAAATATTGTTCTTTTGTGATTCCTGCATACAAATAGTCAAAATAATTATCCATCATTAAATTAAGATAACCTGTTAGTGCAGTCAAATTTGTATAATTGTAAAATACTTCCATATTTTGTTCACTGGTATCACCATATATTCCAAAGCAAAGGTTCGTTTTCCCTGAAAAAATCGATATAAATTAATCAATGCATTGTTCTGGGAAAGGCAAATTAATTTGATGGGCAAATAGGAACTGTTGCAATTAATTCGTAGCTATTAATTTTGCTTTATCTCTATTGTAAATATGCTTGATATTAAAAGTAGTAAATTTTGCAACAAAATCAACCTGAGATTCCACTTATTTATCTAATATGCTTATCGATGATGTTGTAATTATGTCTGAAATAAAATAAATGTTCATTAACAGTGTTCCTACAACGATCGATATAGTAATAAAATAAATTATAACCATGAATATTATCACTTAAGTTTGTATTCTTAGCTTTTCTTAAACACTCATCTTAATTTTATAATTAATTTTCACAATGATATCATAATTACTCAGCAATAATATGAACAAATATTAAAATCATTATTTTAAAACAATCAGTTGATAATTGTTATAAAAAATCATGAAACATGAAAAAAACAAAAAAGATAGCTAGGCTTAGCAATTTTAAAAAGTTTCAACCTATTTCATTTCTAGATCCAATGCCATTATCATCCTAATGAGTTTTTGAAGTATTTTTGTAAAAAGTAGTAATGCATACAACCACTATGCAAAATATGTTTAGATATTCATATAGATGAACATGATGTTAAAGGTGATACAAAAGATGTTGTATTTTATGAAAAATGCTAAACAGAGGTAATTAAGAAAATGACTGAGGATATGAATAAGTTTTAAGAATAAATATATGCATTGAGTAATAAAATAGATAGGATCATCAACTTTTAGTGTGAATAAAATTGGATGAGCTTAATTGAATAAGCAGAGAAATAAGTCCTTGGAGTAGTAGAGAGCTATTTTAGCAATTTGAGATCTTATTTGTTCTCATCATAACCTTAATTATAAAAGTTGCAAGTAGCATAAACAAAGCTAGATTAGTTTACTCTTCGATTGACACAACTACAAGAAGAAATAACCAACATATATATGGAGAAATCTGTATAATAACTAATTTTTTATTATTAAGGAGATGTTGAGAGAGTTAATAATAATTATAGAGCAAAATTAGATGATGTCTTAGAAGAACTAAGCAATATTGATTTTCATGAGATAAATTTACCTAAGTTCATGATTGATCCTAATAAAATAAATGATTTAATAGCAGTACTATATGAATATGCTTAATTTGAAACACAAAGAAGCGAAAATAATGATCAATAATAAAATGAAGCGGTCTATGAATAAGAAATAGAAAATAAAATCAATGAACCATAATATGAAGAAGAAGTAGAAGAATAAGATGTAGAAATATAGGAGGATTATAATGAAGAATCAAATTATTGATTTTAATAATTATTTATCCTAACTGATCACAATTAACTGAATAATAATTAAATATAATGAATAATTCTGTCATCCCACAGCTACCTCAAGCTTCTATATATGAGCCAACAATTCAAATTTAAAAGATTTAACCACACTATCAATTTGATGCAAACAATATGCCAAGAGTTGATTGTTATTTCCATGCTGGAAATCCGATCAAATATTTCTGTAGAAATCAAGAATGTTTAATGCCATTATGTAATATATGTGTGAAACAACACTTAGATGATAAACATTAATAAACTTAAAGTAATGAAATTTCAAATTTATTTAGGTAACATTGTTCCTTATGAAGCTATGCTTTCAGAAATTTATCAAAATTTAGCAGCAGATTGTAATGAAATGTGTGATTAACTTAACAGAATTTAACAACTAACTGAAAAATCTGTGACTGATAAATTAACAGGAAAACAATCTCTATAAACAAATCCAATTAAATTAATTGAATCTGCAAGAGATTAAGTAGTTGCTATTGTGAACAATTATTTTGACACTTTAAAAACTTATTTACTTACACAAATTGAAGAACCATAACCTGATATAGATGTAAAACCAGCCATAAGAGAACTAAAATTAAGATGGGAAACAAATATTAAAGATTTAGAAACAATAAATAATTCAAGTTCAACAGTTGAGAAAGTTATTGAATATTGTGAAGAATTACCTAGATAGAAAAATGATAAAATTATGATTGAGGCTGATCATTTAATAAGACATTTAGAAGCTGGTACACCTTAATATAGGTAATATGGTGTTGATATTCCATAATTATTTGTTGATCCAACCTTTTTACCAAGATTTTTGTGGGTTTTAGAACGATATGCATACTTCAATCGACCACCTTATGAACCAGAAGTACTACCTCCATAAAGAATTGTTGAAACTGTCCATATTCCTACTTATGAACCATTACCTCCTCCCCCAAGATATATTGATTCTTATCATCCAGTTGAACCCTTAGTGGTTAGAGAGCCTATAGTAATTAGAGAGCCAGTTTTTAGAGATAGTTTAATTAGGGAGGATGATTATATGACTGATTATGATGAAGATTTAAGAAGAAGAGGATAATTACGAAGATCACGAAGAAGAGATTATGACAGAGATTATGATGATGATGGAGGATATTATTAATAATCTCAAAAAAGGGCTGAAGAAGGAGAGAGGAGTTAAAAAAAGAAATAACAAAGAGCTACAGAAAAGTCTCCAAATGTCAACAGAAAAGAAACAGTAGAATATGAGATTACTAAAAAGAATAAATCCGCAAAGAAAGAGCCAAAACAAATTTATATTTAGCATAGTGGTATGGCGACTACTTAAACCAACATGCAATATCAACCAACAACAACAGTTATACCGAGCCAAAATATGATACCTCAATCTGTCCTACAAACTACAAATACATACGAAACAAAACCTCCTGCAACAATGAAAAAATCAAAACTAACCAGTGCAGCTTATACGAAAAATTGAATTATAAATTTTCAGCAATATTAAGTAACTGATCTTTTCGATCTTCCAATTAATGTGTTTTAGCAATTGAAAGTTGGTTTTATTTATTAACTTTTTAATGGAGGGAGTTTTCCATTTACATTCGAAAAGCCAATCGGTTCCACAAATTATTTTTGTTTCTGTTTTACGCTCAGCTCTCTATTCTTTGATTAATTTTCTTAAAGATTTAATTCTAATTCTCGTTATTCACTCTATTCTGTCAAAATATTTCTGATATGAGATAAGACTTTAATTTTTCCATCCTTCTGTCTACCTAGCTTAGGCGCAACTATTTATTCTAAAGTATCCCGGAAGTTAGTTTGCACATTCTCTTCACAATAGTGTGGCTAATTTATTTTGGCTTACATTTCAACCTATATGTTCCTGCAAAAAACAGCTGAAGTTTCATTATATTATTTTTTTGTCATTCTCAGAGTGGTATCATGTCTTAGCATATCAAGTTACTGTTCTTTATTGCCATGATCAATGACTGGATTGATGTTAGGTTTCAAGCTATTTGCAGTAAGACCAAATCTTGGTTGAGTTTGATCTTAAAATGTGTGAGTTTGGAGATTTTCCATTTTTGCAACATTAGTTATTAAAACACTATCAATTGAATTCTTGCTGTTTTTTTATGATTTGTTTTATTTTCTCTAAACCAATTTAGCATGGAGTTAATATTGCTTTGTCTTTAATTATGGCTTATTATAGGGTAATATGGTTCCATCAAAATCATATCCAATTTAATATGTTTCTTTTTTTCTGTGAATGGATTCTATCTACTTTTTTTGAACTAATTTCTGATCTTCTAATTATTTTTAATTTCTCAATATGGTAAATTTATTTACTTTGCAATTCTTTCTAATAGTTCTTATTGTTGTTCATGTTACAATCGATAGTACTTTTCCTATTCATCCATTTCATAAGGAGGAGTTTCCAATTTAATTATTTCAAATTCCTCTTTTTCGAATGACATTCTTGTTCTCTTACTAATCATTACTACAGAACTAGTTTTCATTCTGTTAGTTGATTTACGCATAATTAATGAATGGTCTCTTTCAATAGGCAAATCTTTTTTTTTCAAAATATTCATAACAATTTGATTAGTAAAAGTATCTTTTTAAGGAGGAAGTGGTTCAATATCTTAAGATATTGTTAATTGGAATGGCTGACTTAAGTAATGTTCAACAATATTATCAAGCAACAAAAGTGTACTGAAATGTGTATAATGTGGAACTGCTCTTGTCAATCTCCTATCTTTTACCTGATATTCACAGGAGTGAAAAATAATGTCAATCACTTAATCTACCGAACCGTGAACATCAATCAAATCAGAGAATGAGTAGAGTTTCTAATATTTTTATTACATAATAATATTAATGGATTAGTTAAATGATTGGAGTTACTGCAATCCAACTAATTAGGAAGATAAGTTACCAAAACCATACAAGTATTTTCTTAATTGACATAGATTCATAAACAAAGTCCTTAACCAAATGATTCTCAATGAAGTATATAACAAGGTTTTTGAAATTGAAAAATATCGTTCAGATCCAAACTATGAAGGATCCTTACGAACTCTTCCCCCTTAGGGAATATTTGAACTATCATAACTAACTTGCATTAGTAGGCATAGCTCAAACAATTTAATTGCAGCAGGCGATTGTTAGGGAAATATAATGATTCTTGACATGAGCAAGAAACTGCGAGTAGCCAAAAAAGAGACAAGTGGAAAAAAAATACTAAAGGTATGCTTGAGTAGCAGAGATCAAGCAGTTGATGATTATAAAAATGTTTGCATGTATGGGGAAATTAATTTTAAGCATAGGAGTGGTTGCCCTCAACGATCCTGTAGTTAGTGTATATAGATACAGGCCCACTGAAAATAAGCTTCTCCTACATCATACTTTAACAACAACCAAGGACAAGACATAGATTGGGGAATATCCAGTTGACGTTGATATCAGCCACTATTCATAATATATAACAGTTTCACTCTATAATGGAAATGTCAAGGTATATCGTATCCCAGACTTGAAAGTTGAATAGTAAACTAATTCAAGTCAAATATCAAATAATAGTGTAGGTGCATAAAGCCCAAGACACTAAAATAGTCAATTTAAACCATCACCTATAAAAGGTTAATAATAAACTTTCCCATAGCAATAAATTTAAACATCACCTATGGATTTAGTATGTTCTGAATTGATGGATCTAGTATATGAATTGAAATTTAATGGAATAAAGAAAACCTTAGACTATGAAGGAATAGTTACAAAATTGAAAATAGATATGGCAGCTCCTAAAGAACCTCCACCAGAGGAAAAACCAGATCCGAAGAAGAAGGCACCTGTGCCTCCTAAGAAGCCTGCTGAAGCAGTAGCTGTACCCTAAGTTGTACAAGAAGAAGTATTATTTGATGAAAATGCTAATTCTACTGCACCAAGCAATAATGATTACCCTTAGTAGAAATTTAAAGCACTGGTTGAGTTCGTGACTGAAAAGTTCACTATGCAAAGCTAAAATAAAACATTTAATTCTTACAAATAATTCGAATGTGTGACAGGAATTGCAGTTGGATGGACAAATACAACCAAACTTGAAATTCATAAATTTACAAGTGCTAAGCGAACATCTTTGCCAGAATATTTAAGTTCTTCCTTTGGACTCCCAGGTCAAACTCTCTAAGAAAAATCTTCTTTTTATGAAATTTTTGTCCTCTACCCAATAAGTTGTCTAGCAGTAAGCAAAAATTCACTTTTGTTAGCAGTTGGATTGCAATAAGGCAGTGTATTTGTTTATGATTTGATATTGGAACAAGAAAAGTTCTATTTAGATAAACATATGTACACATGCACATAAATACAATTTTGTGAAGATTGGAGATTGGTTTCATCTTCATATGATGGAGGTGTCAATATTTATGATGTAAAAGATGGTAAACTCTTATGTAAAAGGACGAATTAATTCAGAAAGGGAAGCAAAGTAAAGGCTGAAGAATAGAAGTAAGGACTCTGGAGAATTACAGGACTAGGTGTGAGTCATACTGGAGTAGCAGCAGCTTTGGATGCATAATAAGAAGTGAGGATTTATGATGTATGGCATGGTGAAAAGATAGCTAAATTGACGGCATAATAAATTATGGATGATAAACTCAGAAATTGGAATTAAGAGATTCCTATTGTATAGTGTTTCAAAAATGATATTCTAATATCAGCTGTTGCCGAAGAGAAGGATCAAACTACACTATAAATATTCAAGATATTTGATAACTTAGTAAATCTATTTCCAGGTTTAGCCAATATTTATAGAAAGGGTGTTGATAAAGAGAAGGTTATGACACTTTTTGAAAGAATTCCTAAAGCAGAGCTTTAAAATCCATAATTTGATATTCCAAATCTCTAACCAGGGGCAAATAACTAGCTAAAGGTTCCAGGTTAAGAACATAGAGCAAGTCAACAAAGAGGAAGCTAACAAAGAATAGGGTATTAATGGAGATTATCATAGTTCTATTCATGGATCTCATAAAAGTAGTAAGTTGCCTCCAGCAATCACAACTACGAATCAAAAAACCTCTGGACCTGTCTCACTTATCAACTCATTACATAAATCAAATCAATCAGATTAATAAATTGATTTCAATTCTTCCTTTAAGAGTTATCAAACTTCCTCAGTTTCCCATCGTTAATCAAAACCTCAATCAAAATAATTGATTCTCACTAAAGAAATGTTACATCCAGAATAGTTTCTACTTGAAAAGGATAAATAACCAATGCCTGAGCTTATTCGTGATACAATAAGTATGGTGGATCATTGTAGAAGCAGAAACCAAGAGAAATTAGTTCGTATAGAGAAGGTGAATAACATGATTTAAAAGCTTGGTTAAAAATTGGCACAAGAAGAGGATAGAAAAAAATTATAAGAACGCCATAGACAACTTTCATCAGCCAAATGATTAATTAATAATGTATTTGTTGTAATCAGCCTAAAAAATACAAGTGCCCAAAATGTGAGGCTCCCTATTGCAGCTCTAGTTGCTACAAGGTTCACGAATGCAAGCCTGTTTAGAAGAAAGTAAAACCTCAAGAACTAGAGCCCTTCAAAAGTGACTATATTGATGAAGAATATAAATTGGGAAAGGATAGTCTTGAAATGCTGAGTAAACATTTTCATAATATAAGAACGCAGTTAAAAAATTAGGAAATTTGTTACCAATTCAAGATTGCAGAAAGTTCTGACTCACATCGATAATTGTAAATACAGGTTAAGGGAATTAAATTCGTACATGCAAAATGATAAGGATTTCGAAGAATTTTGCGTTCTGATGTTGTCTGAAATGGGATTTATTGATTAAAATGGGCAATTGAAATGATAAATTTTATGGACAAAAGAGTATTAATAAAAATATGATAAACTTTGTCAGAGTTGCCTTGATATGGGGTTTACCAGCTATCATGGTAAACAAACTCGTTTTCTATACCATTTACAAAGTTGGAGGATCACATGAATGCATTGTAGATGTGGCATATTCAATCAGTCATTTAGTAGCAGGAGTGGTCTACTATGTGTTTTCAACAGCCCCTGTTGCTGGAAAAATTGTATTCATGACTTTTTATTTTTAAGATTAATATTATTCTTGTTGCATTATGGTCACTAAGACTGGGAGGCTTCTTATGTTACACAAGAGTACTGTAGGGGTTCAAAGATGAACGCTATGATAAGATTTTCAGTGAGTATAGTGCAGACAAGTTCAAAAAAGATGTGATGGTGCTGGTTTAATTTTTGTTTTAAGGGTTAATTGTTTTTGTAACCAGTATTCCCTTGTATTTCCTATTTCAAAACCCTCTATCATGGACTATAGATAATTTTACAGGTCTGAACATCATGAATTATATTGCCCTATCCATAATTCCATTTAGTATCTGTTTAGAAGCAACAGCAGATGTACAATTGGAAAAATTCAAAAAACTAAAATAATAAGGATTGATTCCTAGGGAAGAATTAATGGAGACTGGTCTATGGAGAAAGAGCAGACATCCAAACTTATTTTTTGACCTTGTTACTTGGACCTGCTTTGCAGTAGCATCCATTTGCGACCCTATCAGTGTATGTAGTCTTATAGGACCTGTTGCATTATTTTGTGTTATGGAATTTTTAACTACTCCCCTAACTGAAGCTCATATGAAAAAGAAAAGAGGAGACATTTACACTTAATATGTACAAAGAACCAACAAATATGTAGTAATGTGATTTATATTATTATGAAATTTAAGATTGTTTCACTTCTACTTCTTTTGTCTTGTTAGGCAATTGATGTTTCTCAAAAATGTGAATGTCCTCAGTTATCAGAATATGATTGCTATAGATCGACTAAATGTCTTTGGAATAAATTTCAGTTGAGATGTGAGAAGTAAGGAACTTCTGACTCTTCAACATAACCTTAAGAGACTACTACTACCACTTATTGCACTAAGTTCACATCAGATAAATGTGGAAGTATAGAGGGTTGCGCATACATCATAAATGAGTGTGTTCAATTTACCGCCTGTTCAAGTTATCCTTTCGGACTTAACCAACTTTGTCAAATGGTTTCTAGCAAATGTATCACTGATGGAGAGATTTGTGTAGAATTGGGAGTCTGTTCATCTTATTAGACAAAAGTATCTTGCAATATAGATGTGAATGGAAAATATTGTTATTGGGACTAGTTGCAGGGGTGCTTGGAAGCTAGTGATTGTGAGAAGTTACCCACAACTTTGAAGACAGATGCATAATGCAGAGAACAATTCTCTTACTGTACAGTCAATCCAAGAGGTGGATGTATTGCTAGTGGTTATAATTGTGTTGATTAGGAATATGAAGTTTAATGTTATTTTGATTCATAAATGAAATAATGTGCATGGGTAGATGGTGCTTGTTAAGAGAAAACTTGTTATACTGCTCCAAATACAATTATTACAGAAAAAGATTGTTCAGAATATTTTAGAGGATGCACACTTAATTCAATTAATGGAGGTTGTAGATAAAGAAGCACTTGCAATGATGCTACTATTGAAGCTTCTTGTACTAAAGATGCAATTGGAAATGAATGTTTTTGGAATTCAAATAATTGTTATGATAAAATATGTGAAAATGCACCAATAGGAAGTGATTGTTTCACTTTTATGTCAACTTGTGTTGCTTCAGCCAATGGAGGATGTATGTCGATAGGTGATTGCACAAAGTATGATCTTGCAGAGAGTTGCAAAATAGATTCTAAAAATCAAGAATGCTATTGGAATGGTTCAACTTGTGTATTACATACATGTGTCAATGCACCATTAGCATTTACTACATATGAAGAATGTGCATAATATAAATCAGATTGTACAGTTAATAATGGATCTGGATGTATAGAAAGAACATGTGATAATGCTCCAACTACTAGTACAGCAATGTTAATGACTAATTATGATTGTGATTAATATAAAACTGGTTGTATAACAAAACTTGGTGGAGGATGTACTGTATTAGGAGAATGTAGTGAAATTAATGTGGATATTGCATGTGTTGTTGATAAATAAGGAAGAAATTGTTTTTTTTATTAAGGAAGATGTAAATTAAGAACATGTGAGAATGCCCCACTTGATTATTCAACTCATGAATAGTGTCAGACATTTAATAATCAATGTACAGTAGCTAGATCATTATAAGGATGTGTGCAGATGAATTGTGCAGTACTCACTACTTAAGATACTTGTAAATAAGATGCAAATGGAAATAGATGTTACTGGACTGGTCTTTGTTATGTAAAGACATGTGCTAATGCACCATTTGATTATAGTACTGATGCTTAATGTGTTGCATACTTAAATACTTGTACTGTAGCTCATAGTGGTAGGGGATGTATTACAAGACCTAATCAATGTACAATAATGACATTAGAGGATTAATGTTATAAAACATTATCAGGTGCTATATGTGGATGGTTTGAAGGTGCATGTTATGATAAAGCTTGTTTTACTGCGCCATAAACATCAGATTATAGTACATATGAAGCATGTAATGCTTATCTTCATGGATGTACAGTAGCAGATGAAGGTAATGGTGGATGTGTGTTATTAGATTCATGTACGACTTATTCAGCATCGAGAAGTTGTAGATATAATGCAGCATGGTCAATTTGTGAATGGACTACAAGTGGATGTTTTGATAAATCATGTACAACTGCTCCATAAGATGCAAGTCATGATAGTAATGATGAATGTAATGCATATTTATCTGGATGTATTGTTGCTCCGAGTGGATAAGGATGTGTTGCTAAACCTAGTAGTTGTAATATGATGAGTACAAGTACACAATGTACAAATACATCTACTAATTCTAATGGTGGTCCATGTGTTTGGATTGGTACTTGTGTAGATAGAACATGTACAAATGCACCAACTACTACTGATTTTGATACTCATGAAGAGTGTCATACATTTTTACCTACATGTACTGTAGTAGCTACAGGAACAGGAGGTTGTATGACTCAATATTCATCTTGTGGATCATATTCTACATTTAGATCATGTTAATTGGCTTCTAGTGGGTAGAAATGTGCATGGCAATACAATTCTTGTTATAATAGAGTCTGTACATATGCTCCTGATACAAATTCATTTGATTCTGATACTGAGTGTTCAGGATTTTTGAGTACATGTACAGTAGTTAAGAGAATAAGTGGATTAGGATGTACAACTAGATATAGTTCATGTTAAGATTTAACAGAATAATAGTGTATAAAAGATAGTAATGGAAATATATGTGCTTGGAATACAACTTTGGCCACTCCTATGTGTTAAAATAGATCATGCACACTTGTTAATGGATTTAGTGGAACATACACTTAATCTGTATGTCAAACTTGGCTTTCATCATGTGTAGTTGATAACAATAATCCTCATACAAGTTGTATTACTACACGCTCAAGTTGTAGTTCATATACGAATATTGATAATTGTGTCCAAACAACTACAGGTTATTGTACTTGGACTGGTAGTGCATGTGTTAGTAGGTCGTGCACAACTGTTTAAAATATAAGTGTATTCAATCATTCTAATTGTAATACATGGTTTAGTACATGTACTGTAAATTCGCCAACTTCTTGTTATATTAAGCCAACAAATTGTGCTGATTATACTGACTATGATAAATGTTACAAAAATATATCCAATTTCCCTTGCACTTGGGTTAATGGAGCATGTATTGAAAAGACATGTACTAATTATGGATACTCTGTTACTACATTCAATTAAGCTAATTGTAATGCATGGTTATCATCATGTTCTGTCAATCCAGGGGCTACAGCTTGTGAAACAACGAGAACTTGTGCCAACTATACAGGAGGAACATTTACTCATTCAGCTTGTACTACTTGGTTAGCTACTTGCACTGTAAATGGAACTAATGATGCTTGTATAGCTCGAACATGTACTAATCATGGATCAAATGTTACAACTTTTAATAGTACTAATTGTAACAATTGGTTTAATTAATGCACTAATGATGGATCTACTGCATGTAAGTCAAATAGAACATGTACTAATTATGGATCTAATATTACTGTATTTAATCACAATAATTGTACTGATTGGCTTTCAACTTGTACTGTTAATGGAGCAACTTGTGAAGCTAGGACATGTTCAAATTATGGACAAAATATTATAGTTTTTTCACACACTAATTGCAATACTTGGTTATCTTCATGTACAGTTAGTTGGGATGGATTGAGTTGTGAGAATAAAATTTGCACTAATTATGGCACATAGGTGACTTCATTTACGAATGCTAATTGTTCTGCATGGTTATCAAGTTGTTAAGCTAATATTAATGCCACTGCATGCGAATCTAATTTAACATGTACTTCTGGTGCCTATACTTCAGTAGCCAATTGTACTAATTATATGGATCAATGTACTTGGGTAAGTGGGTCCTATTGCACTAATAAGATATGTACAAGTACTACAGTCACGGCTCCTTATACTCATCGTAGTTGTACTAATTATTATAAAATGTGTACTAATAATACTGCATCAAATAGTTGCCTATGGCGTACTTGTTATAATCATGGTGGATTAGTAGTGAATTTTACACATGATGCTTGTGAATAATGGTTATTTTAATGTACTGTTAATGCAACAAATAATGGATGTACAGTAAAAACATGTACCAATCATGGTGCAAGAGTGAGTACATTTGATAATGCCAATTGCAATGCATGGCATCCATCTTGTAATGGTGATGGATCTGCTTGTGTAGAGAGTAGAGTTTGTAGTTCCTAACCTACAGGATAATATGCACATACTAATTGTGAAGCCTGGTCGCTTAGCTGTACTAACAATACATCTAGTACATGTATGACCAAAACATGTGCTAAGGCTAGTAATGTTTTACTCTCATTCACTAATAGTACTTGTTCTGAATGGTTAAGTACATGTACAGTTGATGTAACTACTTATACTTCATGTATAAGTAGAACTTGTACAAATTATGGAGAAAATCTAACAACAATAAGCCATGCTACTTGTTCAGGATGGTTATCTTCTTGCACAGCTAATATAAGTGGAACTGCCTGCGAAGCAAGAACTTGTTATAATTATGGAGCTGAGGTAACAACGTTTGATAATACTAATTGTGCGGCTTGGTTAACTGGATGTGTTGCGAGTGGATCAACTTGCACCGAATCTCATACTAAATGTAGTTCCTATAGCGGTACATTTACACATGCACAATGTACTGGTTATTTAAGTATTTGCACTAATTCAGGAACATCAGCATGTATAACAAGAACATGTGCGCTAGCTTCTTAAGGGTCTCTTACTACATATAATCACTTAAATTGTTCTACTTGGTATAAAGAATGTACTTAAAATTCAGATGCAAGTGGATGTTAGGATAGAACTTGTACTAATTATGGAGACAATTTAACCACATTTACTGATGCCACTTGTGGTGCTTGGCTTTATGGATGTATAGCTACTTCCACTAATGATTCATGTGTTAGTAATAGAACTTGTTCAAATTATGGCTCATATTTGATAGAATTTACTCATGCAATTTGTAGTCATTGGTTATCAACTTGTACTGTAAATGGTACAAATGATGGATGTATGGATAGAACTTGTGCAAATCATGGATCTAATGTAACAACATTTAATTACAGTAATTGTAATGCATGGTTATCTGGTTGTACATCAAATGTTGGTAGTACAGATTGTGAAGTGCATTCTTGTGTTAATGCAAGTACCTATTTAAGTACTTATACTGAAGCTACTTGTTATGCATGGTATGAATATTGTAGTGTATCTAATACTCGTAATAGTTGTATTAGTAATCGTACATGTACAAATCATGGATCAAATGTAACAACATTTGATCATGCAAATTGTAATGCTTGGCTTTCTTCTTGTACAGGAAATGGATCATCGTGTGAAACTAAAACATGCACCAATTCTAATTTAGCATCATTCTCAAATGCCACTTGCTAAGCATGGTTATCAACTTGTTATGTGAATTCAAGTTCTGATAATTGTGAAAGTGTAAAAACTTGTGGAAATGCAGCTGCTAATTTAGGTTTAGGATCTTATAATAACAGTGATTGTTCAGGATGGTTATAAACATGTACTTAAAATAGTGATGGAAGTGGTTGTTAAAATCGAGCATGTAGTAATGCAGCATTGGGTTTGGCACTTGGAAATGGTAATTATGATGATACAGTATGCTAAAATTGGTTAAGTACATGTTCAAAAACAACAAATTCGAATGGATGTTTTATAAAAATATGTGCTAATGCTGCCAGTGATTTATCATTAGGGGATGGTTTGTATACGCATTCAGATTGTCAAACTTGGTTATCAACATGTACTAAAACAAGTGATGCAAATGGATGTTAAGATAAACCTTCATGCTCTGATGCTGCCACTTATTTGGGTTTAGGAACTTATGATTATAGTGTTTCTGTTTGTACTGGTTGGAAATCAACGTGCACTGCTCTAAGTGATAATACTGGATGCTAAGATAAAACATGTGCTAATGCTTCTGAAACTTAGTCAATAGATAGTTCTTATGTCTGTTCAGATTGGTTATCCTCCTGTTAATTAAAGAGTGATTATTCAGTTTGTGAAGATAAAACATGTGCTGGTAAAACTACTTCATTATCCAATGCGAATTGTTAAAGTTATATGAATACTTGTTATTATTATGGTAATTATGATTATCCTAGTTCTTGTGCACCTACTGTGCGTACTTGTTCAGATTCTACAAATTCAGAAAGTGTATATGATATCAACACTTAATCAGAATGTGATGCATGGAAATAAGGATGTGCTTATGTTGGTTCAGGATATGGATGTACTACTAGATCATGTAGTAATTATGTAACTGCTAATGGATCATCACCTTCTACTCATTCAGATTGTAATACATGGTTATCAACATGTACTTATAATTCTAGTACAAATACATGTGTCACATAAACTTGTTCTAATTTTTCATAATCATCACCTACATATGCTAATTGCAATGCATGGCACTCATCATGTACTGTGAAATAAGATTCAAGTGGTTGTGAGGTTAAATCATGTGAAAATTTTTCAACATCAGGGTGGATATACACAGATGCAAATTGTGTTTTATGGGCATCAAAATGTTCAATTAATAGCACTAAAGATGCTTGTATTGCTACTTGTTCAGCGGCAACTCCTGTAGATTTTGCAAGTTGTTAATCATGGAGTGTGTCTTGTTCTGTAAATAGTGGTGCCACCGCCTGCGAACCAAAAAGTTGTTCAAATGCTCAATTAGCGACATATAATCATTCTAATTGCTAGGATTGGTTATCATATTGTACTAATAATGGAACCACAGCGTGTTAAAATAAAACTTGTTATAATTATGCTACTAATTTATTGACTTATACATAAAGTACATGTAATACTTGGTTATCTTCATGTACAAATTATAAATCACTTGGATGTACATATAAAACTTGTGATAATTATAGTGGAACAGTAACTAATGCAAATTGTTAAGCATATCTTTCCTATTGTATAGCAAATGTAACTTTAACTAAATGTATTACTTTTCGTACTTGTACCAATCATGGTGCAGCAGTTACTACTTTCACACATGACAACTGCCAGAATTGGCTGAGTACATGTACCAATAATTCTGGTTCTACGGCCTGTGAAGATAAATAGTGTAGTACTGCAAAGGTTACTCAATATAATGCCTATACTTGTGCAGCTTGGAAACCAACTTGTACAGTGAGTGGTAGTAGTTGCATAGAAAGAACATGTTCCAACTCAGGATTAAAGGGAACTAATGTTACTTAAGCAAATTGTAGTGATTGGCTGCCGTAGTGTAGAGCAAACAATGGAGTTTGGCCTTAATATTGTGATCTCAAAACATGTTAGAATCATTCAATCTCTTCATTTACTCATGCAAATTGTCAAGCATGGTTACCATATTGCACAGTTAATTAAAATGGAAATGCCTGTTACACAGAACGTACATGCAATAATTATGGAATAAATATAAAGATATTTAATCATCTTAATTGTGAAACTTGGCTATCTGGTTGCACTGTAAATAGTGCTGGTAATGCGTGTATCAATAAAACTTGCTTTAACACGAATTTAATTACTTTTAATGATTAGACTTGTGGATAGTGGTTACCAACCTGTAAAGCTAATTCCTCATATAGTGGATGCTAAATTAGAACTTGCTCTAATTATGGAAATGCATTAGCTACAATTACTGCTTCAACTTGTTCATATTGGCTATATTATTGTACCAGTAATGGGTCAACATGTATTACTAGTCGAACATGTAATTCGTATTCCAATAAAATACAAAAATATAGTCTTCTTACATGTCCAGAATTTTTGAGCACATGTGTACCTGATTTGACTTATTCATCTTGTACAGCAAGAACATGTAGTAATGCAATTGAATTGACTTCGTATACTGATGCGACGTGTTCAAATTGGTTAAGTACATGTACTGCAAGTGGATCTGCATGTGTGACACGTACTTGTGCAAATGCTTCCTTACCTGCTTATAATGATTCGAGTTGTCAGAATTGGTCAAGTAATTGTACGGTAAATAATACAAATGATGGATGCACAATAAGAACATGTTCAAATAGTGTAGTGACAACATATTCTCAAACAAATTGCACAGCTTGGTTAAGTAATTGTACAAATGGTACAAATAGTTGCATTGAAAAGACTTGTTAAAATTATACAGGAACTTATAATAATGTAAATTGTCAGGCATGGCTCCCTTATTGCTATGTAAACTCTACCTCAACAGCTTGTTATAGTTTAAGGACGTGTATTAATCACAATTTATCTACATTTACAAGTGCTACATGCAGTGGATGGTTATCAACTTGTACAGTAAATAGTACTAATGATGGATGTACACCAAAAACATGTTATAACACTGATCTAACAGCATTTAGTCATAATAGTTGTTCTGGATGGTTATCTACGTGTACAGTAAATGCAACAAATGATGGATGTGAAGTCAGATCATGTACCAATTATCGTGATAATATTATTACCTTTTCTGATACAACTTGCAATACTTGGTGGAAATATTGTTAAGTAACTGCTCTAAACAATGCTTGCCAACCTAAGACTTGTTGGAGTACAAATGTAGCTACATTCAATCATACAAATTGTTATAATTATTTAGATTAATGTACAGTTAATGATTCTACTTCATGTGGATCAGTTAGAACATGTACAAATCATGGATCTTAAGTAACTATCTTCAATCATGCTAATTGTCAATGGTGGTTAACTAAATGTACTGTCAATAGTGCTGGAAGTGCTTGTGAAGAAATGTCATGTACCAATCATGGAGTATAAGTTACTAAATTCACTCATAATAATTGTTAAAATTGGATGTTTACTTGTACTGTGAATGCAGCAGCTACTGATTGTGAACTCAAAACTTGCTCTAATTATGGTGCCAATGTAGTAGTTTACACACATGCTAATTGCTTGGCTTGGTTATCGATTTGTACAGCTAATGCAGCTGGTAGTGAATGTATCAATAAAACATGTTTAAATACAACAGGAATTAGTACATGGACTAATGCTAATTGTGAAGGATGGTTAAGTACTTGTTAATTAGGGGCAGCAAGTACATGTACGTCAAATATAGGTAATTGCGCTTCAGCAACATATAATTAGTGTGTCAAGGATACAAATGGAGATATTTGTGTTTGGCATTAGGGTAGCTGTAAAGATAGAGCTTGTACTAATTTTTCTGGAACTGCTAGTCATACTGATTGTGAAGCATGGTTAAGTTCATGTACCATAAATACTGCAGGTACTGGATGTATTACGAAACCAGCTAATTGCACTACTGGAGGAGTTGTATAAAATTAATGTGTCGTAAGTAATGGTGGAACTTTATGTGCTTGGGTAGGTAGTGCCTGTATTAATAGATAATGTACACACTTTAGTGGCACATTTAATCATGCAAATTGTCAGGCTTGGATGCCATCATGTACAGTTAATGCTAGTTTGAATGCTTGTTAGACTTTAAGCTCTGCATGTAGTAATTATACAATTGATGGAAATTGTAAATTAACAAGTGGGGGAACTATATGTTTCTGGCTTGGTAGTTCATGTGTCACTAGAACATGTGATCATGCTACATAAAATACAGATTATGATACTGATAGTGAGTGTACTGCATTTTTATCGACATGTACAGTTGCAAGAGTAGGAGGATGTACAGATAGATTGTCTGCATGCTCATCTTATTTATAAGCATCTTAATGTTATAATAATAACAGTGGAGTTAAATGTTATTGGAACACTGCTACATCTCTTTGCTCAGATGCCATCTGTACTAATGCACCAACTTCAATTACTACCCACGCAGATTGTTAAACATTTCTTAATACATGCACTGTTAATACTGCTGGTGGTTGTATTCCGCTGGCTGCTTGTACATCATATATTACTTTACTATCTTGTATAATATCAAGTACTGGTGATACTTGTGAATGGCAATCAGGACATTGTTATATTAAATCATGTGCTACTGCTCCACTTGATGCAGCCCATGATACTTATTAGGAATGTTAAGATTATATGCCTAATTGTACTGTTATTGCTACTGGTGTAGGAGGATGCGTGGCTCTAAATGATTGCAATACTTACACGACTGAAAGATAATGTGTTGTAAATGCAGCTGGTTTACTTTGTGGATGGAATGGATTAGTATGTGCAAATCGTTCCTGTTATACTGCTCCTTCTACTGTTGTATACAGCAATGATACTGCTTGTTCGGATTACATGGCTGGATGTACTGTAGTAACTGTTGGATATGGATGTATGCCAAGAGCCACTAATTGTTCAGATTACATGACACCAAGACAATGTGTAAAATCATAAAGTGAAATTTGTTATTGGAATTCAGAACTGCCAATTCCAGTTTGCGAAACAAGAACATGTTTCAATGCACCATCCACCTCAACTACTCCTACGTTATGTGAATAACATTTACAAACTTGTTATTCGAATATGCAGTATTGTAGATTATAAGAATGTGAGGATATATAATTGACTACTGATTTTGAATGCAAATATTATAATAAAGCATGTACAACAGATGGAAATAAGTGTGTAGTACGTGCAAAATGCTAAGATGTTACTAATCCTGCTGGTTGTGTTATGGATAATTTAAATAATGAATGTGAATGGTATAATTCTGCATGTGTACTCAAAACTTGTTTTACTGCACCTGCATTTACAACAGAAACAGAATGTAATAATTATTTCAAGGGATGCACCACTAAAATATTTGGAGGATGTTAACCTAAAGGACTTTGCTACTAAGCAAGTGTCGAGGCAGCATGTACAACATCTAATGTTGGAGATATTTGTGTATGGGATGCTGGATCATGCCGTAATTAAATTTGTGAAGATTTCTTGGCATCATATGATGAAATATGTAATTAACTTAAGTAAGGATGTGTGAGTGATGGTGAAAAATGCATATTACCAAGAAAATGTTCATAAATAACAATCAAACAATAATGTACTAAAGGTACAGATGGTCCATGTACTTGGTATGATTTGGGATGCACTCTCTTTCTCTCCTGTTCCAGTGTTATTGGAGATAAGGATAAAATATGTAAATCAGCCAATAAATTATGTACAACTAATGGCGAAACATGCACTGGGTTAGAGAAATGTTCAAACTATAGACTTAAGGAGGCTTGCTAAACAGGTATAGATGGTGATTGTTAATGGTATGAAAATGGAAATCAATCACGTTGTTTCACTTTCAATTAGTGTACAGACTTACCCTATCTCACTCATTAAGAATGTTACTAATAATCAAGTAATAAATGTACTACTGATTATTTAAATGGATGTATTAAATTATAAAAGTGTTACTAATATATAGTGTAAGAATAATGTAAAGTAAGTTCAGAGGGATAATTAGTCAATACAAATAAGTAAATTATTAGAACAGGATATTGTGCTTGGGTTAATGGAATGTGCAGAGATCAACTATGTGAAGATTTAATTGGAGAATCTCATGAATATTGTCAAACTTAACTCAAAGGATGCACTACAAATGGTACTAATTGTATTACAATGAAAACTTGTGCTGAGTACGGCAATTTAATGACCTGTAATCTTGCCACTGGAACTGATGGTGAGTGCATTTTTGCAAATTACGAATGTCGAACTTTGTAATGCCTTGATATTGAGAATGGAATCAATCATTCTATTTGTTAACAATTCAGTTCGACTTGCCTATCTGATGGAATTCAATGTATCCCATAAACGAATTGTCAATATTATTATAATTAATATTCATGTACATTTATGGGTACAGATGGATAATGTGCATGGAATGGATAATCATGTTCATTAATGAAATCTTGTTAAGATGCTAAATCTGATATGATTGCTTGTTAAAGAATGGGAGAAAAGTGTAATTGGATATCTGAAAAAGGTGTAGCTGATTGTCAACCACACACTTGTTCAACTAGGATTTCATCTTGTAATTATGTAACCAATTTCAATGGAACAATCATTCAAACATGTACGATGCAGAATGAAAAATGTGTAGAAGTTGATCCAATAAAATTATCAAATTAAGAGTGTTTTGTCAATTCATTGGGCACATATTATTGGAATACAACTACCAGTTCCTGTCATTAATGTATTGTAACGACATCAGTGAATAACACAGATAACAATTCTACAGCTGTTAATTCATATGCAATAATTGTGCTGTCCATAATTGAATTAATGATGTTATGATTCATAATATAAATTTATGCAATAATTGGTTCACAAATTCATATTAAGAAGACTAAAATCTCTAATTCCTTCATTAAATGAATAGTAGCTTTAAATAGCTCTATCTAAAGGATTGTTATCTCTTAATGATGTAGAAATAGCGCCAATTTTTGTTTCCTCATTTGTAATCAATGCAACTATCTCTAATTTTTAATTGAAATTAGCATGGTCTAACTTGATTAACACTCCTATTAAAATTGAGTTAAGTGGAATAAAAGTACTCATAACTACAGGGATTAATCAACAAACAAAATAAAATTCAAATTCTCATCGATCTCTTCCTCTAAACCTTAGTGTAAAAATTACAGATTTATCAATTCATTACTTAAAGATTGTATCTGCTCATATAACAGTTTTGGAACTAAATTATTCAAAACAATTTGAGGCTAATCTGCAAAAATTAATCATAACCTTAAATGGAAGTTCTAATTTAGAGGTGACTCAAGTTAGATCATAAGTAAATTTAAATAATTTCAGTGGAACCACTCTTATAGACTGCATAAAAGTCACAGATTTAAATAAAAAAATACTCAAAATTTGCAATACAGAGATTATCTTGGATCGAAATGTATATAATAAACCCTTAGTTTCAATACGAATAGATGCTGTAAGTGTTTATTGGTCTGCTCATATATTAAATACCATAATCTCCAATATTTAATAGTTAACAAGTCCTTTCATAGAAAAAAAAGTGCCAATAAGACAAACTGATCCAGAGAACCCTGATACAATGGCATTATAAGTAGAATTAAAGAAAGGAAAATTAGTTTGCTTGAACAAAAACATTACTATAGGAAGATTGGATTGTATAAATTGCATTACTTAAATCAAGGTAAGTCGCTATATAGCAGATGTATTAATAGAAGCCTAAAATGTCACATACATGGAATGTTCGAACTATCCTCATAAAATGATGGTAAAAGATGGATTTTAAATGATTTCAAGTTAAATATTAGAAATAGCAATTAAGGTGTATGACGATTATTGCCCAGTCGAAATGATAAGCGATGATCTTTACAATTTTGTTGAAATCAATCTCAAAACAGGAATTATGCATTATATATAGTAACCATTTCTTCGATTTATGGATTGGCTTATTGAACAATTCATATCTTTAATTATTAAGGATTTTGGTGTAGTCACTATACCTGAAGATATAATCGAACAAAAACTTAGAGACCATAGATTCACTTCAATTAAGTTGAATGTATAAGATATTACTGTAAATTGCAGACCAGTCACAACAAATATTGATTTGATAAAATTAACATGTGAATCATTTTCGTTGCATACTGAAATCAGAGAATGTTCTAATAGAAGTAATTAAACTATTTGGGAAACATTATTATGTATGGAAGCAAAAGATCTACAACTTTCATAAGGTTAATTGATATCAAATAAATTAAATTGTGATATACTTGTAAGTAAGTGTGGATTTACTTAACTCTATTTACTCAAATAGATTCCGATTGATAGAACTTTTAAAATAGCGATGCATATAAGTGATCCTAAATTACAAGTATCCAAAAAAACATACTTATTGATTATGCAGATTCTCTTCAACAATATTCTCTATGATGACTCACTCGATCCTTTGTACCTTTTACAAGTCTCAAAGCCTAGTATTTAATTACATTAATACAAGCCCCTATTATACTTGATTTGCACATTGATTAAGTAACACTTGATTGTGAAGATGATCTCCTTCTAATAGCCCATCAATTAGACATTCGTTTTCATAGAAAACCAGATGGATCTTAAATATCTACTATTGCATAAAATTTTGCTGGATATCACAAAAAATAATTGATACTATCCTCTGATACAGAACCATTCTTAGAATATTCATAATCAAATTAAATAAGCGGATCTAAAAATATACAAATCTTAATTAAAAGAGTCAACGGGACTCTTAACTTAAATTGGCTTTTCACATCAATTAATTTCTTTTTAATAGATGATACTGTTTAAATTATCTTACCATAGGATTTCTAAACACTTAAGCCATTAAGTTTGGAACTAATTATAGAGAAAGCTAATGTCATTCTTCAACCACAAGATGATGATATATCTTTTTTTGCAAAAGGCAATTTAATTCTTGTCTTCCTAAAAAATCAATCACAAGATGTACATTATGCCTATCATACTGATTTGGAGCCTGTATTTGATGATAATACTTAAACAAGTTGTCTTAAAATTGAATCAAGTGAATTATCATTATTTGTTAACGAGAGAGGATATGAAAAGGAAGTATTTCAACCAATTTCTTTATAATGGAAGTCTCAGAATTTTCAATGTTTCTGTTTTTAAACCCATCAATTTCTAAATGATTCTTCCCTAAATATTGAAAATTTAAAACTTTATTTAACTATTGAATAATGTATACATTTGGTTAAAGTAACAAAATACTTAATTCAATCTATGTGGGATGCCAATTAATTTGGTGATAAATGGAACGAATAATATTCTCTTGTATCTTAGAGTAGAAAATCATTTAATTTTAATTTGGAACTTTGGTTAATGAGTTCTAAAAAGGATACATTAGTACCTGTTCTAACGGCATCATTATCCTCAACTCCTCTAATTATGCATCAATCATATTAAAAGCTGCTACTCTCAGGCAATTGTAAAATAGAAGCCTCTTACTTTAACCCTATGATTGGTATCCTTGAGCCAATCTTAGAAAAATTTGCCTTTGATTTGATGTTTTTGAGAAACAAAATAGGTGATCCTGGTTTACATTTACAAATAGAAACAAGTAAAACTAGCAAATTTTCTTAATTAAATATTATAGTTCATTAAAATTTACTAATTCTTGTTAATGATATTTTGAATAGCAAAAGTAAAGAAAGAAAGCAAAGTCAATAAATAGTAGAATCCCCACAAAATGATTTGATCACTCTTTTTAATATAAAAAATTATAGTGGATATGATTTGACCATTACTATTGATGATGTGACACTTAACATTGAGAATGGTAGCAATTCTAATTTTAATACAAAGTTAAGCTAAATGGATGTTTGGAGAAAATATAATCGATTGAATGTAGAGTTTAGTACATTGAATAAGAAAATAATAAAGCTTAATAAAGTTGAACAAAATAGTTAATAAATGTTTAAAATTGACAGATAGTAATGTTTTTTATACTTCACATCTTATTTAAATAAATTAACACGTACGATTCATATTTAAGGACAGTTAAGTTTTGAAAATTGTACACTCTATTCTTAATAAGTGGATATTTTGAATTAAGGAGATGTGATTTGGAGTAAAATTTTGTTAGCAAATGATAAAATCACACCACCAGGAGAATTTATATCAGATTTATTGTTCATTAGATTTACATTGCCTAATAGAATTTCTTAATAAATGGTAAGTTTGAAATCTTTATTTTAATCTGAATTTACATATTTAGAAATATGTTAAGACAATCATTATACAATATTAATGTTGGAAAGTGAAAGTTCAGCTAGACGTTCATTTAAATTGGCTCCTTCCTTAGTAATTCAGAACTCACTTCCATCTTCATTGAATGTCATAATCAAGTAAGAATATCTTCTATATAAGTGAAGAACATCAAAGTATTGCTGCAAATGATTCTTTATAATTATATGAGTATACACAAAAGAATGTAATAAACTATTCAATAGAAACAGGAGAATATGCCTCTATAGTCTACAAATACGCTCCTTTTTAATAAAACTAAACTTTTGAGATTAAATTAATAAATGATGAAAATGAATAGATTACTATTTAATCACAGATTATATTTAAATAGGGAACGCTTTATTTGTATTTTTATCCTAAAATATGTCTCATCAATACAACAATGGAATAATTAGAATTCTATACACTTGTTAAATAGAGGTAAACTCAAATTGCATTATTTCATAAAAACTATACTTTCCTTAATAACGAGACTAATTTAATCTTATCTTATGAACATTAATGTTCAAATGAAGTATCAATAAAAGCTATTGGAGATACAAGTGTTGAAATTAAAGTACAAAAGGATAATGCTGTCGAATTATTAGAGTTTGGGATTAATATTAGCTTACTTGAAACTGTTAAAAAGTTAGGATTATATAGTACTATCATTGAAATTGCTCCAAGATATGTAATTATCAACTAAACAGAATCAACTTTACAAGTTCAATAATAAGATTCCTACGGAAGTCCATTCAATATAGATTCTAACTAAAGAATGGCTTTTAATTGGGCTGATTGTAGAAAAGAGTAATAAATTTATGTTAATGTAGAAAAATGATTGCTATAAGATTGAGAAATACAAAATGGAGTGAAGGAATATACCTCTCTGATATGAGAACTATTCATTTTTGCCTCTAGTATAGGGCAGATAATGAGCCAAAAATATTTATGTAATGTGTTATTGCCAAAAAGAAAGCCACATTTTATATTTCCTTTTTGACAGAAGTTGCACCTTATAGAATAGAAAATAAATGTCCCAACTTTAATATAAGATTTGCTTAAATCTCATCTGAACAAGAAGAATCTATTGATTTTAATTAATCAGTTGATTATTCGTGGACATTTCCCTCTTTGAAACCAATACTTCTATTTAATGTTTCAAATAATCAAGACCATTCAGAATTTTAATTAGACTTATTTCGATCAGATTCATTTTATTGCTAAAAGGTAGGATCTAGTTTCATTTATTATTATATATTATTTTAAGATGGTGTTAAAGTCATTACCTTAAAAGAAAACCAAGAACATCAATCACCAAGTGAAAAGATGAATAAACTGATTTATGTAAATTTATAAATGGCCACAATTAGTGTTATAGTTAACAATCCGAGACCATAGGAATTAAATCTTGTTACATTAAGTAATGTTGAAATAGGAATATAAGAAATTAATAGAATTATAGCTTATCAATTCAAGGTTAAGTTTTTAAATATCGATAATAATTATTCCTATGATGCCATTAATTAAGTTTTATTGACTCCATAACAATTTTAATAATATTTAGAATAGCAGAACTATGCTCTTGATGTCAGATGGGCATAAAATCATCAACATTCAAATATTTTAATGATAGAATACTTCTTTTCTTATATTGCTCCATTAGAAATAAAATTAGACTAAGAGTACCTCTATTAATTGTTATTACTTAAATAAGCGATAATTACAGAAAGACAGGATTCTACTGCTTAATAATTTGCCACATCTAAATACTTATTTAACAAATCATATCAGACAGAATAAAATCCTTTTTATGAATGGTTAATAATAGAGATTCCTCCACCATCTGGTAGTGTTTATATCAAATAATTGATCCTTCCTGTTTTAAAGGTTTAATTCTCCTTTCAAACTCTATATTAACAGAATTAAAACTTTATTGTGAATGTTATTGCGAATTCCTTAGATTTTGCTGTGAAGAACATTGAAAATGCCCCTATAACTTTGCAAGGAATAAAAATGCAAAGTATCTTTGATACTTAACAAGGGTTGCGAACTCTTATAAAGGAACATTATAAATTTGCATTGCTGAGATAAATTCTTCCCATTCTTGGGTCTATAGAAATTATAGGGAATCCAACATCATTTCTAAATAGAATTTCAACAGGCGTTGTTGATTTGATTGAAAAACCAATTGAGGCTATGTCTTTAGGTCCATTAGAACTGGGGTTAGGAGTTCTTTAAGGCGCCTCCTCATTAATTAAAAACACTGTGGCTGGTGCATTTTATAGTGTTAATAAAATCACAGGGAGTATAGGAAATTAAATCAGTCTATTGTCTTTTGACGAAGAATACATATAATAGAGAAGAAAATTTATGTAAAGAAAACCAACATAACTCTTTGAAGGTGTGTATTTTGGAATGCAGGCTTTGATACGGGGAGTTGGAGAGGGTATTGTTGGATTTTTTCAACACCCCTATCAACATGGTCGAAAAGATGGAGCTGCTGGGATTTTGAAGGGTTCAACGATAGGAGTAGCTGGAGTGGTGATTAAACCTTTGACGGGTATTTTTGATGCAGCATCAAAAACAGCAGAAGGATTAACAAATACAGCAACTTATTTTGATGATCAACCAAATACATTAAGAATGAGAGATATAAGGGCTTTTTATGAAAACAGTAGATATATTAAATCTTTTAATGAAGATGATAGTTATTTTCTAAAGTATTTGAACAACCAAAATATTTTATTAATTGATACATTTCGCTTATTTGATATTGAATTGAAGAAAAGTATGTATTTAATTATAACATAAACAATGCTGTTTTATGTAAATAAACAAAGTGGAATAAAATGGTAATAATAAGCCAATGTGATTAAGGATATTAAATTGTTTCCAGATTAATAGGATCCTAATATTTTAAGATTATATTTGTTTTGCGACAAAGAAATAGTTTTCAAACTCAAGTTTTAGAAAGTGCCCTACTCCTACTAAATAGTTTAAAAATTAGAAAATATGATTGAATTAAATTGATCTACAATATGAAATACATCACAATGGTTCTGTCATCTTAATAAGCCAATCTTTGGCTGTCTGTTCTGTCAATAATGGTAATAAAGTTTATCTCACCTAATTGTTATATTATTATTTACTTATGAATGATAATCGTTGATATGTTTTCTATCTCTAGGGCTTAATAAATCTTAATCAATCAAATTACGATCATAAGGACAAAGTGTGAGATTTTCAAATCCTAAATAATGTTCATTGACTTTGACACATAATATTAGATTTTCTATTCTTATACCAAATGATCCTTCTTTATAATATCCAGGTTCTATGTTTAGTTAATAAATACCATTAGAGACAATCATTCCTGGTTAAAATACTTCTGTTCTGTATTTACTGATTCCATGAGGACCTTCATGAACATTTAAATAATATCCTACACCATGTCCAGTTCCATGACCATAATCTAAACCAGCTTCCCATAACCATTTACGGGCCAATATATCCATATCACCACCATGAATTTTGTGTTTAATTGGCCATTGTAATCTTTCAATATCTAAATTTCCTAACAATACTCTTGTGTATGCATCCCTCTATTCCTGTGTGGATTAGGTAAAATGATAAGTACGAGTCACATCTGTAGTACCATCCAAATATTAACCACCAGAATCAATTAAATAAATCTCTTTTGGATCAATAATTGATTTATCTTTTTCAGTTGGATGATAGTGTACAATAGCAGCATTAGCACCACTACTTGATATTGAATCAAATGATAATCCTTTGTTATTTGATTAAGAATATCTATATTATGCTAACACTTTAGCTGCCTCAAATTCATCCAATACTACTCCATCCAAAAGTTATTTTTCCAACCATCCTAGATAACTGACCAAAGCAGCTCCATCTCTAATATGACTGTCTCTGAATCCCTATTATTCTCTTTCATTTTTCACAGCCTTCAAAATTTCTATTGGGCAATGATCTAACAATATTGGTTCCTACACTTATTAAAATAGTCTGTCATTGATCTCTCCTTAAGTGATTGCAGTACCCTAGAATTTCTCACTAAATATTGATTCTATTGGCTTGACTTGTATCTTATTGTCTTCAAGGTATTTTTAAACTTCTTCTGACAATTTGACAGGATTTATGTATAGTGTTCCTGTATTATCACTATTTAAGAGTAGATAACTCTTAAATAGGGGATTAAACTTGATATCACTTCCTCTCAGATTAAGTACCCAGGCAATCTGATCCAATTTAGAAATCAACAAGGATTTTGCTCCTTTAGAAATCAATTTCTCGAAAGTGTTCTAAATTTTAGTCTGAGTTTCGTATTGATGATACTAAAGTTCGTGTATGGTGATTTAAGCCAAGCTGTCTTAAGGTTTGTTTGTCCAGATAAGGTCAATCAGGTTTTCATTAATTGGCAGAAATTCGACATCCTCTAAGGCTTTGCTTCTCTACTTTTTTAAGGCTTATATTGGTGATGAAATTTACAATGACTCTGCAATAATGGATCATATCCAATACTCTAACCCTTTAAATGGGCTTTGGCATACTCCACCCAAGTTGGTACACCAGGTTCTATTTTTTACAATTCCCAGCCTTATTCTAATTATTTAGCTGCCTAAATGTAGTATCTGGAGTCGGTCCACAAATATGCAATTGTATTTGTAACTAATCCAAGTCCCGCAGAACCATCAAAACCTGAAATGAATGCCAGCCTCTCATCTGAGTCAGAGGTATATTCAGACTATTGTATATACCTAAAACAATACATCGTGTGCATCATTATGTGGAACTAAGTACGCTTGTATCGACCGTTGAGCCATGAGTTCTCTCAAAAGATTTAGCTTGTTATTGATCTTTTACATATATAAATGTTATAAAATAATAAGATTTTACAAACAATTTAACATGTTCACAATCTCAACAACCCGCTATTCAGGGAAAAACTTGTTTTGTTAGTTTTAGCATATATTCAGGAAGGTAGAGCAACTCATGCAGAAAAAACTCTTTTAGAGCAATTACCATTTCAGTTTGAGTAGTTGCTAACAGACTATTTAAAAAGTCTAAATTTAGAAGACTCATTTGCTCTATCAAAGGCATTCGATTTATTCAACCACAAAATGATGTAAAAAATACTTGATCGCACTTCTTATATTAAATATGAAATATAACTGCTAAAATTGATTGCTTAGCAATACAAGGTAAACTAGAATTACCATGTTGCTATCAAGACAATCAAATATGTTTTAGAATTGGAATATAAAGTTGAGTCTCCTGATCCTATAAGCATTGTGCAAACTAGAATGAGTTTAGTTACCATTCTCTCCACTGCAGGTTAACATGCTTAAGCTTTGAATGAATTGAACATCATATAGAATTATGTAAATTAATAGGAAGAAGATAAACAATTTAGTAAATTGATATGCATTATGCACTATAATTATGGAGTGGAGTGGGAACATTTGGGTTAGTTGTTTTAATCTCAAATTAATCTTTCACAAGCTTTAGAAATAGCGAAAAAAAATAAATTCGATGAGTTACTTCAGATTATTGAGCAGGCAATAGAAAACATAAAAAAATCAAAATGATTGTTTTTATACTATTTAATAAATTAACAGTATGTATTTATCAAAACCATTATCCTATTACTATCCAATGCAATACCCAACATTATCTGAATTACCTTAAAGGGAGTTTCCTAAATTGGTTTATGATTCAAGATACGAAATAGAAGACAAATATTATCGAGATTAGATATTTAATTAACAGGAAGATGATTTAAAAAAATCTTAATCAGAGTATTAGTAAATGAATGAAACAAAGAAAAAATAATATCCAACTCATCATGATGAAGAGTAAAAAGAGCCTCCTGTTTCCAAGAGATATAATTAAATTAGTGATGCTGATATCAGATTTATTTCATACGTGATGTAGGAGGAAATACAATTTAGAAAAGAATTAGTACTTATTAATAGAAAATTAAAACAATTAAACCCCAATCTTCTTTCCTTATTTAATACATTTACAGCAGAAAGTCATTATGTATTAATATGATTTATTTAAGAAAATAGAGAAATTCCGATTTATAGAAGTATTATAATCTTATTAAGATGATATTCGAGTCTGTGATGTTGATTTACTGTTTAAATATTTAAACAACTGGAAGAAATCAGATTCAATCACTTATGGTTAGTTTTTGCAACTTATTTTACCTTATGTAAAATATGATTAAATGCCTGATCCATCGGATTTAAAATACCAGTAAGATCCTCCATCAGAGGAACAATCAGAAATATTTTCAAGATTACTTAAAATGAAACTTCAAATGATGTCTACATTAGAGTATTACAGATAGAGAATAGAAAAATCACTTTTGAATCTTGTTTAAATATTTGAATATATTGATTAAGATAGAGATGGTTGGCTTAAGGCCTTTGAAGTAACCAAATTATTATGTATTAAAATTATTAATTTTTAGAACAATTCGGATATTTGATAACAATAGAAGAAGCCTCTTTAGTATTATAAGATATCGACGAAAGAGGTTAAATAAATGTGAATCAGTTTGTCAATTACTATAAACCAAAATCACTTGCAATTTATTTATGAATATACAATAAATCATTCTACTTTTACATGAAGATCCTCTTTTGTGAAACTTTTCCTCTTTTAATCCATTTCCTCTTCGTTGACTGTTCCAATGAAGGGCATGGGTAATAAAGATCCCACTGTGCATATAAGAATTAATAACCATAAATTTGCAAAATTCTAATTAGTAATCCCCAAATAATATGTAAGTATTATACCAATTTATTTTGATATTGTATTTCCTAAATTCATAGTGCCGGTTAACATGCTATATACAGTAGCTATATAAATATATAATTTTACCCTCTAAATTTCTAGGACACATCTTAGCTCCTAAAACTAACACAGGTAGAGTGTTGATTTCTTGTAAAGTTTGCATCAAAATATTATCCCACATGCAAAACTAATAATCAGGGATGTTATATTGAATATTTATCCTAGTTACCAAAATAAGAGACAAAAAGGAAGCAAAGAAATACAGCATGTTAGACGCTGATAAAAATTAACCAAAAGGGTAACTCCTAAATCCATAATAAATTAGAACAGCAAAAATTGTACACAAGCTATAAGCATATCTGAGTGTGATGAAAAATTCATCATTCAATCTCAATTAATTTATGTAAAAATAAAACATTGATGTTGCTGGTGATGGAGTGGCCATGAAAAAAAATATAAACAGTAGTGGCCTATATATTACAGGATCCAAGATGAATTTCTTCATATTTGTTCTCAATTAATCAATTTTTAGTTTTTCCGTAAGTGCTTCCTCTTTGACAAATAAGGACATAATAGCAATTAACAATGGCAAAACTGATAAGACCTGGAAATCTAATATATATTATTTATACTATTTCTATGCATTGGGAAATTGTAGGAAATGAATGTGTATAGATAACCTCCAACTGCTCTCATGCCGAAAAATACTGCAACATTTCTACTTGTATTATTATCATGACTAAATTCCACAAGCAAGGCTTCAGCAATAACATTGCAAAACACTACACAAACTTCGATCAAAAAAATTAGCAAAAATGCCGTTTTCCTATCGAAATCTATGGTAGCCATTAAAGTTTCAAGTATGAAACAGCAAATTGCAAACACAAACAGGTAAGGCTTCCTTCTAAATTTGCCTATAGGAAGAATGTCTGAACAGAATCCCCATATAGGTTTAATGATCCTAATTAGTGAAATTGATTACCATGGAAAAGATAGAATGAATTTGAGGGTTTCAAAATCATGTAATGTGAGATAGATCTTATTCGATTAATACAGCATATAGGACAGGTCACTGATCTAAATAGCTCCCTATAGTATTGCAATGAATGATAATAAATTAAAAATCATTATATGCACTAGTATCATTACTATTATGATGTTTGTGCCTGAACTTGGAAATTGAATGATTGAAGAATGTCTAATAATTGTATTGTGGGGCGCTATTCCTAATACTTTGGAATATCAGTTCTACTAGTGTACAATCCATGAGGGGCAATTCTATGTGATGATAATGGAATGAATTCATCATATTCACTTCCCCATCCTTCATAATGAATAAAAACCTCCTTTTCATTAACTGATTTTATAGTTCCTGTACACCAAATAAAATGGTAATCCATAATATCCACTTTTTATCCAATAACTAATGTTCCTAATCTAACTTAGATATATTATATACTGTTTTTATTCATTCCACTCTTCTTTTTCTATTTATCTTTTTTTGAAGTGTTCTATTTATTTTTCATCACCTTGTTGACTAACAATTTAATGAATTCGAGTGTCAAAACTTTCACAATATTAAAAATTATGTGTTGTCAATTTAACTCTACATACTGGACATTCCTTTATTAGATATATAATACAGGTTTTCTTATTAGACTATCAAAAATGCACATTTCACAAAAAGTATGGCCACATTAAGTAATTGAAACTTTTTAAAACACTTCTAAACATATTGGACAAATCAGATCCTCAAATTTAGGACTCACATTTGGAGCCATTGAAATTTCTAAAATATTATTATTAATACTCTTCCTTCGTGATTAATATTTTTCTAGATTGATATCACTTGCTCTTCTCTTTTTTAAAAATGATTATTTAATATCATCCTTGGCTTTTAACTTTAATCTTAAAACTTCATCTATTGTTTCTTTAGGTGCTTTGATCATTTTTATAAAATAATGAATTCAATTATTTGCGTGATTATATAAGTATATTATCAATCAGAGAAAAAGACTCTGTTTTTTACTGAATTTGCATTTATGAGTTTAGATACCAACTCCTTATCTACATCAGAATCTTAATGATTAAAATATCTGTAATCTGGAGTTTGATATCGGATTTTATTTTTTATTTTTTCTGTTACTTTTTATGGTTTATGCACATGTATAGTTGGAAAGCGAAATGTTCTTGCAAATTGTTCTAAGTAATGAGATTCACTTTCTTTTAGATCCTCTTATTAATTCATAAATTTGAGATATTGAACACGTATTTGACATTAGTATTTAACTCTGAAACTTGGACTCATCTTGATAGGTGAACGAAGTTAGGACGATTTTTCAGGGAGTGGAAGTTAAAATTATCTTTATCTTTGCATTATATTAAATTATCATTTTATGAAATATGGACATTCAGATTTTTCAAAATAAGGGAATTTCCCAGAATTCATTAAGCAGTTTCCCCAAATCGATTTTGTCATTTTTTTGATGCCTTCAAATTTGTCAGCCTATATTTTAACAGGTATTTATTTTATCATCAAAGATTTAAGATCATGAGTTTGTAAGGCAGCATGTAATTATTTCAGATCTTTAGGATCTGTAATTAGTTTCATTAAATTATCAATTAATTGAACAAGACTTTTAAAGTTACTTAATTTTACTGATTCAAAGTTGAATTATTACCAAGTTTTTAAATATTGAACATATTCTGCTGATATTTTTTATGTACGCTCTGATTGCATTTACTCAATTTACTGAAGACTTTAAATTTCATCGGATTGTTTTTTCATGCTGTTTGGTTACTGATTTTGTGTAACAGAACGAACTTAAGATTCTCGTATTTCATGAACATCATTATCAAATTATTTACTTTTTACAAAACTCTAATTCACTATTGGATTTTGAGCAACATGTTTATCCCACCACACTTAGAGTTTTCCTTTAGTAATTGTTAGATTATTTATGAATTTAATGCTATCAGCAATCAATAAGACTTACTATATTAGTTCAAAATTATTTTCAGAATTTTGATAAAGCATCATAGAGACTGCGCTTATTAGATTCATGACATTCATTAACATTTGAATTGATTTTAAAACTGTATCATAATTAGAAAGTAAACGAATCAATTTGCACAACATAAAGGAACTACTTTAATTTATAGGGCCAATCTCTTGGGCGACATTGAATATTATTATTGATATATTGCTTAAACGACTTGTTTTGATATTTGGCAATTAAAGCATAGTATCTTAGCAAAGGGTAAAAATAAGTAAATCACCCCAAGTTCCAATTACAAGAGGTGCATTTGTAAAGGAAAGAGTGAATTCTTAATTTAAGCATAATTATTTATTTAAGGGTGCTTATGTGCTGAGTTATCTTAGCATTAAGATTGAAATTTTTTTAATAGTCTTTTTTTCGCTAAAATAAGAAAGTAAGTAAACATTCATTAAATTTGGAACTAATTTTACATCTAAAAATACCAGTTTCTTGATTTTTAAGAAGCAAACAACTAAGAAGTACAAAATGACTTTCAAATTATGAAATCTATTTCTCAAAGTAACCTCTGATAAATTGCTACTATGATTTGAAATAAGAATAAAATTTTGATGTCAGTTGACAAATTATGCTTTGTTGTATTTAAATAGGTAAATTAATTAACTGAGGAAAAGGACAATTATAGCAGGAGAAATGCTAGGTTGCTAATTTCATTTCAATATTTTCTGATTCCCCCTATTGAACTCCATCTTTATACACCAAACCTACAATTAAGTCGTTTCATACTTTAGCCCCCAAAAATTAATTCTATCAACTGTAAGCTCACACTCATTAGATTCTCTTCATTTTAAGAATGAACATTTGTAATATTTCTCAAAAATTATTTTATTCTTTCTGTAGGAAATAGTGAAATACCAATCAATGAAGCAAAAAGTTCTGGGAAAAAAGGCATTTTTTAGATTGCTAATAATGCTACATTAGGAGTTTAAACTAAAAATCTTACAACCTGATTATTAGTTTAATTAATCAATTCCTCTGCATTTTGAATGTTTAATTATTTATGATGTTGGTGTTATTAGGGTTATTATTGAAATTACTTTTTTTCTTCTATTTCACCCTCTCGATCCTCTTAATCATTTTATTCATTATTTTATTCTTGATTCTTCTTTTCTACTTTTAACATTTCTGAATTTTATTCTAAATTGTTAGGTTTTATTTGCTCTTCTATTTCATAAAATAATTCTGTTTAGAATAAAGTTTAACTTACTAAAGCTAAAATACATGATAAGACTAAATATCTATTTTCATAATATTTGGCAATATCATTTGGATATTTACATTATGGATTAAAGCCTTTCCAAATAAGATCTATTTTCAGATCATAAGAATTCCACCCCTTATGATAATACTCTTTAAAATACTGAAGCAAAGTATCATTATTTATGATTGAGTCCTAATATCTATAATAATTATACAGTTTTCTCCATAGTATCTATAGTAAACCCAAAAATAAAGCACATTCTAACCAACTATTTTAATAAGGATATTATTAGGGGAGGATCACGATCAGATTATTCCTCATTAGGTTCAGGGACTTTCTGATACCAAAATATATTTCTCATCGTTTCTTTGAACTATTCTTCATATAAAACAGGAATAATAGATGTTAAAATTCGCAAACAGTTTTTCCATTATCTATATTAGAAATTAACAACTAATTCTGAGTTAGCATCGCACAAAAAATTGTGAATATAATTTATGATTCGCGATATTCTAGATGGGGATTGTTTCAATACATCCCTAATGTCTGAGGGATAAAAGGAATTAAGATAATCTTCTTATGAAAAATCTGTCATCAAAATTTGTTTAATCTCGTTGGCTTGTTATGTTTCTTCATCCTATGATAAAACATTAACAAATTTCGCCTTATAGTTAACTTAATTGCCCATATATATTTATAATTAAATTATTCAGGCTAACAAAGACTATTCAATTTTTTGGCAAGTCGATTCCAATAGCTTAAGTAGGGATTTCTCTTATTTTTCTCTAAGCACTTGTTCTTACTAAAATCATTCTAAATAGTACCTCTAAGTCATTTTAAATAGATTAATCTAAATCTTGTAGCAATCTGATTGTAGTTTCATATGATTCTTCAGATATTCTTTTTTCTTCGCTTAACTATTCTTATAATCTTAGGATTTCTTCTCCAAAACCTCTGATTAATTTTTCAGCATTTTAATCTCTGATTTGCTTCTCTTATTCGAAATAATATCTTAATTCTTCAAGTTCTTTTTCGATTGTTTCTATTTGTTTCTCTTCATACTCATTTCTCTAAACATTATCTTTTTTCAACTCTCCTTTCATTGCTTGTATTTTATCATCGATTTCTGCAAAAATTTCCTATTCATTAACTTTTCTGCTTGAGTATTCTTCATTAAGAGACAGGGAAAAATTCTTTTCAATTAGTGTTAGCGATTTCAAACTTTTTTCGCAAATAAGCTAAATTATTATATTGAATACTTATCGTTAATCGCGCTCATTCAGTAGTGTTTCTTCAAGTTTTTCGTATTGTTCATAAAGAAGCTAAATTTAATGGAATGAGTACTCTGAATTTTTAATTGTCATTAATTTCACTTTTTTGGATTCTTTCTTCAAGGAGCTTAATTTTTTAAAAATAAAGGTCTCTTCTATTCTAAAAAACAATAAAAATAATAATTACTTTATCATCTTTGACATTTGTGGATAGACCTTGCAATACTCTGTTTAACTCATTAATGCGATCTTGATTTTAACTAGGTGATGCATTTCTCTTGTTGTTTATAAGACATTCTTACATTTGAATAATCAGACTCATCGTGTTTCTTAGTAGCAGTGGCTGTTTTGAACATTTTTTTTCAAATTAAAATTTAAAGTTAACTGTTTGTATATATAATTATTGAATACAACATAATTTTCAAGAGACAAGGAAGGATTTATAATATTTGGCAGATTTCTGTAAAATGCATCGTGACAATTAAATCCTTAGTGAATAATGAATTATGGTTATTTAAGAACTATTCCTAAATCCTTGTATAATTTATATTTATTTTAAATGCAGGACGAGGAAAAAATTCTGGAATAATTGAAAGAGTTAGACAAAGCAACTGATAAGAAATCTGTAATTATTTATGCTATGGCAGTAAGTTACCCTTGCTTCATTAAAAACTCTAAAATCAGCAATCTACAATAGAGATGTTGATTTATAAACTGTAGTGAAATTGAGACCCTTAAATGACACTCTCAAATCAGAAAATATAAAAATCTATTTTTGTTCCCTATGTGGCAAGAAGGTGATGGGGGCAAATATTGGTTTAGATACCCTTTCCACTAGGCGCTCAGATAATAGTATAGCAATTAATATGAAGCAAATTTTCGTGTAATTGTTTTTGCGATAAGAGGGAATCAAGTATATTAAAAGATCAAATTGTATTATTCGATATTATATTTAGAAGTTGAAAAATAATACAGATGGTGTTGTGAAGAATGTGGAGTACATATAGCATATTAATGCGTAAGTTACGAAGAGGGTGAATTGCTCTTAAAAGGAAACTCTGAGATTCAACTTTCTAATAAACCTTATCTCTATGTTTTAAATGATGCGATAGTGATAAATTAATAGTTTTCAAAATTGCATAGTGAAATTTCAAAACTCAAAGATTAAATGGAATATGAACAATAAAAATGATATAAAATTATTATCAATTTCTCTGAAGTTTATACAAAAATTGATTTGTTTTTTCATCTAAAGTGTACTACATATTAATAATTTCATTTTGATTATGATAAATATCTAAAATTTAGATAATAAAATACTTAAATATCTTTAGAAATCCTCATCTTCTATTCCTTTTTATTAATAAATGAAATCCTCTAAGTAGTATTGCAGAATAGATGACAAATATAACTATTCTTATTGTTGGTTGAATTATTAGCTTATTTTTACAAGAATTTCATTTGGATTAGTCATCAATTAAATGAGAATTTAATAAACTTCTAACACTTGGTAATTTAAGAGTGTATGATTGTTTTATAAGGAGTATCTAATTTATTTTAAAGCAAATCTTTAATGACTTAAAATTTCATTAGAACTCAAAGGATCCAGTAAATATTGTTTGAAACATTTCATAAATTTTGAATAATCTTATTTATTTTTGTAAATATAATATTTTTGCCCCTTCCTTATTAAATTATCATGAAATCTGAATAGATTCTTTAACAATTTAATATATTGTTGAGCATCATCTTCTGTAAATTCATTATGTTCTTTATATATAAATTTTCTTCTTTATTCTCTATTGATTCTGACAAATTCTTCGTATTTTCTCATAACTAATAGTGGGACTTCATCAATAATTTCTAAAATTCTAATCAATGAGAATGAATTTTCATCAATTTAATCCACACTCTAATCTCTTACTTAATAACTATTAGAATAGGAGTGTATGATTTTAGAGTTTTAAATTAAATTAGAGGATTCTCTCTCAGTTTCCTCAGTAAAAGACCTTTGATTTTGATGGGAAATATCGCTGATATTATTTGCATTTAATTCATTTTCACTTGTATTGAGATTAAGCAATATAATTTTATTATCATGAGAGGTATCAATTTATTAATTTGATTGATTTCTCTATTAATCTAAATTATCTCTAGAACAGTATTAAGGGTCAGTTTGTTCAGAACAGTTCAAAATAGAAATTCGATTCGATTTAATTTAGGAATTTTATTATATGTTTTCTTCTTTTTTGTCTAAATTCTTCAATTATTCCTGATTTTCAGTTTCTAGCTGATGTAAATTTGAAATATCTGTTGTGTTCTAATTCTAAATGTCTGTAATTGGGACTGAATTTAAAACTTCCTCCACAGATAATATAGTTAATTTCTATTTTTTTGGGAAAATAGGCAATAGAAGAAATCTAAATATCAATATGAATTACATAAAGGGAATTAAAATTGTCCATAATCCATAATTCATCTATTTGTAATATTCTAGTTCATTTTCTGCTAATTCTCTGTCTCTCACTATTGTAATTCCGCATCTAAAATGAATGAGATTAATACATTATTAAAAATAGTGAGAAATACTTTATATAAGCAAACATTAAAAATAAAAATATATATTACTTTATAAATTCTTCATTTCAAATTCGTAACTGCTACTAAATAAATATTGGATAATATCACTCCCAAAATTATTGGAACAACATATTTCATTAATGATGAACCTATTTTTACTCTAAAAAATAACCTTTTTTCAGTTTTGAAATTTCAATTGTATTGAACAATTATTCTCGTTTTCTTTTTTCTTCTGCCTAAGTATATAATTAATAGATATACGATCTGTTATTCAATTAATCTTAACTTTGATACATATTCAACCTAATTTGTAGAGGTTTATGATTTTATTATGGAATACATAGGAGGCTGTTATTCTATTCTACTTTTTGACTGATATCATATATGGTATTAATACAATAAAAGATGTGTTACTAGATGCTAAACTTTCATTATGAATTGGTATTTTTTTTCCTTAATCTTCTCGATACACACATGTACACAATCTAATATTCTAACATTACTCTGATTGAAATAGCTTATCAATTTCAGCAGTCTATTATTATATTTTTGAATACAGATTTTCTTTCATTCATTCCAATTACATAGATTTAGAATTTTTGATTCACTAAATACTTTGGATCTAAATTCTTCCTGAATTCATTTTAACAATTTTACTTTAGTTCTATCGGTTGTACTAAACTCAACATTCTCTTTTTATTATGGATTAATAATGCCTCTGCTTTGTCTTACGGAAAAATATTCTGGCTTTGTGGATTTAATCTAATTTTCTAATCATACTTACTTTAAATGCTAAATATTAGGTAGTTGTATTCTTAAGACCTAATGTGAATGGAATGTATTGATCATTTCTCATATCAAATACAATATCTGTAGATGTTACTTCTAACATTAAATAAATAAATTATTGTATAATTTATTTGAATAACTATCTAATAAAGAACACTATATATTTGTTTTGTTGATTTATGTATCTTATATATTGCTATTAAACTTATTTCAATAAGGAAAATTAAATATATAATTTAATGAATTACAAGAAAGAGACTTTAGAACTACTTGGATATGAGCATGTTGAATGCATGATCCCTCAAACATTACTAAATAACTTCGCAGACTACTTTACTATATAATAGCAAACTCCGTTAACTTAGGATGCTTAAAGTATTGTTCTCCAATGTAACTTAGTTAACGAAAACGCACTGATTTTCATGTCAGCTATAAGTTAAAACAACACTCCCTAAATGTCAGTTTAATAAATGAGGTCAGTCCAATCTAAAGGGTCTAAGGGGAAGATCAGAGCATTTTTTCCTTAAAGTACTATTGTCATTAATATTAAGAATGGCCTGTATCTAAACTGAATATGAGTCCTTTCTCATTTTCAAAGTACTCACATTTCTAACCACTTACCAGTAGATACTGGTATTACTTAGATAATAGCAATAATGTACAAGGTATTTTTAATTATTATTTTTTAAGGACCATTTTCTTGTGTAGAAATGGATAACTGGTACAGAAAAAATCTTCTTAATGCTGATTTATTGATAAGTTATAAATCCCGTGATTTGACTTCGTTTGTCACGATCAAAGATATAATTAAAGATTCTGAGAATCCAAAATGTGATAAATTGTTGAGAAAACTATGGAAGAGACCTTAAAGTGTAACTAAAATAAGTATTTAATAATTTTAATAAGAAACTCATAATGCTAGTGATTCACCAGCAAGTAAAGCTTCCACTGAGATATCTTTTAGTAATAACAACAGTTGTTAAAAACTCAGATAACCTATTTGGGGAGTTGATACAGATTATTTCTTGGGAATATGAGTATTCAATAATATAAATCAATCAGGAGAGAAATTTTCTGAAAAGTCTTCCAAGGGAGTTTGTTCCAATGTCATCGACAAGTTATTCATGAAATTCCTTTTTAAAATTACTAATATTATACGTCTAACGCTATACTGGTCTACTACTAGTGTTATTTGAATATCTCGATATTTTATCCTTCGCATATTCCAATTTCTTTTGAAACTATGGTGCGTGAACCAATGATTGGACTGAGATCATCAAACTCTTATTAATCTCCTTATTACTGGCTACTTGGTTCATATATTTTCTAAATTACAATAACTATACCTAAAACTCATTTATTATTAAAGTGGCTTTTCCTACACTTTCTCCGGTGCATTTTGTTTCTAAGCCAACAACTCCTAAAATTGCCTCTAATCCTGTAATGTTCCTTGCATAATCATCTTTAATAATTTTGTCGAAACTCCATCCTTTAATCTCTAAGGGACCTTTTTTTATATCTCCACTGAATCTCCTTTAGAGGAATGCTCTCCCTATATTTTACTCCTACAGCTTCTTATGTTACAATTACAATTCTAATGTATCGATTTTTTTCTGCAATTTAATGATTTCTTCTGCTTATTAATGTTTTATTTTTAATGCATCATCCAATAATTATCTTGTTTATAAAATTGAAACATGCATTTCATTTCTTTCTTGTATCAATTATTTCACAGTACATTCTAATTAAAGTTCTCTTGGTATTGGGTTGTTTTATGAAACTTACTAAAATCTAAATATTAATTATAAAATTACTATTTAGTAGTCTCTAAAGCAAACAGCAATTATTAGTTTGTTTATTATAACATTTATTGTTGTTTTTCTGAATCTTATTTAAATTTTTGGAATTCATGACTTATGTCTTCCTAAAGTATTAAACAATATACAATACTATCTATTTTTCAAGATTGATTTTTATATCACTCATTTCTTTCTTTTTTTGAGAATAAGAAAGTTTTAATTTTTATAATTTTTCTCTTTCCTTTATTTGGTAAAGAGAAAATTAATCCTTAATTGATATCATAATTTAGTAAATCTCCTAAACTTTATCCTATTCATTTTGGAGTTGTCTCCTGAGTCTTTACAATGCTTCCTAAATTTGATATAGTACTAGAGGGTCTTCCATTTTATCGCTTAACATTGCTAATAACTTTTCAACATCTGAAACTTCTTCATTGTCTTGTGTTGACTTTATTAGAGTTTATTCATTTTCATCAAATTTGATATTCATATCTTCTTCATCAGTTTAGAATGAATAGGTATCAATATCAATTAATTTATTTAATTTGGGAGAGGGAGGTTATGAATCAAATCTAAATGAAACATTTTTCTTTTTATTTTAAGCGATAGTTGATTGGCTACCAATTTAATCGGATTGCAAATCCATAGTTAAAATGGAATCTAATTTAGTCAGAGCATCCTAAAAATTTAATATACTTTAAAATGTTCTTTCTTCTACATCTTTATCATATTATTCTAATGTGAATATCTCTTTCATTGATTCTGTATCATTTGTGCAATTGTTGTATTAATTTTTAAGATTGAAATTAGCAAGGAAGAAATTTAAATCTTATTTTGTTGAAGAAATTGCCCTTCTAAAATCAAATAATTTTTATTCATTTTCTAACATTTACGTTTTGAGTTATTCATTATCGAATATAAATTTCTGATTATTTTTTAAACAATCAGATAGCTGTTATTTTAGATGGTCTTCATTAGTTCGCATTTTAACTATTTTTTCCTACAGTTCATCAATTCTACTTTAATAATTTATTTATAGTGCTGCTGTTTCAGTTTTCTAAAATTCTAGTTCTTCTTATAAATTAACAACTAATTTATGTTCTTTTAGTAATTAAAGAGATGAATGTTATTTTGCCTAGATGGTAGTAGCGGGTCCTTATCTATCTATAGACACATTTAACATAGAACCATTTTCAACTTTTTCCATCAATTATTTGATAATTTCATCTTAATCGACTATTTTTTATTCAGCTATATCAAGCAAAGCTTAGAGTTCTTTAGCACTCTTTTCAGCATTAATTAAAGGCTTATTTTTAATTGCTTTTGCCCTAGCTCCAAATCTTAAGGTACTTATTGTTTCCTTATCATTATATGAGCACATAGAACAAGCAACAACTAAAGTTGTTTTTGCATTTCCTCCTAAAGATTCACTTAAGATTCTTGTCAATTTTGAATCTCTATAAGGAATGTGCTCCTTTTTATCAGAAGTAAGGGCATTAATTACCATTCCCAAACAAGTAAGTGATTTATTAATATTCTTTGCTTCTTCTAATTGTTGTCCTGATACATTAGTTTTAGATATTTTTTCAGATCCTGCTAAATCAACAAAATACAGTTTGCTTAATTTACTGGAATCAGTTTTCATATTTTTTTCGCTTACATGTATTTAAAAAAGTGAATGAGATCGAGATGATCTTTCGTTCATACGTGTAGCTGCAATTGTCCGATTATTTGATCCTGTAAGCATAACATGTTTCATTTATTCTGGTGAATCAACTTTAATCTCTGTTAAATTCTACACAAATATTCCCCTAAGTCGATCTTCTTTTATTTTAAGATTCGTTTTATTCGTGTCCAACAAATCCATGATTTTCTCGTTATATATTTCTAGAAATGACACCTTCACTATATGAATTACATCTTCAGATTTATTATCTACAATATCAAACAATTCAGTCATAACTCTAGGTATTAGACCCTTTGTTCTGTCATTTGGATTATCAGGACCCTATATATTATAGATTTTGGGATTTACTTCCATAGTGAAGGTTTTGCCTGATGAGGTCTATCCATATGCAAAAATTGTGCCATTGTAACCATTCATAACACTCTCCAATATAGGTCTCCCTACTTCTTCGAATACATCAGCTTATTCAGAATCTGGTCCAAATATTCTGTCGAAGGTGAAATCTTATTTATCATTGGGTCCTAGCTTTATGTGATAGTATAGGTTACCCTACAGTCACAGTTATCTATTTCTCATTATAACTCACACAGCATTCACCGCCTTATGACATTTCAAGTGAGTTAAGTGGTCTTAGCCTGGCCACTACCTTTATATTTTAGCCTTCTTTCATAAAATTAATATTATATATAAAATTGACTCAAGGCTATAATTATTTATCAAATTTCATCATTGATTGTGTATTTGATAAATACAACGTTAAATTTGTTTAGAAGCATGATGAAGTGATGTATAAGAAATTAAGGCAAGCATTTGAAATTTTTTTGAAGGAATAAAAGTAAGAATAATTTGAGGATCCCTTAAACATCCCCCTTCTTACTATCTTTTTGCTTAGAAAGTTCGAAGTCATTAGTCCTATAGAGCTCTGTTTTATACAATTTTCGGATAAAAGTTTAAGTTATCTATGAAGCAATTTTTAAGTATATTTTAGATTTTTTTTCTTATAAATTTATCGATTCATCATCGGCTTTTGTCAATATTCTTATATATATTAAGCGTTAATTCGGCTATAAATGACAAAAGTATACAAATAATGTTAATATTAATCATAAATTTATTGAGATTAAATATTTCAAATAATATCATTAGATAATATTACCATGGTTCGATAGGCGTTTTCTGAAAATATAGAGAAGATAAATACCCTAAAATACACTATAAATTCTTATTAATAATGTTTTTTTGTGGTAGTGGGAAAGTTTGTTAAGTTTTGGGTGGGTATTCTTAGATATACTCCTACCTGTAAAATTAATATATAATATAATTGTAATGGGTTGTGGTGCAACAAAACAATCAAAAATTGAAACAAGGTTATCTAACTCATAGGTTCGATAAAGTTAGAGACAACTGGATGCATCAGTTACATAAATGTAAACAACAGAGTCAATAGAAACTGATTATATATTTCATGCCTTAGATCCTTTAGTTAGTATGATATTTAAATGTAACTGAATTTAGCACAAAGAACCTACATAAGAAAAGCTGTTTCTAAGAGTAACAATGCAGCAAGAATAGTGAAGATGTTTTATTGTCAAAATTTAACATAATCTGAAAAGTTAGAACTAGAGAGGACTATCACATTATTGATGAAAATAGTAAGTCTGATCTTGAAAATTAGAAACACTTGAATGTAATATCAACACTTACTCATTATTATCATGATAATCGTCTATCTTTAGTAATGGAGTACTGTGATGGTGGTAATATGCTTACAACACTTGATAAATTTAGTTAGCTATAATAGCATATGATGATTGACATATTCTTATAAATTATGGCTGGTGTTTAATATATACATAATCTTGGAGTAATTCATGGGTATTATTGTCCTTAACTTTAGTAATATCAAACTGGAACATATTGTGTTTACAAATAAATCAATGGAAACTGCTAAATTAATTGATTTTGGTATGTCAAACAATCTCAAAGGGGCCTGTTGTCAATGGAAAGCTAACAACACTATTTAAGAAATATCATTTAAATCTCCAGAATCATTGAAACCAAATGGTGTTATTACTAATAAATCTGATGTTTGGTCTTGTGGATGTTTATTATATTTTTTCCTTACATCTCATATGCCTTTTTAGGCAAGAGACATTTAATCATTAAAAACCTCCATTTAAAGAGGAGTACTGAATTTTGAAGGTTCAGAATGGGTTAATATCAATCCATAAATGAAAGAACTGATGAGTAGGATGCTTAATGCTAACCCTCTAAAAAGACCTTCAGCTGCAGAAGTCATTAATCATCCAGTTTTTGTTAATAGAGCTAAAATAATCATGAAACCCAATAAATAACTATCTAAACATATGAAGGATTTCAAAGTACTTTATATATATATGTAGTGTTAATCGTAGATGTAAAATGCCATGTTAAGTTATATAGCTGAAAACATGATGTCAGAGTAAGATAAAAAAAGATTAATGGAAGAATTTTAAAAATTTGATCTAAACAAAGATGGTATGCTCACAAAGGAAGAATTGTTAAAAGTATATGCTGCCACAATGTCATCAGAGTAAGCTGCTTAAGAAGTCAATGATATATTTACTAAAATTGATGTAAATGGAAGTGGAAAAATAGATTATTAAGGTACTTAATATATTAATCAGAGAATTTGTTATTGCAACTATTGATTAAAAGAAATATTTTAATAAAGAGAAGCTACTACTATTATTTTAATAAATTGATAGAGATCATAGTGGATCATTAAGTAAATAAGAAGTTAAGAAATTATTAAGGGATATGTAAATACCTCCAGAAAAGTTAGAAAAACTTTAAGCTCAATTAGATTAAAATGGGGATGGATAGATTAATTAGGAAGAATTCTTATAAATAATGTAATAAATTGCTTGAATTTCAATATATGTTTCAATATTAACTATAATATGTTTATCAAACCACCATAATAAAGAATACCTACTCGATCTATATCAAATGCTTCTGGACATTCTAATAATTTAAGATATTCAGCTATACCTAGTCCATAGAGTAATACTTTAAACGCAATATGGGATATTAATTAAATAGGATAAGAGTTGGATTGTCATGATGATCCTATGTTAAATGAAGCATTAGAATTGATTTAAAATAAGTAGGTGAATTAAGCAATTTTGATACTCAATTAAAGTAAGCATATACAAAATTATTTTTCTAGTGGTTTCAGATGGAAAAAAATATTTAGGATAATAATCATAAGTGCAATAAATAACAAAGATTACTCTATTAGTTGTATCAAGTGCTATGTCAATCTTAGAAAATGATCCAGCATCAGCACTTCTATTACTTTTAGGATGTGATTAGATGTTTAAAGGATTAACAGGAAAATAATAAGGATATTTGAGAGTATAAATTCTAAATGGACTGGGTTGTTATTATCGTAGAGTTGGTTAAATGGATAAAGCATTAAAAGAACTTGAATGTGCTTTAGCAGTAATTAGAAAATATGGATTAAAAGAGGTTGCAGTAACACATCTCAATTTATCAGTTGTATTATCATTAATTGAAGAGTATTATATATTTAAATAAGTTATTAGGCATGAAGGAGCTCTTGAAAATGCAAAGAAAGCTGTAACAGAAAGTCATAAAGAATACTAGTATTATATTAAAAATCATGTTTCAATGAGTTAATTTAAATTTTAACGATGTGTAAGTTCATTAGCAATTTCATTTTATAATGTGGGTGTTTAAGAATAACATTTTTAACGATATTAATTTGCTTTACAAGCTTATGCTTCTGCTTTTAAAGTTGCAGAAGATAATCTTGGAGTTCATAACTATTTAACAATACAATTAAAAAATATATATGAAGAATATGCCAGGCAGTTAGCTATTGCAGAAGCATAAAAAATAGCAATTACTTCTCTTAATCATAAATTTTAAATTAAAGCTAATGTTTCAAGCTAATATGCATAAAGTGTTTTAAGGAGTTAATAAATGGATACAACTACAAAAAAGGTTACTGATAGATTATTTTAATCTGAATCTAAAAGATTAACTTAACATTTAAGACCTTAATCAGCTGTTTCATTATAATAATAAAAATTAAAAACAATTGAGATTACTAAGAAAGAAGGGTTTACTATAAAGAAATAAATGTCTGCAACAAATAGAACTATTAATTAAATTTCAGAAGAAAATTAAAAGGAGACAGAAGGTATAGAGAAAATTGAATTGACTAAGAAGTTAAAAGAAGATATAGAAAATTTAAAGACTGTATGATTTTAATAATAACAATTAGTTAGCCTTTGAAGAATCATAGCAACTTAAGAGGATTTAAGAGTAAAAATAGAGGGAGCTCTAAAAATTAGAAGCTTTTCGTTACATAAATTAGCAAATACAATAGCAAAAGAAATTAAAGAATACTCCCTAGACTTCGAGAGAAATGAAATCATCTATCGATAAAATGAGAGAAATTATAAATACAGATCCTTAAATTTAAGATTAATTAGATGAAAGTGAACCATAGCCTTTGGTTGCGGTGAGTGGAGGAAATAATAGGGAAGTGAGAACAGAGGAAGAGGAGGAAAAAGTAATATCGTAATAAAAGATTGGAAGGACTGAGAAATCAGAATAATAAATAGATAAAACTGAGCTAAAAAGAGTGTCTCTAACAACAACATAAGAATAAAAGAACTTTTAAGATGAAACAAACCAAAGTTCAATAAAACATTATGATTAAGAATAGGATTCATAATAAAAATGTAATCAGGTTTATAATATGTCTTGTAAACAAATTGATGATATCGAGGAAATAAGTGAAGAAGCAATTGAAGTTAATTAATAAATAATAGAAACATAAGTAGATTAAATAATATCAGAAAAAGCTGAATAATTGGAGGAAGATTAAAAAATTAATTCTATAAAATTTATTTAAAATTAATGGAGATAATAAAAAGAAAGATTTAAAAAAAGAATTAAGAAAATTTAATAGCAATATATGTAGGTTTCTGATCCCAAGTTTATAACATTGCAAAATGAATATTAAAAAAATCATAAGGGTTATCTAATAATAGGATGGAGCTAAAATAATATAGATTTTGTATTTATTGATACAGAAATAGTAAAAAAATCAAGTCGTAAATCTTCAGATTAATAGAAAATCTTAAAACATATTTCTTAACTCTCATTTACTTCCTTTATTTCATTTACTAATGATTTAGCTGATTAAATTTCAGATGAGATAATGGCATTTCTTTCAATAAAGAATGAAGCATTATCAATTAATTCAATTGATTCTCACATATAATTTAAACAAAAAAATAATGAACATTAAATTGTTTGTGAATTTCAATCATTTAAAATTGAATATTTAACTATTGAAGAAACTAGATAGTTTTAAAACACTCCAGTCACAATGGGGGATATTTTACAATTTAATTCAGAATCTCTCATAATGAATAAAGCTGCACATATTGGAACTGATATTAATGTATAGTAGGTTGGTGCTTTTACTGATGTGCCAATTATAAAGTCAGAGGAAGGAGATTCTAAATAAAAAATTAGCAGTAAATAATCCTTGTAATATGATTAATAAGAAAATTATATGGAAGAACAATTTGAAAATGATGAAATAGAAAAAGTGAATCAAACAGGATAATTTAATACATAGCAATAATCTTCTTAAGCTCAATTATCATCACTTGGATAGCATTCTCAATAAGATATAGAAAAAAATGAAGAGCATTAATAGGAAGAGCATTAGGGCAAGTAAAATTAAGGTGAAAACAATCAAAATTTAGATTTTACCTTATAAATGAATGAAAATAGCATAAATTCAATAACTAATTCATAAAATTTAGGTGAAGTTGAAGCTTAAGCTAAATAGTCTAATATGATACTAAATAGCACAGGAAATATATAAAAAGAAAAGATATCAGTTAATAATACAATTATTGAAGAAGATGAGGAAGAAAAGAAAGATTAAGAAGATATGGAATAAGAAAATTAATAAGAAAAAATATAAATTAATCAATTAAATCATTCGAATAGCTAATAAAAGAGTGAATAAAAAGACGAAATAACATCTTTAAAACACTAATCATCGATTAAAGATTCAGTTTAATCTTAATCACATGAAACACACAGTTTACAGAGTAGATCACATTCCATAAAAAGTCAAAATTCTGAAGAAGATTTACCACAAAATTAATTATTAGTTCCTCCTACTTAAACGAACTATTAAAAATAGCCAAGTATCTAACTTCCTGATTTAATGAAAGATGATATGAGTCAAAATTCAGATTAGGATGGTATTTCTTTAAATTAATTTAGTTTCCTTAACTAAACCTTATACTTATGAAAAGATAGGTGCTATGACTGGTCTTAATAAAAATGACGGCACTTTGATATAAATAAACTTGTTTATTAATCGAGAGCAGTAAATGTTTTAAGCTAAGGCTGAGGATTTCAAGGTGAAGCCAACTTACTTTAAAGTTGAAAATATAGAAAAAACAATAAAAAAACCTTAAAAATACTTAAAGGGATATATAGTTAATTGGAATAATGAAAATATCCTGAAAGTATATACAAAAGCCCACGAAAAGGCAGTATTAAAATTGCAAAAGAAATTCAAATTTGATCATTATAGAAGGCATATAACATTTAAATTACCTAAATCTAATATTGAAGGAGGATTATTTGTAGGATCAAGAAAATAAGTTATATTTTTAGCTATTGAAACTAAAAATACTCATTAGAGAAATTCCTACACTTTCAAAAATGAAAATTATAGTTAATTTGTCCACAGAATATCTTTTCGTGTTCTAAATAATCTAAAATATGCAGAAGATAAAGGAATCTATCTCTTATAAGAGCCTTTGCACAGAATTCTTGCCTAAAATTTATAAGGTAAAAATTAAATAATAAGTAGCTAAAATTTTCAAACTTGATAAACCTTAAAATGCCTTTGAATTTGTTGGTTTTGGATTATTAAATGGTATATATGATTCTGTTCATAAAAAAATTATCATAGCCAGTGATAATAGAAAAACATAAGCTGCATAGGTTGATGTACTTAAATCTATAACAGGAAATGAACAACTTTCAGCTTTTGCTTAAAATTTATTAGATAGAGTAAAATTATTATAATTTTAGTCCTTTATTATTCAAACTAATTCAGAGAGTTGTGTTGTTTATTATGAGGAAAAGGATGAGGATAATGTAAAAGTAATTTAGAAGAAAGTATTCACATTCTAAACAGTTCGAACATTAATTATAAATTATACTACTGCTATGTATGGTAGACTGATAGAAAAAAAAATAACTGTAGAATTATAAAGACGATTGAGAAGAGAGTTTGCACTAAAGTGTGAAAATTAATTATTCAAAATAGGAAAATTAGATGATTAACAGACTAAAACTCTATTCATAAATTTCAAAAAATTAGTTAGCATATACCTTAATTATCATGATACAGGGGAAATAGAATTTGAAGTAGATGCCATTAAAGAGTTTTTGAATAATGGACAGTACACAAATTTACTTAGAATGGATTTGAAAGATTTCATTAGTAATTGTTGATTTATTTATCTCTTTAATATTTAATATAAAAATGGCAAAATAAGGTTGGGGATTTTCAGGAAATACAGTTAAACTTAACACAAACAAGTACTAAATTCATGTGACTAGTTAGTCGAGTTGAAAAAAAATTCAACATATGGGAAAAAGCTGGTGAAGCTGATGATATATAATATATTCCTGATGCTGAGGAAGAAAGCAAACCTTAAAATTAAATAGCTGATGCAGGTGTTGTATTTGCTCAGAAGTTATAAAACATAAATGAATTGCAAAATTTAACTAAAATAGCATCACTTCCACCTCCTGTAATGATTTAAATTAAATTAAGCCTGATGATATTGACTTTAGTATATTAAATTAAATTTTACGCCCTTTTGAAGAGGTGTAGGAATTAGATGAATAATGGGAGTTTTCAAAATTAAAAACAGAAATGCAAGAAATAGTTAATAAATTATATAGTAACAAGACAGGAGTTTGAAAAAATTATTAATTATATATTCTAATGCCAAGAGAATTAGTATTTGTTTAGGTTGGACAATGTGGAAATTAAATAGGAATGAGATTCTGGGACTTGGCATTGAAAGAACATGCAAAAGCTAAGCAATCTTTGAACTATGATGAATCTCTTTCCTCTTTTTTTCGAAATGTGAATTCTAAAAATTAAGAATTAAAAATTGGAGATCCGATTTAAAATTTAAAAGCTAGAGCTCTAATTGTAGATATGGAGGAAGGAGTTATTAATCAAATAATGAAAAGTCCATTAGGGGAATTATTTGATGAAAAATAATGCATTCAAGATGTTTCAGGAGCGGGTAATAATTGGGCGCATGGATTTTATCATTATGGCAATCAATATGCTAAACACATAGAAGAAAGACTCAGAAAAACAGTTGAATAATGCGATTCTTTGCAATGTTTTTTTGTAACACATTCAATAGGAGGAGGAACAGGTTCTGGTTTAGGATCAAGAATATTAGGATGTATTAAATGTATGGTTATCATAGTATTGGAAGACAATTATCCCGAAGTATTTCGATTTACTGCTTCAGTGTTTCCTTCTGGAGATGATGATGTTATCACTTCACCGTATAATAGTTTATTTAGTTTATATGAATTGGCAAAACATGCTGATTGCGTATTTCCAATTGATAATCAAGCCTTAATTAATATAGTTGAATAAATTGATAAACCTAATAAAGCAAGATTAGTTAAAGAAAATGCACATGAAGGAAGTGTTGGAATAAAAATCACATAATTTGGAGAAGAAGAAAAAAGATAAAAACCATTTGATAAAATGAATAGTTTAATAGCACATTTACTAAGTCATATAACCTGTTCTATGAGATTTGAGGGTGCATTAAATGTAGATTTGAATGAAATTACAATGAACTTAGTACCATATCCAGATTTACATTTCCTTATTTCATCTATGGCACCTTTATATAGTCTTTTGGATTCGAAATTATAACCAAGAAGACTTGATTAAATGTTTAGTGATATTTATCATCCTGACTTTTAAATGATAACAGGACAACCTTCTCTTCATAAATATTTAGCTGTAGGTTTGCTTGTAAGAGGAGATGTTGCATTTTCAGATGTAAATAGAAATATTAAAAAACTTAAAGATTAATTAAAAATGATTTATTGGAATTAAGAAGGATTTAAGTATGGAATATGTAATACACCTCCAATAGGATAATAATATTCAATGCTTTGTTTAGCAAATAATACATGTATAAAGGATACATTTTAAGAAATGACTGATAGATTTTAAAAATTATATAAAAGAAAAGTGTATGTCCATCATTATAAATAATATATGGAACAATAACATTTTGATGAAACATTAAATGGAATTTAAAATCTTATAGTTAAATATTAAGATTTAGAGATGGCATAACCAAAATAATATTAAAGAATTAAACCAATTTTCTGATTATATATACACATCAACTTTTCAAGTATTGAAAATCTAAATTAATTCTTCTGAAACTGCTGAAGGAGTAAATACTCCTAAATCTGTAAATAATAAAGTAATTAATTCTGGTGGTGTGTAGTCACAAAGTGGATTTATCATCTAAATTATATTAATCAATTACATCAAGTTTATTTGGTAATTACAGGCATTCTGAAAAATGTGGTTATTCTGCACTATATCTTATTGAATCTCCTAAATCTTTTTAAGACAATGGAAATAGTCTTGTAAATTTAAAGCTTTCTGCTAATACATAGAATGGTTTTTTTTAATATTTAGCACATATTGCTGTTGTATAAGTTCCAATTCTATTTATTATTCCTCCATTCTCCACAACTGCCTCAGCTCCTGTTAAAACCATATCAACTTCTTCCATGACATAGGCAATAGCTGAATCAAATATCATTTTGCAAGGATATCCTATTTCTGATAATTATCTATATGTTTCAATTCCTTCAGATTTTGGTCTACTTTCAGGAATGTATAATTGCATAACTATTCCTGCTTTGTAAGCTTCAATCAATGAATATATTACAACATTAGAAAATCCATATACTAATACTTTCTAAATATTATTATAATTTATACTAATCGATTAGTAAAGAATTTTAAGCATTATGTTTTAATATTGTCTTTTGAACTTGCAATGATATCTTATAACTCTTAAGATATCTATAATAAAGAATATTTTAAGTCTTCCATGCTTTCAGCTTTTGAATGCTACAATCCTTTACTAATGTAATGTTAATAAATGTTTTATGTTGATCTAAGAACTAATTCAGATCTGCCATGTCCAGCTTTAGCATTATTTATCAGATATTCTCCAGTTTATTTTATTTCATGTGTTAGTCCTTACATAGTTGTTTCTAATATTAAAAATACTATACCTTTGCTACTTTCAATTAAATTCATCATTACTTTAATCAATATTATTGCATAATGCTCTGTTGTTGTTTCATTGAGCTCTGTAAAATCATCCAATACTATTTTTGTAATTTTAATTACCTTTTTTCATTGTACTTGTTACAGAGTCTGATTTTATTATTGGACCGCTTAGCATTTATTAATATTTATGTAATATTCAAGTATATAAAAAAGTTAAGCAAGTCAAGCAGATAAAAAGAAGAAATAAGAAATGGATGAGGCAAGAACGGAGGTTCGTAAAAAATAAGATGAACTTCATTTGAAACAACTTGAATTCAAAGTCATTGAAGAGATGGACATGAAATAAATTAATACAATGCTTCTAGATAGAAATACAGTTGTATTTCAATAAATAAAGGAACTTTATGATGAAGGAGATGTAAATACAATCTAAATTGTAGGTTAAAGAACCTGAAATTTATCTTGATTTGAATTAGGTTCATTAAAGAAAACCAAGAATGGAAAATTATGGTAAGAGGTACGTTGAACAAGCGAAAAACATATACAAAAAGTTAAATCTGAGTGAAATCAAAGATTTAGTTGAAAAATTCAATCAAAACACAAGATTGATGGATTCTAAATAAGTTGATAATTTTTAGAGATTATATATGGAATACTATAAAACTTATAGTGGTTTTTTGCAATCATAACCTGAAGTGGAACATAATAGGAGATAACTTATTTAAGGTATTTTGTAGTATAACTATTGAGAATTGGGAGAAGTACATGAATTAATGTCAGTTTTAAATAATGCACCAACATTTGAAGAGCCAGCAATATGGAACAAAACTCCACTTCCTGAGGAGGATAAAAAAGTAGTTGATGAAATCGTTGACAAAAGTGTTAGGTAAATTAAGAATAAATATGATTTTTCTGTTTATGATTTGAAAAGTGATGACATTCTTAGTGAAGTCAAGGAATATATGAATACAAAATACTATAAAGTATACTAATAATGAAATATATATAATTATTATTTCTAATAAACAAAATAATTAACTCAATAAAATTCAGAATAATTCGAAAAAACATCACTTTAAACCTCACTTTATTATTTAATTGAATCCTCTTACTCATCCCTATTATTTGCATCATTTATTGTTTGCAATTTAACTTTTTTAGTTAGTTTGCAAAATAATTCTTCATTTGCAAAATTCTTTCATAATAGAAATAATTACTTTTCTAATTTTAAGTAAATACTTAAAAAATTAGTTATCTCTTTCTTTTTCTAATTCTTTAACTTCTGATATGGAAATATGTTTCTATTATTGGTATGATTGATCATTAATTTTTAAAAAAACTTCTTCTTAAGAGGGTTTGAATTACTTGATTTTGTTATATTATTCATAAAGTTAATCTAAGAATTCATTTTTAGGATATGCCTAGTTTAATATTAAAAATTACTCTCATTTTGACATTTTCATAATCTTCCTTAAGATCTTATATATAAATGCAATAAATTACTTTTGGAAAAAAAATGATCCTTTTCTTTATATTTCCTTAATTCAATTACTTTTATAGGTTTCAAATTAATTTATGATAAGCTTAAGTTATCTTCAGAAATATCTCCTTCAGGAGCTGCTTATTATTCAATATCATCATCTCTATCTTCAAAATTTTCACTATTGGCTTCCTCGGACATTTATATAAATATTATAGTTAATCATTATTTTAATGCAATCACTTCTCTAATTTATTATGCTAAAAACAGTAATGGATTAAATGACATTTCTTCTCTTTATTATCTTAAAAATTGTTTCATCTTTTCTAATTCATTTTTGTCTGCTTGGTCTTCATCCTCTTAATCTTCTCTAATTTCTCCAAGTGATAATAATGTGTCCTTCTTTAAATCTTAAGAAGTCTATTCATCGGCTCCTCCCTATTATTATTCATCCATAGGCAAAGGGGATTGTGCTTCTTTATCCTTTCCCATGTATTTATGAAATTCTGATTAATTAATACCCATTTCATCTAAATCCATAGATCCTTCAGAAGATTCATACTCTGATCCTAATTCTGCTTTAAGTCTTTCTTTTTCAACACGCTTTTATTCAATTTTATCAAAAATCTTAATCTTTTTTAGTCTTTCTTAATGTTTTCTAACTTCATCTGATTTAACAACATGATCAATTAACTAATCATAATTGAAATTACTTTCATTAAAGCTGGTTGAAGATCAGGATAGACATTTTTTTGTAGATATTCTATAGCAATTAAATCTCTTTTCATATTCGGTTGCATGAAACTTATTTATATTATAGTATTCAAATTATAATTTTATTATCTTGTATTTCCAATTCTATAAATTATGAATTTTCTTATCGAGTGTCTTAATTATTTTACAATTACTTAAATTTGTTTCTATTCTCAATATATTAATACAAATTTCTTATATATGTATAATAAATACCCTCCTGCCCTTTTTAAAATAAACATCCCTAAAAATATTATTCCTTTAAGAATTAATAATGAGATAATTAAATAAAATATTATTTCTGACCAACTTAAAGATTAAGTCTCTTCTATTAGAGAGCTTGCAGTATCATAGAGATAAGTGCTGATTTCATTTGGCTATCTTATATTTTAATATGTATGTGTTGAGTCAATTTCTTCTGGAATGAATATATCCTCTTCATTTTTATCTTCAATATCTGTTTATATTGATTCTTTTTGCTTTTATTCTTCTATTTTTGTTTCATCTGATATTTATATATGAAAATCCGATATGGAACAATTAGCTTTAATAAATGATATTTTTTTCTCTTCCAAATCAAATAAAATATCTTTTCCTCTCATCCAATTTTATCCCAAAATAACTCTATCATTGAGTGGTTAGATTCCGATACAATATGCAGCATTATCAAAATGCATATAATTTTCTGGTGTCCATTCAATAATAATATCATCTTTAAATGTGAATTGGAAATTTGGAAACAAATTAAAGAAATCTTATTTTAACATTTTTTTATCTTTGAGAAAACATTTGCCTTAAGTAATAATTTTATCATTATGAGCTGAATTTACATAAGCTGTCACTGCTTATGTAATAGCAGTAAAGATTTTTGGATCAGCATAGGTCATAGTAGCCCCTGAATCAATGAATGTTCCTTGACCATTTGTATACTATTTACTATCTACTTAAACTTTTTGATTTCCAAAAGAAATCTCCTTCAAACCAACTTTATAAAAGATTGAATTTTCAAAAGAGATATTCTGGTAAGGATATTCTTTATTATGTCGAAATGTATTATATTTTCCAATACTCATATAACCATTATTTTCTCCTAAACAAATAGAAAATTGTCTCTTTAAAGTTTATTCCTTTTTAATAATTAGATCAATTAGACTAGGAGGATTAGCATTTGGTGATAAACCCATAATTCCATCAGCTAATTGAGTCGCTAATTAACCACTTTCAGAAGTAGTACATCCTAGTATTGCATCAAATTATTCTTAATGAGTGTAATTATTATCAAGATTCAATAAACCATCCCCAAATACTGTTTTATCTAAAAAGAAAAATCCTGCTATTGAACTTCCTTCTACATAGCTTGATGAAAATACACATCTATTATCTCTTATTTCTGAACAATTAAAATAATCTTTCATTAATGATAGATCACCCTAATTAAATTAAAATATACTTTATTCCCACTATATTGATATGGAGGGTTTTAATGTCTTCCGCAAGATTTACATTAATTACAATAAAATGTGCTTCTACCACTCCCTGTATCAACTACTAAACTATGCTTGGTATAATTTTCCCCAACATAGATATTCACATAATAGTATCCGAATGTTAAATTACCATATAAAATAGCAGTATGTGGATTATCACCTATCTAGATACTAGGATATAATTACTATCGCCTCATGATCTACCGTTAAATATGCTGCTGTAAATTTCAAAAAGAGAATAAACATTATTAAATATTTAATATTCTATCAAAGTAATCATGAATCAGAGTAATCCCAGGTTTGTAGTCAAATTAACAAATGGATAAATAATCTTCCCTAATTGTACTGCATTTGAATTGAAATAACACATATAGAAACAGGAAAGTAATATACAATTAGAAAATATTTTAATAATCAATAATCAGAACAAAATTATGACAAAAGCATAATTACTTCAATTATAGAGATTAAAAACAGCAAATTAATCATAAGGTGATATAATTTTAAGTATTATGAATGCTTAAAGTATTTATGATGAATTAAATGCTTTGAAATATATTAATATTTCATAAGATGATAAAATAAAAAACTTGTAAAATTAATTACAATCAATTGATAATGCATTAAATTAATAAAAAAATAAAGTAATAGAAGTTGAGAATGAAAAAAATGAAAGACTATAAAGTGCAATTTTTAAAGGAAAAACCCAACAAAGTGAATTAGAATAATCATTACGAGAGCACTATGAAAAAGAATTAGTTTTATTAAATAACGAGTACTCAGCTAAAATACTTGTTATGGAATAAAAATTGAAACATAATGAAAATTTAGTATAACAAGCTTAAATATGTAATAAATCAAAAGATGACTAACTCAAGGGTATTTTAATGGAAAAAGATAAATTACAAAACTCATTTTTAGAATTAGATACAAAGAATATTTAACTAGTGAAGGAAAATGAATAATTAACTCAATAACTTTAATAGTATGTTGTAGGATATACTTAACTTTAGAATTAATTTCAAGTTTACTAAACTTAAGTTAATGAATATTTCTACTAATTTCAAATGAAAACAGAATAAGATTACTAAAAATATACAAATGAAGTAGAGGAATTGACTCAATAAAAAAGGAAAGCAGTTTAAGAAATTACAGAGGAAAAAAATTGGGTCAAAAATAAGGCAGCTGAGTATGAAGAAAAATACTTGGCATTGAAAAAATAATTTGATAAATTACAAGCATCCAATTTTGATTTGAACAAAATAATAGAATAATAAAAAACTTAAGTTAATGAACTTGAATAAAAATTAAGTGAACTAAGTTTATTACCACTCAAACTTGAAGGTAAAGAAAAGGAAATTAAGAGACTCAAGGATTAAATATCCTAATTGTAAGCCCATAGATAATTTTGATTATTAGATTAAAAGGGTTTTCTGAAAATATTAATAAATAATCTAATTCTATTAAAACGATGAGCATCAGCTAGTCAATGAACTTTTCACAGTCCTTCAATGAGAAAAAACACAATGTTTAACTTTCAAATGGTGAAATCATTAAAATTTCTGCCTCACTCCTTAATTTAAGAAAAGAGATAGCTGAGCATGAACCTAAAATACCTTTCGAAAATCTTGTTGTATTAAATACAAATAAAAACATTAAAAAAGTTTCTGATTCTCAAGCTATCAATTCAGAAAACAATTAGTGGTAGGTTTTTGATGCCTATCAATAAAATTAAGAAATAATTATATTGAAAAATCAAGTTCAAAGTTTGGAGTAGAAAGTTTAATCTTAAAAAAAAATCATGGATGATTAACATTCACAGATCTAATACCAAGTAAAAGAAAAACAAGATTTATAAGATTTCTATAATAAATAAATTTAAGAAAATAATTCTAAATATGAACTCCATCTTTAATAAGTATAATCATACTATGAAGAATAATTAAATATCCTAAAAGGGGATGGATCATCTTAAGTGTAACAACTTATGATACAATATGATGAAAAAGTAAAAGCATTGAATGGGGAAATATCGAAATTTAAAGGAGAATTAGAGTAATTTAATAAATTAACATATGATTAAAAAAATCAAATATCTGAATTATCAGCAAAACTTCAAAATTTGATTTCAGAAAATAAAAGTCTGTTATAAAAATATTAAGAATAAGAGTAAAATTTTAAAAAGTAAGAAGATTTTTTAAATTAATATTATTAAAATCAACTTACTTAATAGTTGGGATATATTTAAGATGCTTGTAATAAACAATTTTAATAATTTTCATAGGAGGCTCAGAAGTAAGTTAATGATCTACTTAATTAAATAGCATAGAAAAATGAAAGATTTGAGACCCTAAGAGCAGAAAAGCAAAAATTAGTTATTAAAATTGAAGACCTTGAAAATTAAATTAAAAATTTAGAAAGAGTTTAAACATCACTATAGAATTAAATAAATAGAAATAATTAGAAAATTTAAGAATAGGAATCAGAAAAAAAGAAATTAGAAAATGAAATGTATGAATTAAAAAGGGCTGGCATTTAATAAATAAGAATACCAATGAACACATCCATATCATAATATTGAAAAATCATAATAAATAAACCAAAATTTTTTCTAGATTATAAATATATATTTATGTTATAAAGAAGAATAATAGTTGCAACGAAAAGGAAATCCTAAGCAAAATAATGTGAAGATTTTTATGGTGAACAATTCTTTGAAGCATATGAAATGGATGATATAAGTTCTCTTTTAGCAAAAAGATTAAAAGTAGATTCAGATGATGAGATCAATGAAACTAATGTTAAACGAAATTGTGCTGATGAAGCTAAGATCATTGTTACTGTTCCAGGATTAGAAATATATTCTTAATAATAACCAAAATAACTAATTTAAAATGAAATAAAATCTACCTAATCTCATAATTAAAGTTCAGAGAAAGTTAAAACTACTTCATCAATCATTCATGCTGAGTTTAAAAATGCAACAACGGGAGAAATAAATTATTTGGATCTAATGACAAATAATGAAATATAATAAAAAATCAAACATACTAAAAAGAAATCAAGTAAAGGACCCATAACTAAAAAAATCCATAAAAAATGAAAATTCTTTACATTATTGAATAAAATAGAATATATAAATAAATGTATAATTTCTATAATCTAAAAATGCAATATTTATTTACCTATGGGAAATTCATAAACCAACACCTATAAAATAACAAAAATAAATGGAGAAAAGATAACAATTGATTGTACACCTCAGGAGTTAAGAAATAAAATTTAAGAAATTGAAAATAATGATTAATTTATTTTAGAGATTAATTAGAATGATGTCAGGGTTCATAATAAATACATTGAATAATTGTTGATGTAAATGTAAAATCAATAGGAAAAAACAGATAGAATTAGTAATTAGATAGATAAAATGAATAATTGCTTTGATGTAATTTAAAAGAAAGTTAAATAAAATGAGTAAACTGAAAACATTAAGTCATAATAATTAAAGGAAACAATATAATAATAATAAGAATAGCTATCTAATTTATAAGAATAAATAGTTTGTTTGAATGATAAGTTGGAAGTCAGGAAAAATTAATGTAATTGAATATTAATATTATATAAAAAAATGTCTTATAAACCAATATCAGAAGATTAAACTCTTGAAATAGCGGAAGACGATGGCGAATTAGATGTTGTAGTAAAAAGAGAAAAAAAAGCTACGAGAAAATAATTACCATTATTAATATGGGTTATATTAGTAACAATAATTGGAGGATTAATAATATATATTGGCTATTCAAATGCTTAATAGGGTGGTACAATTAAGAAGGTGAATAAATAAGGCAATTATACAAAAATTAATAAAACAAGTAAAACGTGTATAATTATTTGTATAGCATATTTTGAGAAAACAGCAAAGGAGGATGATTAAGATCAGCCAAAATTAGTTGAAATAAAAGAAGAATAAGATGAAACAGTAAAAATGGAGGAAATTTAAGAAAATTAAGAAGATTTAAATATTGAAGTTGAGGAAGATAAAAATGAAGAAGAAAGTAATGTAGATTTTGAAGGTATATTTTACATATAGTATAGAAATGTAAAAAGAATCAGAGAGATTAAAAGAGGAAATAAAAAATTATAATGAACATAAAAACGAAACAAAAATAGAATCAATTGATAAAAGATTTGATAAATAATTATGTGATTAAGGATAATATATGAATCATGTAGATAAAAAATGTAAAAATTGTGATGATCATTGTGATGAATGTATGCATATATCAGGAATATGTTATAAATGTTAAAATGAGGTATATAATTAATTATTATTAAGAGTATTATCTAAATTAATATGGTAAATGTATTCCAAAATGTGAAGGATATCATGATTATAACAATTTACTATTATCTGAAGAAAATAAAAATTAAAGTATTCCAATATGTTTTGGTAAGAATTTTACATCATAAATATATATGACAGTACAAAAATCAAATAATACACATTTTGTATTACCTTATATAATAATACATCCTGCAACATCTGTTACATTATTATATCATAATAATTATCCTATTGTTTATTATTTTAATAAAGATTTATTTAATTTTGAAGAAGATTTAAAATTAACAGATATAATATAATAAGCAGAAAAAAGATAATAAATTGTAATTGTTTTAGGTTGTCATTCATTATATGATTTTTCATTATTTAATAATTTCTTATTTTAACCAGCTATTATAAATATTGAAACATTAGTAAAAGCTAGAAGTACAACATTTAGAGCATTTTTTGGATAAGATTATAATGCATATGGTGTAATTAGAGAATATTAAGCATAATATAAAAATAATACAATAGATTTAGTAATATCAGATGATCCTATTGAAATATCTCAGTAATTTATAATATATTATATTAGTGAATATTTAGAATATAATCTTTTAATAACACATGAATAACATTATACTGATTATAATTTTGAATCATTATAAGGAGCATAATCAGAAAAAACAACAGTAATATTATTATTTCATACTAAAAATGAAAATGATTAACATGATTATTGTTAAAGATTTAAATATGTTTCATTTTTATAATGTGCAATAAGAGAAATACATATTGATCATATATAAAGAATGAAATAAGGATTAGAATTGATTTCATAATTTGTTGCATAACCAGATTTATGATTTATATTTTTATTTTATAATTTCATGGGAACAATCTAACTGGATCTCTTGGGAACATACATGCATTTCTAATATTCTTTAGATTGAAATATAGGAATACAACTCTTTCTAATCCAAAAGCACATCCTCCATGGGGATATGCACCATATCTAAAATATTATTTAAAATATTTTATTACTTAAATGAATCAATATAATCTTATAATGGTTCAACAGCAATTCCTTTTTCTTTAATCTATTTAATAAGTAATTCTGGATCATGTACTCTTTAAGCACCAGATACAATTTCTTCACCTCTCATAAAGAAATCATATGATAATGTATAATTTGGATCATCATGACATGGCATAGTATAGAATGGTCTAGCTGCTTTAGGATATCTATGAAGAATATAGAAATCTGTGCCATATTTTTCTCTTACTAATTTTCCTAATGCTTTTTCATTTTCTGTATTTAAATCATCCATAGGATCTTATTTAATACCAGCATCTTATAGCATTTAAACTCCTTCAGCAAATGTTAATTTAAGTACTGGTTCTGGTATTTTAAATGGTTCAAATGGGAATTATTATGAAATAATTTAAATTTCTTTTGCATATCTTTATTCTATTCCTTTAAACATATAAAGACAAAGATCACCCATTAAATCTAATAATTCAGTAAAATGTTCTTTAATAACCATTTCTATATCCATACTAATAAATTCACATTAATGTCTATGTGTATTAGAATTTTCAGCTCTAAATACTGGTGCAACTTCAAATACTCTATCATAATCAGCCATTAAACACATTTATTTATAAAGTTAAGGTGATTAAGCTAAACATGCATCTTAATTAAAATATTTAAGTTTAAATACATTAGTACCACCTTCTGATGTTCCACCAATTAATTTAGGTGTATGAATTTCAAGAAATCCATTTTATACTAAAAACTCTCTAAAAAGTAATCCAACTCCTGATTATACTCTAAATATAGCTTATTTCGCTGGTGTTCTTAAATCTATAACTCTATTATCAAGTCTTGTTTTTAACATTACTTAAATTAATTATTTTTCTATAGCTTTTTCTTTTTCTTATTTATCTTCTTATTATTATTATTATTATTATATTTCTGGTACTACTTCACTACCATCTTCAAAATTAGTAATTCTTCTTGATGCATCTTCAATTTAGAATGGTAAAACTGGTTATGATCTAGTGACTACTCTAATTGTTCTAATTTCAAGTTCAACTTTTTATGAACAAGATAAGATTTCCTTTTATGGTTATTTAACAAGTGCTTCAATATCAACAACTGATTCCAATGGTATACCACCTACATACTTTAAAAGTTATGTGCTAGCAAATGCACCTTTTTCAGCCACTACTTAAATTGTATTATAAGTATCTCTTAAAATCAAGAAAGCTAATTTTCCTTTCACTCTAGAATTGTGGATTCTTGCTCTTACTAATACTACTTATCCAACAACTTATTCTGTAATGTCACCAACCTTAGTCCATACTCTATTTGTTCTTTCTTGTGATTAAATTAAACCAAGGTCACCATACTTACCTACACTAACATCTTCTTCTTCTTAATGTTGTTATTGTTACTATTATTGTTTTTAAGCTATCATCTAGATCTATAATTATACCTTATTAGTGTTCTTATTTCTTTTATGCCTTTTCTGCTTCTTTCTTTTCTCTTTGTAATTATTTCTTTGACTTTTATGCTCCTTCACCTCCTTCTTGGACTTCTGGTACTTATTCCACTTTTTCTGGTTAATCTGACATGAAAAAATATTTATTCTTTTATTAATTGATAAATCTGAATTAAATGGGCCTAATTAAATTCTTGAACAATCTTAATTATCTTATTATCATTATATATTAATTATATTAATGTCAGATGATCCTTATTGTTGGCCATTCCCTAAACGATCAGACCCATTTTAAACTATCAGTAATATGTAATTCTAAAATGAGTTTAGAGAATTCCTATAAAACAAGAGAACCAACAACATCTAGACATATTGAAGAATCTAACTAATAATTGAAATTAAATTACACGAATAAATAGGATTTCATAAACAAAGTAGATGATATACCAGGTGCACGTTCTTAATCAAATATTCGTGCATCAAAACGTGCAGATTTACAATTAGTACTTGATGATATTAAGGGTACCAGACCGAATATTGTTAAATTTTAAACTTCTAGATCACCTTTAAATCCTCTCGAACCAGAATATAAATTACCAAGTTTTGTTACAGCAGAACCTGAAAAACTTAAATTTATTAGAGATAGTCATAACGTTTAAGACATTTAAGGGGCATAACCAAAATAGACTCATAAAAAATTAATTGTTAAAGATTCTGAAAAAGAGGAAGCATATGGGACTCATTAAATTCCTAGATTTATTCCAAAAAGTATTAATTTATACTAAAATTTTAGATAAAATAGATTAATTATATGTTAAGGATATAAATGATTATTTATTATACAAAACAACTAGAATAGCAAATCCACTTGAACCTACTTATGATCATGTTGATTTTGATGGGTATTTTAATATAAAATTTATATAGTAATAAAATCAGTATTGGATTTATTGAAGGAAGTAAAAGTAAACCACTTTATCCAAAAGAACCTAAATAAAGTCTTTTAATAAAAGATATTGATGGAGCATAAGCAGGATCATTATCTTCTAGATTGTTAAGAACTCATGATAGAAAAGATTTTAGAGAAACAAATAGTTTAGCTGATATTTAAGGAGCAAAAGCTGGAACATTATAAAGAGGATTAGGATCAAATAGATATACAAATCCATTAAATCCATAATATTAATTACCTGGTAGTGAATCTGTATTTTAAAGTAATGCAAAAAGTTAAATTGGAACATGTAATACAAATGCATAGAAAATGGATTAATATATAATGAACATTATAAAATATTAATAAAAATGAACGAATAGAAATCTCTACCTAGATCAAGAACATTTGCAAGTGGTTAACAGTATAATAAATATATAAAATAGTGATGAATTAACAACAGGACAATCTCAAAAGACAAAATATGAAAGTTGTAGAGGATGTTGTGGAAATTTTTGGGGAACATGTCGTGCATGGATTCCTTGTTGTTTTTGTTGTCCTTATCCATATTATTAAATTAATTAAGGATATATTGGATTGTTATAAGAGTTTGGTAGATTTAATAAAACATTACAACCTGGACTTCATTTTGTAAATTAGTAACTTAAAATATTTATATTTTAGATGTTCAGATGAAGTTGTATTAGTTGATATGAAAACATTGTATAATATTAATAATAATATTAGTAATGCTTAATTAAGTAGATCAGTCATATTAACAAAAGATAATATAACATCAGAAATAGATACTGTTTTATATTATAGAATAGTTGATCCTATAAAATGTTAATATAGATTATCAGATATAAATGGAGCTATGCTTGAAGTTACATAATCTGTAATGAGAACTGTATGTGGAGAACATACATTATAAGAAATGTTAGTAGAAAGAATTTAAATTTCATAAGTAATTGAAGAATTAGTAGAATCTATTGTATGTGAATGGGGTATATATATATATTATAAAAATATAAGGTGTATATGTAGAAAAACTATTTATAAAAGATTAAAAGTTATCAGATGAATTAAGATAAGGATTAGCATTAGCTGGAACAACTAAAAAAATGACAGAAGCTAAAATAATTTCAGCATAAGCAGATGTTGATGCAGCTAAATTTTAAAGAGAAACATCTGATATATTATCTGGAACAGCAGCAATGTAGATTAGATTTTTAGAAGCATTATAATAAATAGCAAGAGGTGCAAGTAAGAAAGTTGTTATGATGGGTTTATGAATTTTATATTTAATTATGAATATATTTACTAGATTCTGTGCAACGATAGGTGCTGAGACTAAATTTGAGAAAGTAGGAGAAAATTTTATATCATCAGGCAAGAATTGCTGCAACTTATTCAAATACTTCTCCACCTTGTGAAGAGGACATTTACCAAATTCTATAAACATTATCTGGAGATGATATATAAACAGATAGTCGTACAGCATTTGGATCCATTGTAAGAAGATTAAAACTATAAAATAATGATGAAGATGGTTGGCTATTAATTATCAAAACATTGATTATTATTGATAGGTATTCAATATTAAAAATATAGAGATGTGTGAGTGACAGAATACTATTAAATGAATTTGCAGAACTTGAACTTCCATATGTTGAATGTAGATAAGAAAGATCATCAAAAAATAAATAATTATTACTCAACGAATTAATTTCTAAATATTATCATTATATCAAATTCAAATGTCTTAAACTGAAAGCATCATCATTTTCACTTATGCTTTATAAAAAAGAAAAATTAATGTATTTTAATTAATTACCTAATGATAAAATATTTGCAGAATTACATATGATATTATAATTAGTTTAAAGAGCATTTGAAGTAGTAGAAACAAAAAAGAATGGTCATTTAAGATTTAAAGTCAATTAATATGTCTTTTTATTATTAATGAATGATTTAACTAAATATTATGGATGTAGTCTTATTGGATTTAATTAATTACTTAAAAAAATATAAGATTTAAAATTAGAAGAATTATTGTAATTAACAGCTATATCTAATTTAATGTATGATTTTTCAACAAAATTTGAGGAATTTATTCATTAATGTAGATTTATTTAAGGATTTGAAAATATGGAATTAGATTATAAAGTAAAAACTAAATATAAATAGTTTGATCATTAATCTTAAAATTTGATTTCATAATATGTAGATTCATATGAAAAGAAATAATAAAATGGTAATCATTAAAAGAAACTTAAATTAAATCGTTATACAACTGAAGCTATGTTAACATCAATTTGTATTTTATTTTAAATTATCTAGTTTAATAAACATTAACAGAAAAATAAAGTGAATATTTTGGAAATCTTGTAATCTAATAACCTAGTAGAATAGAAATATATTGCAATCAATTTAAACATTAATTTGATGATTAAATATATTAGTCATTCAAAAATAATTATTCAACTAAGTATTATTTAATTATATTAGATATACTGCTATACATGAGAATTTTAAAAGAGTTCCTGAACCAATAATAGATGAAGATGTAGATTTTCTATAATAACTTGAAGAGGATTAAAGTAAATTTGCAATTAAGGAATTAATTGAATTTCAATATCCTGAAGCCTTTAACGAAAAAATGTTTACTTAATTTTATAATAATTTTCATTAGTGATATTTGTGCATAATTACTCATTTCTTTTATTTCTTAATTATTTTAATGTCCTCTGTTAATTTTTAATTATCTTTGAATATCATTTAAGTTGCAGATTTTATTAATGCTCCAAATTCAAATAACTCCTCTTTTGTATTATAATGTTTATTAGATAATTACAATATTTAAAGTAATTCATGATATCTATTCTTAAATCTAAATATTATTATATAAAATACCTTTCTTAATTTAAGACAAATTATGCATATCCCTCCAATTATTGAATTGTTTTTTACAAATTCTCTCTTTCTGTATCAATTAATCCTTAAAACTTATTTATTTAAGTTGGATTTTCACTCTTCTTTAAACTATCTTAATTTCTTAATAAAGCTTCATGATGGGCAGTGATTTTATTTAATGTCTATTTTATGGAAAATTATTACTTTTTTCAATAAATCCAATACTTCTTTATAATTCATAAGCTATTTGTACTCTGGTCCAAAGTCCTACTCCTGGGGATTCAAATAATGTTGTAAATCCTTACATTTTATGATGCATTCTCAATTACTTGCTGGGGGTACATTGTTGGCATTGAATCTGGTACTCTCTGACCTCCTACTGGGACAACTGTTGGATTTCCATTATGAAAGTTGGTTGAATTTCTGTCAAATTGTTCAATAAATGCTTGTTCTGATTCTATGAGGTCTTATTCGAAGTTTGTGTTTTAATCCATTTATAAAAGAAATTATGTTTATTTATTAATTTGAAGCCAAATATTTAGTAGAATATTTAAATAAATGGATTAAAATAGTTCATTAAACATTGAGTCTTAAATTTTCTAATCATCAGAGGCCTATTATATTTATAAATAGAAGGAAATTTTTTCACTACTTCATCCTTTATTGACAGAAGAATAGGTTGAACAAAATTTAAAGAATTAATGGAAGTGTTTAAAACAGAAAACAAGAGCTGTATAATTTTTAAATGAATTTAGAAATACAATAATGAAAGGATAAAGTATAACACATAATTAATTCAAAAACCATTAAACGAAGAAGAAGAAAAAAATTTTTAAGTAGAAAAGTTAATCGAACCACGAAAAATTAAACCAAAAGTAACTTGATTGTTTTATCTAAAATTAGAAAAAGTATAATTAAAGAAGAAAGAAGAAAAGAGTTAGAAAAATTAAAAAGACAGTCAATAATAAAAAGAAAAATATTTAAGAGAAAGTGGAAAAAAAAGCATTGGGAATATCTAATTCATTAGAAAATAATATATATGGACAACCTCCTTATTAGAAAAAAAGATAAGTAAAAAGTATAAATCCAATTAAAAATTCTAGTCAATATTCTTTAAAAACCCAAAACATAGAACTTTGAGTAATAAATAGATTCTGGATCAAAACCAGTGCCCAAAATTGATTTTTTGAATTCAGCAAATCTAATCGATCATATTAGTGTTTTATCCATTTCTAATAAACGTTCTAATTAGGGTTAAATTGAATTTGATTAAATTAAGTCTGTTATATCTCATACATATGGGGTTATGAACTTTACAGATATAGAAGATTTAAAACTCTAGCTTTTCTTTGAAGTAGAATTTCATGCTAGATAAAATGGCCAGATTCCTGATAATACTTATTGTACATCTAAATAGGCAACCTTATATTGCTATGATTTAACAAAGAATTATATTATCAATAATAAAGAAATATTTACTAAAGATGTTGATTATTATTTAAATTGATAATTAATTTAAGTCAATTTTACTAATATTAATTTTGATTACTCAACCTTTTTATCTCTACCTGACCTAATAATTATAGAAAACTTAAAACTTCCTCTTTAATAGGACCAATTGCTTTAATTTTAATTTCATATAGTTCTTCTTGTTTATTTGATTATTGCAACATTTCCTTTTATTTAAACTATTTAGATTATTATAATAATTGTTATTAATTTAGGGAACATGCTAAATCAAAAGGATTTTCTCCAAGATTAATTTTAACATTAGTTTTTGATTCCATTAATTTTTTGAGACAATTATGTTCACTTTGGAAAATAGGAGGTTTACGAGCTGAATATTCTTAAATTTCTTCATTTTGTTGAATTGGATTGCTCTTTAAAGGTTGAGTTTTAGAGGAAAAGTTTAGTAAATAATCATAAGCATTCTTATAATTCATTTAACGTATAAATTATTATTATTATTATTAAAAACAAATCATTATAATGAAATTTATGTTAATCAAGAATGGAGATTATAAATGCAACGTTTCCTACTTTTCAAGATAAAATTATTGTCTTTTTTAAATATAATAATTTAGTCAAGTTAGTTTGTTTTAGTTTTTACATCAAAGATTGATATGATTTATTTACAATTTTAATTATTTTCACAATAGATGAGATATTTTTTCATATGATTCCAATTTCATGTACATTAATATC
>JMSD01000038.1:0-96326 GCA_000715435.1 Paramecium caudatum
CTAATTTTAAACAATATATATTAGTAATAGAATAAATTATATACTGCCAACCGAATACTTTTATTTTATTTTTTTTCTTCATAATATTTCTTAGCACATTTATTTTGCATTTAGAACATAAAATAATCGATTATTGGATCTCAAAAGGAAGTAGAATTATTGTGAAATAAGATTAATAATTTTAATGAAATTATTATTGCCACTATCCTTATTTTTGTCCATCATACAAACAGAAACCCAATCATATTCAATTATGAGATGTAAGTGTGAATAATTGAACTCATAAAAAGATTGCGAACATCCATCTTACAAATGTTAATGGGATAATAAAGTAAATAAATGTTCTTAGGCACCCAATATTATTTAGGTCTAAACCCAATATTGTGATTTATTTGATTAGGTTAGCTGTCTAAATGAGAGAGCCTGTATTTGGAATAGTAATAAGTGCATGTTTTTTACTGATTGTACTATATTTTAAAAATAAACACATGAAGAGTGTCAAGCAATCTCAAAGAGATGTATGAGTAATAAATCCAATTGCTTTGAATTTGATGCTTGCTCAGATTCATCTGAATAATATTCATGTTTAATAAATACTTAGAAAAAATACTGCTATTGGGATGATTCTGAAAATCATTGCATGGATGTAACGTAGTGTAACTAATTACCAAAATCTTTAAAAACAGATATTGATTGTCGTGCTTAAATTTTATGGTGCACAACAAAAAAATATGGTGGATGTACAGAAAGTGGTACATCCTGCTAAGATTAGTAAAGTTAAGAGGCATGTGTATGGAATGTAGATAAGACCATTTCTTGCTCTTGGTTAAATGGTTAGTGCATAGAAAAAGCCTGTGAAAATGCTCCGAACATTTTAACAACAGACGAAGCATGTATTATGTATAAAAATGATGGAACTTGCACAACAAAAGCAAATGGAGGATGTGTTACTCGGACTACTTGTGATTCAGTTACTATTGAGGCTGCATGTTTAAGAAATAATGTGAATGAAGATTGTTATTGGAGAGGAGAAGAATGTGTTGATAAAATATGTGAAAATGCTCCTTTAAAATATAATACTAATCAATAATGCACTAAATTTAAATAAGGATGCATAACCTAACTAAGAGGGGGATGCATAAAGAATGGATATTGTTCAGTTGCTAATTCGTAATTGGCTTGCTCAAATAATTTTAAAGGAGATGAATGTGTTTGGACGGATAATGAAGTTTGTGAAGAAAAAACTTGTGAAAATTCCCCATCAATTATTAATACCAACTTCGCATGTGAAAATTATTTTCCGAAAAATCAATGTATTACAAAATAAGGCGGGGGATGTATCAAAAACACTACTTGCTCATCAATCATGATTGATTTAGCATGTGAAATAGATGCATAAGGAAATTAGTGCTTTTGGAATTAAGAAATCAATACTTGTTAAAATAAAATATGTATTAATGCTCCATCAACTTATCAAAATCATGAATAATGTTAACAATTTATGAGCATATGTACAGCTAATGGATCGAAAAATGGATGTATCGATTGGACCTGTGAAATAATTAATGATTAATAATTTTGCCTTTAAAAAGGAGATTGCAAATGGAAGGGGCCATGTTCAGAAAGATTATGTTTTTTAGCTTCAAAAACCTTAAATACTTTTGAGGGTTGTTAATAATATAATACAGAATGCACCTTAGATAATGCAGGTAAAGGATGTGTGCAAATACCATAGCTATGCTAAAAAATTAAAATTTAATAAGCATGCAGAATAAGTTTAACTAATATCTAAGGAATAATTGTTAAAAAAAATTGTTTATGGGATGGGACTCAGTGTGTGGATTTAAATTGCAGTACTCTTGATAAAACAATAACAACAACTTCTTAGTGTAATTCAGTCATATCAGGTTGTGTGTCTGCCAATCCAAAAAATTAAATAGTTTAAGGTTGCATGGATTTGCCTCATGTCTGTGAAGAACGATAATCTCTAGACAATTGTGAAGTTATTAGAGTTGGATATCCTGATTGTATTTGGAATTCGTAATAAATTTATCCAAATTGTGTTATGAAATCTTGTATTACAGCAAAAATAATATTAAGTACTTTTGATTTTACAAGTTGTAATAATTATTTAAATAAGTGTATTGCTAATAATGATGCTAATGGTTGTATGAAAAAACCAGAAAGATGTTATGGATTAGTAGAATCTAATTGTTTATTAAATTCTACAATATTAGAAGATTGTTATTGGCTCTAAAATTAAAATAAATGTGTAGAGAAAAAATGTGATAACTTTATAGGTTTTAAAAATCATATCGAATGTAATTCTATAATGAATACATGTACAGTTAATTATAATAACAATGGATGTTAAGAATTATAATCTACTTGTACTAATTATATGTCAGATACATAATGTCATTTCACTTTGGATTAAGGGAAATGTATATGGACAGGATTCGCCTGTAGAAATAGTACTTGCTCTGATGCTCCTGATAGCATCGATTATGATACAGATTTAGAATGCCTAGCATTTCCAGCAGTCACAGAAAAATGTATTGTTATTAATAAAACTGGCAGCATTGGTTGCACTAGTAGATAGACAGATTGCTCTTTATACATATCAAAATAATAATGCAACAGAACTATAGCTTCATTCATCAATGATTGTATTTGGATTTCATAGATCTGCATTGCTAAAAATTAGCTTACTTTATTTTGTGGAAAATTTACAACCTAAGATTAATGCAATGGCCTGTAAAATCAATATATTGATTATTGTTCTTGGTATAATAATAGATGTTTTGGAATTTATGATAAATAAATTGGCACTTGTGGTACTTAATATGGAAATTAATCAAATTGCGAATTTTATAATATGGGTCATAATAAGGAAGAAATGAAAATTGAAAAAATAGACTCAACAGTTTTTAATTGTGAATAAAAAGATGGATTTTTTGTCAAACCAGTAGATTATTACATGTGTTCACCATTAAAGACAACCTGTTATATCAGTTGGTCAAATTGTTAAACTCTGGATGGTACTTGTTCTCTAAACAAGAAAGCAACTTCTTGTATAAATAAATATGTTAATATATTAAGAAATGTTTAAATTTCTAATAATAAAAGATTAGTGGTAGTATGGTAAAAATATACTCCAAATATATGTGGATTAATTGCGTATGGGTTTGATTGTGCATATTATAGAGCTTTGCCTAGTGATTTGTCTCATTAAGATTGTTAAAATTGTAGTAGTCTATGTACAGTTGTATTAGATGGTACTGGCTGTTAAGAAAATTTAAAATTTTGTTCTAATTATTAGAATCTAATGTCCTGCACATATTCTTAAAACGGTCGTTGTATTTGGACTGGAATATCATGTATATAAATAACAGATCCAAAAACATAATGTAGTCTTATTAATGGTAATGTGGAATCACAAAACTATAATGATTGCTAAAAATATGATATTGGATGCAGTGTAAATTAAAATGGATCAGCCTGTATAGAAAAAATGAAAAAATGTTCAGATTATTCAGTGAGTTGTGTGAATGCATATGCAAATACATGTAACTGTAGTTATGCAGATGAAGGTGAATGCATTTTAATTGGATCATCTTGTGTAAAAAAGACTTGTGAGACTGCATCTTCTAATTCTTAATTTAATACAGATGCAGAATGTTCTGCATATTTACCAACATGTACAGTTGCTAGATTAGGTGGATGTTAGGCATTATCTTAATGTAATACTTATTTAAGTTAGAAATAATGTAAATATAATTCATTAGGTCAAAAATGTTTTTGGAATCCTTCCTAACTGAATTGTGTTGATTTATAATGTTAAAATATAGAATAGACAAATTAATTCGATAGTCATATTAAGTGTTTTAATATAGATTCTAAATTATAATGCACAGTAAGAGTAATTTAAGGGTAAATAAATTTAGGTTGCTAGGTAAGAATGAATTGTAAGGATTATAAAATTCAAGAATAATGTCATTATGATGCATAAGGTTAAGAATGCGAATGGATTAATAATAATACTTGTTTTGATAAATCATGTTCTACAGCTCCAATTATTTTTTCAACGCATAATGAATGTTAATCTTATTTAATTGATTAAAAATGCACAGTTGCTGCTAAGATTGATTTTGAAAGAGATGAATATATATTATAAGGATGTTAACCTTTAGTGGATTGTAATAAATATAAAGTAATAGAATAATGTATAATTGATACTTAAGGGCAGCAATGTGCATGGATGGAAAATTAATGTATGAATAAATCATGCTCAACAGCTCCATATTTGTATTCAACAGATGAAGAATGTTAATAATATTTAAATAGTTCATGCATCACAAATTATTTTAATAATGGATGTATCACAATTCCTATAAAATGTGAAAAGGTTATAACATAAATTGAATGTGTAAAAGATAAATAAGGTAACAAATGTTTTTGGAATAAAAATAATTGTATTACAAGAACATGTTAAAATGCCACTGAAGATATAATAGATGAATAAGGATGTTAATAATTTATGAATGGATGTTCATATAATTTTGAAAAGTGTAGAACATAAATTTGTTAAGAGTTTTAATTTAAAACTGATGATGAGTGTACAAAAGCTATGAAATCTTGTACATCAGATGGTGTAACTTGTGTCAAAAGAGGAAAATGTGAAGATGCATAAGCTTAGGCTGGATGTGTATCAGCTATTGATGGTACACCATGTTAATGGATTTAACCTGGTTAGTGTACAATAAAGGTTGAAAAAAGTTGTGAAAAAGCTCCAATTACATTATTGACAGATTCAAATTGTTCTTCATATCTTAAATCATGTACGGTTAAATAGGGTGGAGGATGCATTTAGAAATCTAATTGTGAAAATATTACTTATAAGGAAGCTTGTTACACTGCTTTAGATGGTACTTAATGTTTATGGATAAATAATTCATGTTTCTCGAATAATTGTAACAAATTGGGAGGCAATAACCATAATGATTGTTAAGTTTAAAATAAAAATTGCACAATAGGATATAATAGACAATGTACCTAAATTTAACTTTGTAATAATACTGAATTATAAGAAGCATGTATTTAAGGATTGGATGGACCTTGTAAATGGATTGATTAATACATAAATAAATAATAAAAAAAGGGAGGTTGTTTTTTATATTATGGTTGTTCAAGTTTTTAGTGGAAGACTGATAAAGAATGTAAAATGATTTCTCATTAATGTACTACAAATGGAATTAAATGTAATGGAATCACAACTTGTTCAAAAACTAATACAAATGGTGGTTGCGTGACTGGCATAGATGGTGACTGCATTTAATCTATTGCTTCCTTGGCTTCTACTGGCCCAGCTGTTTGTAAACCATATACTTCATGTGCTGATGCATTCTATTTGACTCATACTGCTTGTCAAACAGCCAGTTCTAAATGCACAACTAATGGATCTACTGGATGTATACGTTTAGCTGGATGTTCTTCATATGCTTAAGCTGGATGTGTTTTTAATAATGTTGGAGTAGTCTATTCTTCAGGTGCAGTTACTTCAACTGGTGATTGTACTTGGGATACAACAGCATTAGCATGTTGAGATAAAAATTGTTAAGATTTATTAGGAACTACTCATTCTTAATGTTATTCTTAATTATCAACATGTACATCAGATGGAACTAATTGTTTAGAAAAAGGTAATTGTTCAACATATTCAACTTAAACCGCATGTGCAGCTGCTATGGGATCAGATGGAATATGTTATTGGGAATAAGTATCTGCTACTAATACAACTGCAAAATGCAGAATGATGTTATGTTTTGATATTCCCAATGGAACTTCATTATAAGTTTGTTAAACTGCATTATCATCATGTGTATCAAATGGAATAAATTGTATTAGTAAAGCCAAATGTCAAACATATACAAGTAAAACTGCATGTAATTCAGGAGGATCAGATGGAATATGTGTATTTGCTGCATCTACAGCAGTAAATGCAACTCCTGAAACTGGTTCGTGTTCTTTAATGACTGCATGCACTGTTGCTAATTATGATCAAACAGCATGCACAGCTGCAAAGGATAGATGTAAATGGATGTGGTTGACTACAACCATATATGGAAAAAATACAACTACAACAACTTCATGTACCACTCATACATGTGAATCATATTAAGCTACCAATGGAGTATGTTCAAGATTCTTTAGCTGGGATAAGAAGACTTAATAAGTTTGTACAACTTTCAATGCTACATGCACAGCCACTGATCCGTCCACTTTACCTTCTGCTAATTGCTTCTCATTATCAGGATTTACATATACATGGAATTATGCAACAAGTCAGTGTGAGATCTGCAGAGATGATGTTTCAAAAAATAATACCACCAATACTAATAACACAAATACAACAGGCAATACCACCACAACTTCAGGATGTATTTTAGGATTTGCTTCAGTCGTTCTTGGATATCTTTTGTTCTGAATTTTATTGGTTTAATATATAGGGAAAAATTATATCATATGATAAATAAAAATTCATTCTAATGGAATTAAATTTTATTCTTTAACAACAAGTTCAATTGCCATGCAATCTCTTGAAATTTTAAAATGAAGCTAAAAATTTTTAATTTGATTCCGAATCAGACTATTAAAATGTAGAATAATATAAGTTGACTTTGGATCATTTTTCAACTATTGCTCTTAATGTTTAACAGAAATCTAGAAAGAAAAATATAGAGAATAGATGAATCAAATCATAATTGATTTAGTTAATGAAATTACAGAATTAAAGGAGGAAAAAGGATAAATCGACCAAGATGAAGTTTTTTTTTATTAATTGAATGACGGTGTTTAATTAAAGGGGACAATGAAAAGTGGAATAAAACAAGGGGAATATTATTATAAATTTGATGATGGAACAAAATAAAATGTATTCTCAAATTTAAATAGGCTGGCTAATATATTAACGATTTACAGGCTGGACTATGGTATGATTTTGTAAGCTACCACTGTTAAATGAATCATGAGTTCTTGGAAGGAGGATATTGCGAATAAGAAAAAATAAAAAAAAATTAGTAAAAGATTTTACAAATAAGGGTCTAGGTTACCTTAATTTGGATTTGGAGAATACAACTAATAAATCAAATTTAAAAATTTATAATAATTTTTTTGAAGAATTGAATCACAAAAATATTAATGAATAATTTCAATAAAATTTTTGGATAATCACTCTATTTATTTTTAAACATTTGACACCGAGAAACCTTCCTAAATTTGAGTATTATCATCAAACACTATCATTATAATTGGTTCATTATGGTCCTACTTGATGCAAATTAATTGACAACCCATATATTTATTTTATTCATAAAAATATAAAATGCATTATTATATTTCACTCAGTATAATTATAATATATAATAAATGTTATTGAGTATTATAATATACACAAATAATTATTAAATTATGTTAAATCTTGAAAACATTGACTTAGTTAACAATACAGGAGATTAAGTGAAAGTTTTTTGTTATTCATTCTTTATTTGGACTTCTATATTTGCTTTTGTGAATTAAAAAGTTCATTTAAAGAGTCATACAAAAAAAGTGCAAGATGATATCAAGAATAGAATAGTGTCTATAATTCATGGAGCCGTAACATTTTGGGCAGCCACATACATTGTTGTCTGTAATAATACTCATGAATAAAGATGAAAAACCGGGTTTTGGAACACCTAATTCTTAAGCAATGCAATTTGCAATGATCATAAGTGCGTCATATTTCGTTTATGATTTCTTGGCTTGCCTTTATTATGACTTAGCAGACATGTCATTAGTGTCTCATCATTCTTTGGCTATTTGTGGATATGCAGTTGCAACAATAGCAAAATTGGGTGCTCCATCATCAATATGTATTAATATATACTTAGACAGGGGGATTAATGTGTGCTGAAGTATCAAATTTCCCAATGCATATGAGAGTAATACTGAGATAACTTGGTTTGAGATATACAAAATTATATGAAGCATTTGAATGGACATATTTTGGTATATATATTTGTTAATTAGCTCTCTATATTATTTTTAGAGGTACTCTTGTTCCATATATGGTTTATTATACTTGGCCTGAAGCCGATGTACCTTTACTTGTAAAATTAACAGCAACTGGTCTATTCCTTTAATCAGTTTATTTCATTTTTGAGTATTAATTTTAATTTACTTAGAATGAAGAAAATTCTAACCAGATAATATTATTAATTGTAGGAAAGAAGAAAGAGAAACATTCGCAACTTTTGGTTTAGTGTAAATCCAAGGATCTCAGAATTATCATATGCAAATAATTAAAAGAAGGATAAAGTATTTTGAGATTTTAATTATTAAAATAAATGAATCCTAATAACAATTATATGTTTTACCCATAAGGTCAAATGTATCCTCAATATAATCTATACCCACCAAATTATGTATTTCAACCTTAAATGTAACCATAATTTTATTATATGAATCCACCATAAGCATAAACAATGTATTAGCCATATATATAATAATAATAATAATCATAATAGAGAATTAAATGTAATTAACCTAAAACTAAGGATTAACCAGAAAGACAATAATTACCTGTTAAATAATAACCATTTTAATAATAAGAAGTTCAAAAAAATAATGTGAAAGTAATTTCTGAAGCAGTGATTAATAAATAAATAAGTTCAATAACTAGATAAGGTTTTTGTCATTATTGTAATAAAAATGGAAAAATATGTTATTATTGCTTTAATATTTGTGGTCGCGATGAATCCTCAGCATCATTCAATAATGAATGTAGACATGGTTTTTGTTTTGATTGTTTAATGTTTAAATTTAAGGTATTAAATTACTCTTATTTAGATAAACCCAATAAAAATAGTATTAAGATAAGATTGGAACTGTCCAGTTAAAAATAAATAATGTAATTGTAGTAGATGCACTAATCTTATTCACATGGATTCAGATTAGTTTATTTCAAATGATTCTGTAGAAAGTTGCAATAAATATGCACATATTATAGAAAATACTAAGAGAATTAAAAAATAATACACAAAAAAGAAAGGTATTATTAGAGAAACATTTGCAATGAAATTCCATCAATTAGATCCTAAGAAAAAGAAATAATAATAAGTATTAATATTAAATATATAATATAGTCAGCCAAAAAAAGTTTGATACTTGTTAAACTAAAGAAATAAATGTAATTTTCTCAAGAATGCATTTTAAAATTAAAATAATAACTAAATCCAACTGATGAATAAATACTACATTAAGTAGTTAGATATAACTTTGAATAATTGATTGAATTAATAAAAGAATATAAATCTGCTTGAATATATTCATGTAAACTTTGGTTTCTTAAAATATTATTCAAAAGCTTCTTGAATAACTTCATATGATTAAATATAGTTTCCCATGCATTTTTTGAATTCCTCTGGTGAAGCATTAGTTGGTAATACTTTGAAACAAGTTTTATAGACTTCATTACTAAGCACTTCTTATCTTAGTGCTGCATATTCATTCTCTTCATTTTATTCACTCATAATTTTAATAATATATATTAATATTCATTCATTGATTTCATATTGCCATTATTGATATACTCTATATTTAGTTGGTACTTATGGATACATACATTTGTATATCAAAAGTAGAAAAAACATTGCTAAATAGATCTTGAATTAATTATTATTATAACTAAGCTTGAAGTGTAGAGAGCATTTTGAGTATTTTCTTTATTGACCATTTTAAATTTCAAATAAGGCATATCATTCTGAACAAGGTATCCAAAGAAACCAAGAAATAATGAACCAAACAAAGCAAGTGATTCACAAAACATATTAATTAAATGAATATTACATAAATGGAGTTGTTCAATTAAGCATGTCATTAATATAAAGGCATGGTTATTTCTTCTGATTTCATTTAGGCAGCTTTATTGAGCAAATACCAAATCACACCAGCTGAAATGCTTCGTCCATTCTTACCTCGTAAATTATTGCGACTCAAATTGGGTTTAAGAGAAAAGGAAAAGGAATTAAATATAAAGTTATTGGATTAAAAGGAGTATGATTAGATAGGGAATTCTAAATTAGATAAATATTCGAGAACAATATTAGAGGACACACAAATTTCAGATTAAGTTTAAATATAGAGAAATGATTCTCGATAAACTTTAGATTAGATTTGTGAACAAAATAAAATGGCATGTTTTTAATAACTATCTTAAGTAGTAGGAGATTGCTTAGGATATTAATATCATTTGAATTTTTTAGATCATCCTATTGTTCTATTTTATGTTGTTAGTGGATAAGAAAAGAATCTAGTTAAGGAAATTCATAGTATAAAATAAGGTGCAGATGCACTTGTTAAAAATATCTTTAAAAATAATCCAACTGATTTAGATATGGTTAGCAAAGTTATAATAATCTTAAATGATGCTTAAGAAGTTGTTTAACATGAATCATTAGATCTTATTAATAAGGAATTCCCTAAAATGAGAGCATATAATCTAAAATATAATTTACCAAATGCTATTGAATAAACTCATTGGGCTAGATTTGCTTATTAAAGATATGTTTATGAAGGAGAGATACCAAAGCATCCATTATCCATTCTCGATGAAGCATGGACTAAATAATATAGATAAGTGATCGAAGATGTAATAATAAATCAAGTAGTTGTTATATTAGAAAGATAAATCAATTTATAAACATAACAATATTTAGAAATGAAATAGAAGACATTTGATAATTTTTAAATCTCTTTAATACAAGTACTAAACCATCATAAGAAACAGAATATAGAATGTCATCTAAAGAAGCTTTATTAAGATTTTTAGCTGATAACCATTATTTGATGAATGATTATGAAAGTGCTGCTACATACTATAAAGCTCTTTTATCTGAGCTTAAAAATAATAAATATAATACAACTATACCTACATTAAATGCAACAGAATATTATTTATATTCTCGTCTTTTAGCTTAATAAAAAATTGATAATATGAAAAATATATTTGATGAAATCGAAGCAGGATATCATCGTTTCATTAATTTTCCATATATGTTAAGAGTAATGTATTTTTATATTATAACAACTCATATGATTGGCAAGTATAATAAAGAATAGATTTATTTCTTATAAAGATTTCATCGTTTTTTCAAAGATCTAGGAGTAAATACAAAGAAAGATTATTTTGCAGTATATTAAATTCTTGTTTATGAATAAATAGCTTTTATTCATCTTAGATTAAGTCCCCCTGAATATAGAAAATTTGCTCATAATCTAACACTTGTTGCTAATAAGTATGATGCTGAGGGTTTTAAAAAACATTCTCTTAGATGTTTCAAAATTGTTGAATCACTATATTCAAAATCTAAATGGGTTCCTATCTTATTCTGGTTGGAAGGCCATATTGGAGCTAATTATTTAGAAAATAAGAAAATTTAGGAGGCCATTGATTCCTTTAAATTGGCATTTAATTAATTAAATGAACGATAACCTATAGAATTACATAATTAATTAGTTGTGGATTGGAAGAAATCATTCTCCTGTATTGAATAAATACCAGACTACAAAAAATTATATTTTTAGTAATCAAGTTCGACACTTCGTATTCCAATTATTAAAGGTCCAGTAGATATAATTACACATGGATTTGATATTCTAACTTCAATAGTTCATACTAATATAAGATAAAAATATAAAAATCTTTGGAATACTGTATCAAAATCTGATTAATTTTATGAAGAAGCAACTATAAAGAGTTTTGATTCTCTTTATCTTGAAGAAAGAATAGCTTGTTTTAATAAGACTCCATGCATTTTAAATACAGAAAAAAAAAATGATATTATTGAAAAAATAAATAAATTTGGAAGATAATGTTTTGTAGGAGATTAAGTTACATTAAGATTTCATATTAATCTTCCTCTTAAAGTACCAAGTAATATTAATGGAATGCAAGTTCAATATGAATATTATACAATGAAAGATAATCTACTTGATTTAGATGGTGAATCAGGTTATGAATTAACCAAAATATCAACATTAGAAATTAAAGACATTGCCTTTTAAAGAGCAGTTCAAGAGTATGTTGAGGTATCTCTAACACCTCCATCACCTGGTTATTTGATAATTACTGGTCTGTAATGGAATTTCATTAATATTCCTGCATAAATTAATATTAATTATGATGCAAGGGATTAAAGTAAGAAAAAAAGTGTTAATTTTTACAATAAGTTTAGAATATTTCCAAAATTTATTCCAATTGAAATAGAATATTATACTAAACCAATTATTGCTTATGGTGAGATCAGACCTATTACATTTAAATTTACTAACAAAAATCCAGAAGAAATTGTTATTCAAATTACACCAATTATTCCTTATCATTTTGGATTTGAAGAAAAGAAAATTATTTTGAGTGCATTTTAAGTATTGGAATACTAATTCTATTTACGTTGTAGTTTCTAAGAGGAATTTGTTGGTTAATTATTATTTAAGTATCAACAGGGCTAAAGTGGAGGAATAAGATTATAGAAATTAGAAATTCCTATGAAAGTTGAACCAAGTTTCAAAATAAGTCTTTAAACTGATATGACTGTTAATTATTGGAAGTTTACATTACAAGTACAAGATTATTTTGGTGGAAAAGGTAATCTTAAATTTGATCGTATTCTTTGTTTAAATGAAAATTGGTTATACATAGAATAACCCTATTAATCATCAGGAGATTCATTTCTTTTAACAACTTTTAAATTAAAAAAAATATAAACTAAATCGTATAGATAAGAGGAATATTAAAATAGACTAAGAGAAAGATTCTATCGAGAGGGTGATCATTACAATGAAATATTATTAAATGAATAAGCAATCCCTCCTGATGTGGCACTAGATTTTGTAAACCTAGATATCTAACATTACTTTAATGTATTTTATTAGAAAGTAGGAAACTAAATGGAAGAATTTCCTTTATTTATTATAGCAAGATGGACATACAGAATTGAGGATGAAATTATTTATGGGCTTCATGAATTACCTGTTTTATAATAAAATTACTTACACAGAGATATAAAGGAATTCCCTATGTCATTTTAAATTGTTGCTCCACATGATGTTAATTTAGTGGATAAATTTGTTATGGTTCCTGTAACTATTTCTTTTAAGAACACAAAATACACAGAGGGTATAAGATTTACTGTTGTACTATTCAATGGAGATGAACCATTAAAGTAAAAATAATAATATTTTTAGAAATTTATCAGACATTCAATAGCCATATTATTTATGGGAAGGAAATTTGTAACATGCAGTAACTTTGGCCCCTTAACAAATTTATTAAATTAATTTAGAAGTTCTTTTCACTGAACCTGGAGTGTATGATCTTAGCAGATTCAGATTAACAATGCATAACAAATAAGAAACAGATTATTATTCAATTGATTATGAAAGTGTATTCATTACAATCATTTGATATATAAATAATAAACTAAATATAATTTATTTTAGTATTTCTATTTTAATTCTGATATAATTCTTTTTCTATATTGTCTCATTTTCATGATTAAAAACTCTAAATTAACATGAATTAATAATATTAGATGAAGACCAAAATGAAAATTTTGAAGAAAGGAATTAAAAAGAAATAAGTTTAAAAATAAGTGAAAAAGAAGAAAACAAATAAAACATTGAAAAATAATTAACAATCTAACTTAGATGAGGAGATGGTTCAAAATGATAGTGTCAACTTTGAAATGATGACATATGAATTAGATGAACCAGATTGGTGCTACTCAATAATAATTAACTAACTTTCAGACCTTGTATTTGTATCTACAGATGAAAAAGGAATAAAATAATTTACACTAACAAATGGAGAATTAAATTTTATTGAATGTCTTACATAGATAGATTAAACACCCTAAACAGTGTTAAAATTTATTAACAACGACACTGCCTTTATTTCTGGAAGCAAGGAAGGTTAAATTTGTATTTGGTCACCTAATGAAGGAAAATGGACTTGTTAAACAACTTTAGAAAATTCTCACACAAGATTTATAAAGTTCCTACACCTGAATAAAAATGATGATTAGCTATTTTCAGGCAGCCTCGATTAATCAATTAAAATTTGGATAAAGGAGACTGAATGGAAATGCATAAACACGATTGTTTTAGAATATTCGCCAGATTCATTTTCATTAAATGAAACAGAGGATATGTTTATTGTATATGCGAATAATGTAATTGTATTCCAATTAAATCAAGACAAGTGGTAAAAAAAGTAACTGATTAATGTTGATTAAGAAGGATATGGAAGTTGCTTCATCTCTAATAATATGTTTGTTTTTTAGCCAATTTTTAAAAATTTACAAGTTTATCACTTGAATGAATAAAATTAATTATTTGAAAAATAAGAAGAAGTGGAAGTTTACAATTCTTGTGAATAATAGTAAGTATTATCTCCAATGAGGTACAATTAAGAAAAATAGTTACTTTTTGATATTTATGGAGATACAATTAACTTTATCAAGAATGATTCAGGAAAAAATTTTAAGGTGGCATTAGTAATAGATGAATTCGATGATTAACCAGTAGTAGCAGCCTTAACATCAGATTGGAAAACACTGATAACATGGAGCTATTATACCTGTACTTATCAAATCAGATAAGCAAAATGATTTAAATTTAAATATAATATATATTATTTTATCTGTTATTTGGAATACATATGATTTATATAATTATATAATTACAAAAACAAGCTATTATTACCAAAAACACCTCCTACAACTCCAAACAATACTACAAAAGTATTAAGAATTTTATATGGGGGTTTGAGAGCGAAATTAAAAGTCATTCCATATGGTATGATAAATCCTAGTGTTACACAACAAACACATCCTACAATAGAAAGAACAAAGGCAAAATTTGGATACAAAAATGCTGTTAACTAAAATTAACTTAAATTTTACTAATTCACATAGCACAAATACTCCTTTTAGTATCATTTTTGCCAAATTCGAGTTTTACATATTAATAACGAGATAAACTGGTAAATTAACCATCATTGTATTGATAATAAGCATGGATACATATGATATCATTAAAATAGATAATGTAATCACAATCACTTCCTAATAACTATAATAATTCTTGAAATTAATGATAATAGATTGTTCTGTATTAGATTGAAAAAGAAGAGAACTAGAAATTCCAAATATTAAATAGAGTAATGTTTCTGACGTCATCGCAATAAAAAGACATCTTTTAAATTGAGTTGTGTCCTCCATTTCAACTCTTATTTCAGTGAGTACTCCATTAATATCATAGGCAAACATCATAATTCCAAAAGCAATCATAACTTTATGTGCATCAGGTTGTACTAATTCCCATTATCTAAATTGAATAATTGCCAAAGTACTCAAGTATGCAAATGATATGTAAACTAGAATTAAAGAGGCTTTCAAAACAGGTGTAAATATTTAAAGTGTTTTAGCAAATGATGCGCCAAACAAAATTAAAAATAAGGAGGCAAACATTATAATCCTGAATAATAAATTTTCATCAAGATATTCATCTATGGTTGTAGTAAATAAAATTATATAAGACACTCCACATCCAAAATTTAGTAGAATTGCCATTATTTATGCTAAGTAGTAAATAAAACTTGTAGATCCATAGGTTATTTCCAAATACTTATTCAGTGTGAGTCTTCTTTCCTCTCCTAAACAATTGACAAGAGTACACCATGATTTGAACTATGCTGCGTATACTAAAATTTATAGCAGGATTCCATAAAACAATCCAGCCTATGAATAAGCATATGGAATAGCAAATATTCCTGACCCTAATGTTACTTTAACAATCTTTAGAATTGTTTAAAAGTTTGTTGCAACATGATGTTGTTTTTCTGTAGTGATTGTCAAGGGTTCCATGCCTGTGCTTGAAGAATTTGTGATTTTCATTAATTTATTATAAAATAATGTCAAAAAAAGGAGGTAAGAAGAAAGGAGGAGATGATGGAGAGAGAGAGGAAGAAGAAAAAGTAATGGTATTGGAGCATAAATGCAGAGCACTATAAACTCGATATGGTAACTTAAATTTGATTTGAACAGTCGAGGAACAGGAAAGAGCAGATAAGGCAAAAGCAGCTGAAAATGAGATAAGAGCAAGAGTAATGGAAATGGAAAATGATTTAAAGAAGGAAAAAGATAAATTATTTTGCATAGTGTAATTCTAAATGTGAAATCAAGTTCTGATATGACAAGACAATATAAATAAATGCAAGAAGAGTTATTAAAAGAAATTACAGAATTAAGAGCTATGGATGTAGAAAAGGAAGAAATAATTAGTAAAATAGTCATAATGTTTAGAAAATAAAGAATAATATATTTAGGATATGGTAAAGGATTACGAGTATAGATTAAAAAAGAAAGATGATGAAATTAGTGAATTGAAGAGAAAGATAGAAGAAATGTCAGCTGAATTTGCTCGTATGTTAAAGGTTATTTTTATTTACAAATATAGGATACTTTGGATAAGATGTAAGAAAGAATTTAATTGGCATAATGGGATAATGATACAGATCCTTAGATTATGAAAAAGATAAAAGACATTGCAGGAATGTAACATTAACAAAATTGATTAATATTATATATAATGCATTATGCTAGTATAAGCCCTGTCAGACATTATTAATAATAACCATAAATAAATGCTGTCTATTTTAGTAATGTAGTAGGTAATATATAACATAAATAATAGAACGAAAGTCACATGCTACATTTCATTAAAAGAAGATCTATGATAGAAATGCTACATAATAATCTCCAAAAAGAATACCCAAAGTGTAATAAATATATTAATTATAGACCTTTTGATAATAACTTAATACAATCATAATAAGTAAATTCATCAATGACAAATTTAACTAAATATGATGCACCTGTTACAATTAGAGGAGAAAATTATAAATATATTGGTTAAGTATGTGGAACATATAAAGATGGAGTTGGTCAATATTTTGATTATACAGGAACAATTATTTATGAAGGAGAATGGAAATTAAATAAATACCATGGATTTGGAAAATTATATAATGAAGGATATCTTGCATATTAAGGATAATTTGAAAATGGAAATAAACAGGGTGCTGGTATAGAATATTTTATGGATGGATCCTATTTTGTTGGCAATTTTGTAAATAATAAAAGAAATGGAATAGGAACTCTATATTGTAAATAAAATAAAATGGGAGTATGGAAAGATGATACTTTAGTTGAGTAATTTTGATTAACTATCATAAATTATCATTTCTTTGAGTCATTTATACAATTAATCCTTAATAGTAATAACACTCTTATCCTATACTTAATCTTCGGGTTCTTTCTTCATTAATTAGACCCTCACCAATCCTATATGATATTCATTTGTACTTATTCATCTGACATTCCTCTACTTCTTATTTATAATTTTACAGATTCTTAACTTAAATATGCTAAACAATTTAAAAATCCCCAAAAACTAAGAAATACTAATGAAACTGTAGTCTAAGTTTCTCCAACATTTGATATAAATAAAGTTTAAATATCTTCTACTGTAAAACTAATTGTACAAATAAGTGTAATCAATGGAAATAAGAGAATTTATTTAATCATTTTTTTAACTTCTACATATAATTCTTTTTTTTCTTCATCTTCTTTTAATAAACGTTTGATTCTATTTAGTATACTTAAACTATAACATAAATATAATGAAATAGGTATTATCCAAAGAATTAATTTTTATAGATTTAATGATAATTTTTATACTAATGGATCTGTTTGTAAGCTATAAAATAAACATAATTCTTAATGTTTATCATCAAATAAAATTGCTGTAATTAATGGATATAATATAAGAATGAATGGTAATCCAAATGAATATAAACAAAATCGATTCTCCATAGATAATAATTGATCAAGTATATCTCTTATATCTTTAAATTCTGAATCATTGTTGCTGAAAACAGTGAACATTTATCTTATATATTTCTATATTGTACTTTATTGAATATATTAATATAGCACTCCAAAATAGTGAACTTAATCCACCATATAATCTAAATATACCAAATAATGTGCAATTAAAATCACTAAAACTTGAACATAATATTCCTAATGTCTAATAATCATAATGATATAACCTAAATGATTCCACCAGCAGTCAAATATAGTATTATTCTAGGTATAAGACCATGTCTTAATTATCTATAAGAAATAAATAATGCAACAATAATTGTTTATCCAATAAGTGAAAGTGCAGCACTAATAATAACAGGAATGTTGAACATTAATTAAATTTTATGGATAATTCTAAATAATTATTAGTTTTTGTAAATCCTGCTAGTGGAAAAGGACATGCTGTTAGAGAATGGAATAAAGCTAAAGTAGTATTTGATAAATTTGGAATAAAATATAAAGTGATTATGACATCTCATAGAAATCATTGTTAAGAGTATTTACTATCTGAAGATTTATCTAATGTTTATGGAGTTGTTTTAGTATCTGGAGATGGATTACCTCATGAAGCAATTAATGCTTTATATAATAGATCAGATTGGGAAAAAGTTAGAGATAATTTAGCAATTGGTGTACTACCAGGTGGAAGTGGAAATGCATTTGCAAAAACATTATCAAAAATGTCATAATTAGAATGTAATTCAGAAAGTTGTGCATTGATTATAGCTAAAGGAATGACTAGATAAATGGATTTAATATAATTAGAAATGCCATAATAAAGAATAGTTTCATTTCTTTCTTTAGCATATGCATTTATATCAGAAGTAGATTTAGGATCAGAAGGATTAAGATTTTTAGGAGGTGCAAGATTTGATATTTATGGAACATGGAGAGCATTATTTTAAAAGAAATATTAAGTTAAATTGAATAATAAATAAATGATATTAAGATATTTCTTAGCATAAAAGATACCATATATTAGTGATAATTATTTATCAGGACCAGCTGCTAAAATTGATGATGGAATGATTGATTTATAATATTTAGAGGATGGTGGATGGACTGAATTAGTTAAATTATCACTTAAATAATATGATGGTAAACATGTATAAATTGATGATAATGGTAATGTTACATCAAAAGGACAATGGAAATATGAAAAAGTTAAAGAATTTACATTTGAACCAATCACTGAATGTCCATTTAGTATTGATGGTGAACATTATCCTCCTTAACCTGTTAAAGCAACTGTATTAAATAAAGTTTTAAAAGTATTTTGTTATTGAAAATTAATTAATATAAATATCATTATCCATTACCTTTTCCACGAAATTATTCCATTAATACTTTTGAATAATTTTCAAACATTTCTTTACTGCAATTTATAACTATTTTTTCTAAATTTAATAATTATAATTACTTATTTCTTCTTCTGATAATTATGCTTAAGATTATTCCATTGATCTTTATGTTGGTTATTATTCCTGTCTTCTTAATCTTTATATAGTTTATTAAAGTAAATGTAAATCATCATCAATCTCTCTTAATACTAAATCTTTAATTTATTAATCCTGTATACTATTTAGAGCATTAGTTAAATCTTACAATTCTACTTACATTTATCTAATATGACATTTTGCTAAATTAGTTTATTAAAATATCTAAAATTAAATATATATTATACAAATTATTATCCTGGATCTATTTATGGTTATCCATGAGATTAATCATATGTATATGAACTATTAAGATTTATTGAATCTTTAGAAATACATCCTTATCCTAACATTTACTTAATTTAATCCTTTGATTAAATAGTATTATTATTAATTTATAAACTATTTTCTTATGGTTTTAATTCATGTGGTATTTATGATTACTCTATAATATGAGATTATTATGTTGAAATATATTGTGTAGGTTGATTAAATTAACTTACATTAGTACCAAGTATACTTTGATTTCTTTATGTGTCAAATTCTTATGTTTACTAAATTTATTATTCTGATTCTTATCTCTAATGTAATTTACTCAATTTTTCTTAAATCTCTTCTCTCTTTTTTTTTCTTTAAATTTCACTATCAACACTTTAACTTCTTTACATCAAGGATTATTTGGAATCTTAAAAGAAATTGTTTGAACTTTATTCTTCTAACTAATTTGCTTCTTAAATTGTTTCTGCATTATGAATTTAATATTTACTAGGCTCTTTTGCATGAGATTATTGTTACTTAAATTATTAAATATTAGATAAGTTATTTTGAACTGCTTATAATTGATTTTATATATTCTTCATATCTTCCTTATCAAACTTTTAATTCTTATAATCGAATTATGATCTATCTAAAGGTGAAAGTGCATTTTCTAATTTTTTATTTTTTTATTCATTTTCAGAGTCAGAATCAAATTTAAGTAATTCTAACTATTCTTCTTCTTATTGTTACTCTTACTTATTATTGTTAAGAAATCCTCTCAATTCATCTTCAATCCATAAACTATTGATTGTCCATTCTTTAGAACCTTTTAAATCTTACTACTGAAATACTTATTTTAATCTTTTACCAATTAATCCAAGTTATTTCTTTTTAAATACTTTATTTAATTTCCAAATTATAATACAACCCTCATGTCCAGCTGTAATAAAATGTTTATTATCCATAGCAAATCCCATTGATGTTAATTAATCATGTTAAAATTTTTAAATTAACTCAAATTTATTGTTATAAATTTTAATATTTTTATCAGAATAAGTAGCTATTTACATACAATTTTAATCATCCTTACAATATAACATGATTTTAGTATTTAAATCAGTTTCAAATTGCTGTCTTAATTTACCAGTTGGTATATCATAAATTGATATTTTCTTTTCTAGACATATATAAAGACTATTAAAACTTACATCCATAGAGTATATTCTAGAAACTTATTCTTAATGATAAATTTTGAATTTTTATCCATTAAATTCTCTAAATATAATTGATTTATCTAAACCACAACTAATAAGTTTATTTTTACTAAATTTAACACATGTAACTGAACTTGTGTGTTCATCTAGTGATCCTATTTTAGTAAATTATTCATCATATATATTTATAATTCTATCTCTTGAACCAGATGCAAGAAAATCTATATTTTCAGAAAAATCTAAGGTCATAATATCTTAATCATGGGCTTAAATTTATTTAAAAAGACTAAATGTTTAAGTTGAAAATATGCGTAAAATGCCAGCAGAATCCCCACATGCTAAATAATTTCCATCCTTAGATAATTTTACACACCTAACCTATAAATTACTTTATTGATTAGCTTTAAAATGAACATATTTATCTCCAATATAAATTATTTTTGATAGATTCTTACAATAGGCATTCCTTCTTAAACCTATTGGTAAATTTTCATAAATATGCCAAACTCTCAATGTTTAATCTTATGAGGCAGTAACAAAAAAAGTTGCTTCAATAGAAGATTATTGAGTCATAATTTAAAGATCATTTATTCCACCACTATGATTAAGAAATGATCTTTTAACTACTATTTTTTCAAAATTACCAATATCCCACAAAAACATTGTTCTATCACTATATACTGCAACTAAATAATTTTAATAAATCTAAACTGCTACGCAATCAGCAAATTAATCTCCCTAACTCTTTAATTATGTTACTCCTTTTTCAATATTGTAATTCCCTAAATTAGGAGGTTTGGATAGTGTAACAATATGTTACATATTTTAATTAAATATTCGAATTATTGCATCTGAACAACCGCAAATCAAATAATTTGAGTGAGATGCAAGTGAGTAAGCATTTGTTGCTTTTAAATCCATCCATTTATCTAATTATTTTGATTATAATGAATAGACGCAAAGCAATGAATCATAAGTTAATGCAAATACTTTTTCACTAACTACTACATCCATAAATGTTTTATGCATAAACTTCTCATTTAATTGAAATGATTTAGGATCCATCATGTTATCCTCAGATATAACACTTCCATCACTATTGAATTACCAATATTTCAAATGTGCTTACCCTGCACTGACCAATATTGTTCCTGTAGTATTAAAGCGTATCGCATTAACTGGTTTAGAGAGTTTGTTCACTGTTAATTTTACGCCTTGCTACCAATCCCAAACAAATAGTCCTTTGTCGGGTTCAGAACCCAAAGAAACCAAATAAGGTTTACATGGTGATTCAACTAATTGTGAAATGCCAAACTTATGTCCTTTCAATTACGATATTGGATTAATATCATCAGATAATTTGAAAATATTAACAGCCGGATTTTTAGTTGCTTGCTCTCCTGTAAAAAGATGTGTGCCATCCCTGGATATTAGTATGGCATGTACTTATGCTTTTCCCATTAAATATTTCTCTTGTTTATTTTCCTTATATGAGTAATACACAACTGTCGATCCTGCTGCATATGCAAGATTTTCTTAAATTGATAGTTAATGTTTTTGAGTCACTGACATGCCGATTATGTAATTCATAATTTTGAAATTTAAATATATATATGCATTTTGTAATTGAGGGAAAACCAAACATTTCTAAATTTGTACAAGTCATTAAATTATTCTAACATTCACTTTATATTTGTGATCAGGACAGTAGTTTAATATATAAAATTAGAAATGCAATTTTTAGACATGAAATCAGATGAGAAATACAATGATGTTAATAATGCGCGTAATCCAGCATATTTTGCATAACTCAATAAAGAAATGTTTTATGATTATCAAACTCAAATCAGAGAGAACCATCTTAAATTTGCAGAAAGCAATTGCTCAAACATTTAATTGCAATAAGAAATCTGTCAACTAAACTCTTAGCTAAAATATATTTGTTGTGAACTTCCCACTAATTTGATTTCTAAAGCCATCAAACCTATACTCAAAACTAGAATCAAATAATTAACTATGTCATTCAGTTATCTCTTAGATGAAAGGAAACAAGAAAAGAGAATAACTCTAAATATGATTATAATTCTCTACTCTGATATTGGGACTTTTTAGATTTTTAAACCCATACAATAGCTAGCTTAAAAAACAATAGAATTGCCTCTATTAGAAAAAAAGTTAATGGCAATAGATTATGAAAATTGTTAAACTATATTATCATAAATGAAAAATGAGCATATGAGAATAATTTGTAATGTTGATAATATTCAGATTTTCACTTTAGAAAATAATCAAAAAATAGACATACCATCAACTTAAATTGATTATTACAATTCTTCCTATGTTGAAGAAATATATGGAGAATTGAAAATTGATTTAATTTATGGCAAAACATATTAATCTATTTTGAGTTTTTGCACTAAAATGAAAGAAAGATGTACAGTTTACATTTTACCTGTAAAAGATTATGGATTAATTTACTTTACAAATCAAGAGGAAAACATTCTCCTGTGTTGTAGATAAGCCGTCCTAATTAATAATAACTAAGAATAGCAGGGTTAATTGTTTCAATAAATAAGTTAAGATGAGAATTTTTTAGAAGAAATAGAAATTATTAGTAAATAATAAATGAGTTAAATAAAGTCTTAAGGACAATTCTAGACTACCATTCAATAACCCAAGGTTTAAGAGTACTCTAACTCTTTTCAAAATGAAATTAAAGAAAATAATAGTAGGATAAATAATTCTATAACTTATGAAGAGCAGCAGGGCCTATTTGTTCCAAAAAAAATAACAGGTTCTATCAATGATGCAATTTTTGATTTTATGAAACGAATTTAGTCTAAACAGACAGATAATACAATTTCAAAATTTACTTGATTTAATTTATATTAGGAGATTATAATCGTAAATATTAGTCTATGTATAATTCTTTACCTTTAATTTTTTTATTTCAGAAAGGGATATTAGGATTTGTCCTCTACATGTATTTTTAAGGTTGAATTTAAAATCTGTCAACTTTATAATGTACATTATAAAATTAAGTATTATTATATCACTGAAGTGGTATCACCTCTAGAAGTTCCATAGACCAAACCTATATTCATATGTGGTTTGTTTATAATTACGCATTAATATATGAATTAATGCATCAAAACAATATAAAAAATGAATAGATATTCAGAACTGAAGAATTCTTTTTTATAAAAATTCATTGTTAAACTACTACAAATAAAAACATATAAAAAAATTCAAAGTATTCTTCAGACGAATGAGCATGAAGTAGTAAGCTCTTTGACTGCAGTCTTAAATTATTCATATTTTTCGATGAAGAATTTCTCGCAATCAGTTCTAATGACAACTTTTTCGATTTTGGATTATTTTTGAACATTTTTAGTCTCCTTAGGAGTGTAATTAAATTATTTCCAATTCTCAACAATATGAACTACATGTGCTTCTGAGAATTAAACTGACTTTTTGGTGGGGGTAGTTGCTTATGGTTCGATTTCTGGCATGTTAACTAATTTCTAAATTTATATATTTAATTAATAATTCAGAATTCTTTGTTCCTATAAATACACAGTGTATTTATATACACTGATAAAAAATAATTAGTTAGTATTAACTTTTTATAAACAGAAATTATAATATATATTAATTAGTCAAAAAATAGAGCAAATATTTAAGCATCCAGAACTAGATTTAGTGGGTTTTATTTATGTATTAGGATTACTAACATCCACATTGTATTATTTCCAATTTTCCACTATAATGACCTCATCATCCTATTTAAAGGATACAATCATTGTTTTCTTTGTTTCCTCCATTAAAATTTTTGCCACCATTCTTTCAGAACTCATACTCGGACCGTAGGTATGTCTTTTAGTATTCTGATTTCTCTGAGTAGGAAGTTGCTCCAAGTTCATATTTATTTATTAATTATTAATATATGCACACAAGATAGCTTTTTTCAGCTTAAATAGTGAATTTGAAAAAGTATAGGGCCGACTACTATTTTCATACCCTCATGTAATACGTGGCATTTGCTAGGAAGGCAGAGGTCATATTGAAATTAGTTAGCTAACAACGCAAATGTTCCAAATGTTGTTGGATCCAAGTATTGAGATTCTTTCGGTTAAATTAACCATTAATTATTTTTGAATTTTATTAGGCAATGTTCCTTTTATAATGTCTAATCTGCTATAACAATTGAACATTATTTTCCACAACCCAACATATATTCATTTTATGGGTTAAAGAAGAATTCCCTGCCCTTTAGAGGTCCCTCAATGAACTCAATAGTCAACATTGGATCTTCTTCATGTTTTAAAGAATTTAGTTTTCTATCCCTGAACTCCTATACAGATTTATATTGAGATAATTATTTCAATAAATCAGGTAGCGAATTTTTTAGGCTATCCTGATAGGTTGAAATTTATGTAGTTGTTTGAGGCAATGGTTAAATTAATTTCACTCTAAAACTAGTATCTTGACTTAATTTTATAATCATGAATGCATCTAAAAGAAGCTATTAATTTATTCTTTGACAAGTTCTGAATGATTTTGCATTATCTTTAATCAAGAATAAATTGTAAGGTGTCCAAATTATTTTCATGTGTATTGGATTAACTTACAAATCATTAGTAATTTATAGATCACACTCAGAAGAACTGCCAATTTAGAATATTTCTTCTTTTTTTAATGGAATGTTATTTTATGTTTTTCTTGTAATTTGAATATCTCTAAATTAATCTGGGTAACCATTTGTTATATAAAGAACTTTTAATTGAAGAGCCTTAACAGTCTATTTTGGGATAGGAAATGGTTATAAAGTAAATGAATGCTTAAATAGTGCTTGCCTCTTTGATTAAATTTTCCAATACTAACTTAATGATTAAGATCATACAATCTCATAAAATATCAAATAGTCACTTATTTTAATTACATTTCTATAATCTGGATCAATTATTGATTTAATGTATAACAATTAATCTTCATCTAAAACAATTGAACCATATTGTTAAATAAAAAGTAAGAATGAATCACTAAATTCATCCCAACTAACTTCAATTTAATTTGTAAAATATTTTTCCCAAAACAAAAAAGCAGAATCCATTAATTTATTTAATTATAAATATGTAATCATTATCCTGAAAAACTTAGTCTTTTGAAATTTTTCAGTATCACTTCAATTTCAATGATTACTCTTCCATTAGAGATACAATTCAAAATTTTTCTACGAGCAAAATCACCTTTATCTGTTGTAAGTGGTGCAAGAGTTGTCAATCGAGGTGGATTTTCCATATAAAAAGAAAGTGCTTAAAATCTCCAATCAAGAGATCTATCAAATTTCGAATATGGATCTGTTATTATTGCCAAATCTTCATTGGGTTTTCTGATTTCAACATCAACATTTTCACCTGTAGGTGTCCAAGTTTCACTAACATTAAATTAGTAATACCATGAAATTTGATGATAACCTGCACTTCTAGGAAAAATAGCTGTACCATAACTGCATGCATCTATTTTATTTGAAGCATCTAATCTCCAGACTTTTAATAATGCTTTTGGCCATCCTAGAATATTTGAAACTGAGAAATGTAGATCAAATGGATGCCCCCATGAGAATAATTGTCCAGGCTATCTTTAATTTGAATAATACATTTGCATATGATGTTTATGTTTAAATACCTTTATTATTACCAGGTTAGAGTAAATCCCAACCTTCACCACAATAATAGCTAATTCACAAAATAATCCATCATCAGTCTAAAAATCTAATCCTCCAACAATTTGTCCAATAAAATGAACCTCAGCTTTTAAGTCTGCCTTAGATTATCTAACCTCTTAATAGTCAAATTAATTTCCTGTCTATTAAAATGGAACACTCATAATTCAAATAATTAATATACATAATTCAATCAGCTTGTTATAGCTTTTTTTTCTTTTCATTTAACTTGTTCTTTTTTTATTATTCTTCATCCTCTTTTCTCTTAATCATATCATATAATCTCTTATTCTTTCGACTTAACATTGTTTCAGCTAATTTCTTTGTTTCTTTTTCTTATTATTTCTTTTGTTTTTCTCTCTTCTATTTAGGGTTGTATGGTTTGTGAGCTTAATCTTCTTCATTTTCACTTTCAGATACAGCCTCTTCAATATTTACTTATTCAAAAGGACTTAAATGAGGAGGTAGAGTCTAAATATTAATTTATGATTTACTGTTTCAGGAGCATATTCTACAACACTTAAAAGCTTAAGTTAATTGATGGAATCATATATCCATTATGGTTAAATGTATTCTCTCTTTTTATTTTTTTATACATTTCTTTCTGTGACCACATGTGTAATTTTATTATCAGTTAATTAAGAGTTGTTATTATCATTTTCCCACATAACATCACCACCAAAACTACGAATCACAAATTCAAGTGATGTTTTTGGAACTTCTGGATATAAATAAAATGTTAATCCTTAAAACATATTAGAGAATTGTTAATTTTCTTTAATTTATTGATCCATTTATTGGAGAGTTGGATCATCTTTAAATGCTTCATCTATTTCCATACTAAAAATATATTTATATTTTACTTATTATTAGTGATGCTAAGCTTAATTTATTTTACTGATTCACTAAAATCAACAACATTTAATTCTTATCCAAGTAATTTAAAATTAACAAATTTCATCAATACTTAATAAAATTCTAAGAATGTCATCATTACTTTATAATCAACATCTAATGGAAGTGATGCTTGAATTGGATAAGGCATGATCCATGTAATTGTTGCACCTTAAATAACTGCTTAATAATAAATTCCTTTAATTGAAAGAAATGCCTAAAATTTTATTAATTAACAATACCTTTCTTAAACAATTATGTGCAGCAACATATACAAGGAATTAATTGACTAAATGTTAACAATTCTTAATTAATGTATTTGGAATGTGCAATTCTTTATGTGTTGGAAATGATGCAAATAAACTTAACAAGCATAAGGGATCATCTAAATCATTTAATGCATCAACGAATGTTGGATATCTTTCCTTAATCAAGTGATCTAATCTTTCTTTAGGTTAGTTTTTTCGTAATCTTCCTGCTTTTAATTTGTCTCCTCTCATAATTGCTCTTCTAATCTTTTTAAGATGTGCATTTCTTTCTCTAAATGTACTCAAAATAGTTTCATTCTATGAATATAAATAAGGAAATACTTTTAGGAAAGCAATATCTTTAGCATGATAATAAGTCTTATGTTACTTCCTTAATTTTTAAGGTGGTTCTCTTGGATAGAGCCCTTTCAAGATGCAGAGTCTTCTAAAATCCTTAAGATTGAGCTATAATTTTTTTAAAGCTTTAGTTCTAGACACATATTCCTTGACTGGTCCTTCTTTTCCCTTTTTAATTTTTTTACCCATAAATTAAAACAATATATTGAAAATTAAATTCTGTAAATTTGATTATAATACAAATAAAACAAAAACAAAGATAAAGAGTCACACCAATTTTTCATCAATATCATTAGCTTTTTCATTTAAATTAGTTAGTTTTTTTATTTCTAAGACCAATTCTCTAATTTATTTCATTAATCGAAGTAACATTATTTGAAAACAGATTTATAAAAACATGAGAACAAAATAAATTATGAGTCTTGTTAAATATATAAAATACCGAACATATAAATTCTTTCCAAATCTTCCCAAAGAATTATCAACTTATTTGTCTGTAAATAATAATACAATAGTTCCAGTAAAGTCGAAAAAAAGAGACAAAAAAATCCCACCTTGATAAATAACCAAATGATTCTCATAATGTCTTTTCACTCCAACGGTTCCTATAATTACACTAATTAGCCATGTTAATAAGCTCTCTATACTTAATTAAATAGTACGAAAAAAGTATTAATATAGCCACTGCAATCGAGGATCGGAGATATTAATTTAAACCTAAGATTTTAATGATAGTAACTAAAGTTAAAAATACTCCACAAAGTTAATGAGATGCATGTAAACTAGAAATAGATTTTCATTGATTACGATTTTATGAGTTATTTTAGTTCAATTCTGCAAATTACAAGAGGATCTAATTGCACTCTTTTTTCAGGTGGAATTTTATTATGTGAGAAGAAAAGGTTCGAATCCTGAATTCTTTATCCCATCGGTATTACATTCCTATTAATTGAAAGTATTATATAATGTGAATTTATACTAATCCTGCTAATCTTATTAATCAATCAAAATGGGTCTAATACATTTATTTCTTGTTTCCATATAATGTAATCCTATTTATTCTACTTCTAAGTTCACATTTTTGTCTTACATTTTTATATTATAATTGTTAGATATGAGTGTATTTTAGTAATATTTAGATAATGAGAAATATTCAAATCTATAGATCAAGCCATCTTATTCTTTTTCCATATTCCCATTCCCCTATTCTAGATTCACCACTTGTTTTTGTAAATGTTCCTTTACCATGTTATTTACCATCTAACCATTAACCAATATATTTTCTTCCATCAGGCCATATAAATGTTCCATTCCCTTCTTTTTTATCATCTTTATGGCTAGAGTTCTATATACCTCATTATTATACTCTCCTTCATAAATTCTTCCATCTGGCCATTTAGTTGTTCCAAATCCATGCATTTTATTTCTAACCCATTCTCCTTCATATTCTCTTTTATCTTACCATACATAAAGTCCTCAATATTTAAATTAATCAATACCTTTTCCATGTATATCATTATAATCAAATTCTCCATCATAATATGATCCATCAATAAATTACAATAATCCTTTACCATGTTTCTTACCTTCAGCATAGTTTCCTTTATACCTTGATCCATCTGGCCATTATTCTTCTCCATAACCATGTTATTTATCATCTTTCCATTCACCAGAGTATGTAGCTCCATTAGTATGATAATATCTTCCAAATCCATTAGCCTTATCATTAGCCCATTCTCCTTCATAAATATCTCCATCAGCATGAATTAGTTTTCCTTTCCCACATGCTCTATCATCAACCCATTCTCCCTCATATAGTGATTAATCAGGCCATAATTGTTTCCCCCATCCATTTCTTTTCTCTTCTTTCCATTATCCAGTATAAATAGCTCCCGATTCCAAAGTGACCGGTTAACATTTTTCAAGGTGAGATTCCAGTAATAATTGTGTTTTAACTTCCTCAAACTTTTGTGAGGCTTTTTTATGAGCTTCATATGCTTAATTTTCATCCAAATGTGAATCATTTGCAAGTACCTATTCAATGTATTGTTGATTTGCTTATTTCGCTTAAGAATCTGAAGCCTACAATCCTTAGCATATTTAATCCTCAACATCATCAAAATTTCCTTGATTCACTTTAACTATTGCATTATCGGGATTATTTTAACCACAAATTCCACTACATGCTCCCATAATTATAATTATAAATATTCAAACAAGAGCAGAAATTCTAGATCATTCTGGTTGAATATAACAAGGAAAAAATAATCAGTCATTATTTATGTTGTGGTGAATTGTATTAAATAATTAAAATAATTATCATGTGTGACAAACGAAAAAGACTCAACTCATCCATGACTTATGATGAATTTGTTGATTTTTATTAAGCATCACCTTAAACACCAGCTATTAAGTATATTTCAACATTATTTTAGGCCTTTAAAAGAATCACCATTACTAATACCTGAATTACAATTAACATATGAGACTCCCACTACTTAAAAAAAGATGCCACTTTAGACTATACCTGAAGATGAGAGGTTTGACTAATTCTAAATACCTACTGCAGTCAAACATATCAAAAAAAGATAACGATTTTAAAGTGAAAATGTTTAATACACAGTCATGAATATGATTGAAAGATCCATCCAAAGAAAAAAATCACTCAAAGCACTTATTGAAAATGAAAGATATTGATAATTAATTCAATAGTTTTGTATATTAGCCATACCTTACATTTATATAAACAATCACTCTAATTTTTGACAATTGAAATATTATTATTATTATTACTAATCTCTATTAGTGCAATATTCTTCTATGACTTTATAATGAGGATTAGAGATTGTTCGAAAAAAATTAATTCTTTATGTTACTGATTAAAAAAGAATTTACATATATTTAAATATTTTTTAAATAAAAAAAATTGATAGGATTCACAAATATTCAAGATAAAGTTAGTTTTTGAAATATTTAGGATTTTTTAAGATTCCTGGATGATTTTCAATAATTTTATTGCTATTTGTCATCATATTGATTCTTTAGTTCCAAATATTAACTCAGATTTGAAATTCAAAAATATAAATAATAGCAATTAATAATCTCCTAAGCCTTTTATTGTGCTTATAGTCTTGTTTTGACTTTAATATGATTGCAATTTCAACATTGATTAATGGTAGACTAATGCCAATAAACTATATTTAAATATTAAATAAAATTCTAAATCTAAAATATTTTGTATATATAATTAATCATTATTTTTTACAGCAAAGTTTTTATTAGTAGAATTATATATTATTTAAACCTTCTAATGTGTAATCGATGACTTCATTTTACTATTCTAATATCCTTATAATGTTCATCCATTTCATAGAACGACTTTTCACAGCAGTTTGTATTGTTCCAAAAATAAACTGGCAATATCGAGCTCGTGACAAAGAAACATTAATCCTTTTTTTATCTTTTAAGAAACCTAGTGTTTAATTCGATCGTACTAAAGATAATATAATGATGTCATTTTCTTTTCCTTAGAATGAATCCACAGTATCCAATTCTACTTTACGAATTAAATTTTCATTAACTAAACTATTATGTAGATTGTCTCTTTAGGCACGATAGGCACTAATAATTGTTATTTTTTCATTAAGTTATGGGTTTGATTCTAATAAATATTTGACAAGGCTAATTATTGCTTAACATTCTAAATTGTTTTTCTTACTAGTTTCAACTGAGTGCTCACTATTTTAAGGAGTATTGAAAAATAATCTATTCCTATTGAATAATACTTTGTCTTTTATATACTATGGAAACTACATTTCTTTTATACCATTTCCTATTTTCCCTTCATAAAATACCTTAGATGTAATTTCTGCTAAATTAGGCATTTATCGATATTAAAGTCTTAAAAAATTATGTTTAAGAGGGCCTGCAAGTCTTTCAAACATTGATCTATTGAATTTGTAATTTTTTGATTCCTAAGCCACAGTTATAGGCTCTAATTACTCAATATCTCCTACCAAAACTACCTTCTAGAGGTTTTAGTATTTCACAAAAGGTATCAATAGTGAAGGTTCTAATGCAGTTGGAGCCTCATCAATAATACACATTCTAAATAAGACGGTATCAAAATATTGCTCTAAGCATCTGTGTGAACAACTATTAAGAGTTGAAACAACTATATTACACTAAATTAAAAGAAAAATAATACTTTTGTTAAATATCTTAACTCAATCTCTTCATAAGCTGCTTTGTTTTTAATTAATAATTATTTTAGATCCAAATAATAATCTCCAAGAGGTATTAAAACTGATTTATCTTTTGTTTTTTCATTAACACATTTAATAAATTCTAACACTCTAATCAATGAAAAGTATTTCTTCCCACTCAATAGATCTTCAATATTTTTATTAATTCCAACATTCTATAACTTTTATTTTAGATCATCGGTAATATGCTTCTGCTCCAACTTTTGGGTTTCTGATTTAAATTAATAAGAAAAAAAGTAATTCTAAGATCGAATTTCTAAACTAAACTTTGCAATATCTTCCTCACATTTTTCAGCTCTTCCTATTCTAACAACCTTTAAAAAATCTGGTTTTGATTTCTAACAAAAGATTATTGAGTTTTCCTTGTCAATATTGTAATTTATTTTTCGGACTAAATCATTAACCACTTTATTTGATTTAGCAAGTACTAAAATAATTCCCTTTTTATTGTTTTATGCTTCATGTAAAAGTTCTGACATTATACTTATAATCCCAATCGTTGTTTGTGTTTTTCCAGTTCCAGGTGGTCCCATTATCATTGTCATCTAACATAAATTATTATTATTACTTTTTTTTCATAATTTACAGCATCAGAGATAGCAGCAAGCTATGACTAATTAAATTTATTTTTGAAGTCACTTATTTTAAAATATTTTTCTTTCTGTGCTTTAACTTTAACACTGAAAGGTGTTTACGTTATCAAATTACTCTATTCTGATGGTTTTAGGAGTAAATTTTCGAATGGACAATTTTTTATATTTAACAATGCTTTTTCTTCATTCTTATACATACTAGTCGAACACAGTGGTTAAAAGTATAGCTAAATAATTCCATTATAATTATTTTCATAAGCATCTAAAATTATATCAATTAATCTATTTGGAAGGGGAATTTCAATAAATTATTCACTCTAACTTTGGCAAAATAGTCCTATTTCAGATATTATACTATTATTTTAACTTGGTGCATAAACAGCCATAATGTAGCTTTTCATATTTTTATAAGTTAAATATTCTGAGTAATTTTAAGTTTTCCATAGATCTTAATGATTTGTCTTTCTAGTTGATAAAGTATCACATTCATTTAAAAAATCAAGACGAATACTTCTTCTTTCCTATAAATCATGATCCTCATTTAAGAATACATTGAAAACTAATGGAAATGATTTTCCTTCTTTTAACAAGGCAAGATATTATTAACGATCTAAATCTATTGATTGGTATTGTTCATTCTAAAACAAAGGAAACATAAGGTCACAATATTCTGAAGAATTTTTGAATGATTAGAAACCTTGTAAATTTTTGAGAATCTTTCGCTTTTTAGCTAACCTATATTGACTATTGCTTATCAATTCCATAATATTAGAATTCATGTTAAATTTATATTTGATTATTCAAGTGATGCATCTTTTTCAGATAAATAGCAAAATGTGTACATTTTTTAACAACAACTAATCAGAATTAATCAATAATTAACTTAAATTATGAACAAAACATATTCACCATTTTCTATATTCTTCTTAATATTATGAACTAAAACAAATATATTTTATGGCAGTGTTAATATTTTATATAGATTTTTTTCTTAATCATAAAAAAAATAAATAATCAGATTTATAATTATATATAAAATATATCATTTTTGTGAAAATGAAAAATATTTATACAATAAAATATGTAAAATAGTTGAATGAATTTTTCGTTTAATATATATTAACAAAACTATCACTTCAATTTTGATCATCATTCTATGTTATTATCATTATTAAATTTCTGTTTTGGACCTAGACATTCTATGTTAGTTATGATTAAAAAAAGCTATGGTTAGCCAATACTTGTGCATTGTAATTAATTATCTCATTTTCTCTTTCCATTAATTTTATTACTTTATTCCAATTATAGAGATTTCGTTGCATTGTTTTTTTAGTACCAAAAATAAATTAGCAAAATCGTGCCCTAGAAAGAGCAACATTAGTTCTTTTCTTATCACTTAAAAATCCTGTTTTTTCATTTGAACGTACTAGAGAAAGGATAATTACATCATTTTCTTTTCCCTAAAAAGAATCAACTGTGTCTAATTCCACAAAACTTTCAATTTTTTTCTCTTTAAATGCTTCTTCAAGATTATCTCTTTATGCCCGATAAGCACTAATAATTGTAATCTTTTATTTTAAGTGAGGATTATCATTTAAAAGATATAATACTAGCTTCAATATTGCTTAACATTCTAAATTATTCTTTTTACTAGTTTCTTAATCATCCTCCGTTTGAGAAGGAGTATTGAAGAATAATCTATTTCTTTTTAAACTTACTTTGTCTTTAAGATAATCTGGTAATTACATATTGACTATTCCATTTTATAATAAACCTTTATAAAACATTAATGATGTAATCTCAGCTAAGTTAGGCATCTATCTATATTGATATATTAGTTTAAATGAATTTTCTTTAAGGGATTTAGCTAGTCTTTCAAACATAGATCTATTAAATCTATAATCTTTAGATTCATTAGCCACTGTAATTGGGTTCAATTACCTTGTGTCTCCTAAAAGTACAGCTTTTTCTATAGTTGGATATTTAACAAAAGGGATTAAGAGTGAGGGTTCCAATGCAGTTGGAGCTTCATCAACTATGCACATCCTAAATGCAACATTTTCAAAATATTATTCTAAACATTCATGTGAACAACTATTCAATGTTGATACAACAATGTTACACTAAGAAAAATTTATATTAAATTTACTTATGTAAGAAATGCTTATTCAATTTCTGAGTATTCTTTTTTTCTATTCTTAAAGAACTTACTTAGAGCTGAATAGTAATTACCAAGTGGTAATAGGACTGCTAAATTTTAAGTTTTTTAATTAACTTAATCAATAAATTCAAGCAATCCAAACAAAGTAAAGTACTCTTAATTAATAAGTGGGCCATCTAATTCATAAATTAGACCAAGTCTCTTAAGTTTTCTTTTAACTTCAAGTGTTATAATTGAATCTTCTAGAGCTTTTGTCTCTGCTTTATATTTAATGCAAAAGAAAAAATTTTATGATCTTATTTCCAAACTAAATTTTTCAATATCTTCTTCACACAATTCTGCTCTACCTATTCTGACCACTTTTAAGTTTTTTGGTTTTTATAATTAACAAAATATTATTGAATTCTCTTCTTCAATATGTTTATTTATTTTTCTAACCAAATCATTAACAACACTATTAGATTTTGCTAATACTAGAATTCCTCCTTTTCTTTAACCTTACTCTTAAAGTAGTTCAGCCATTATACTAATTATTCCAATAGTTGTTTGAGTTTTACCTGTTCCAGGTGGACCTTTAATAATTGTTATCTATATAAAGATATTTTAATACTTTTCTTTCAAAATTCACAGCATCGGCAATAGCTTATAATTAGTGAGGATTGAAATTCCTTGTGAAATTTTAATTTTAAAAAAAGAAGTGTCTCTATGCTAACACCCTTTAACTGAATGATGTTGGCTCTCGAATATTGTTTTATTAGCAAGGATTTAACACTAAATCACAAAAAGGGCTTGCTTCTAAATTTTAAATGGCTTAAGCTTCGTTAAAATAAGTACTAGGGGAACACAAAGGTTAACAATATACATAAAATTTACAATCCCAATACTCTGAATTGCATCTTTAAATTTTCATGTCTTAATATTCTTTTAGCTTCTGATCATATGTATTGATGTTCTTGCTGTTTATAATCTATACTGTTTTTGAAGTATAGGGAATTTCAATATATTATTCCTCCTTCTTCTTAATATAATGTCCCAATGCAGAATAAATTGCTTTTGTTTTTTCATTTTATAAATAGACTGCTACTATATAACTTGACATTTCTTTAAAAAGCACATATTTTGAAAAATTTTAATATTTCCACAAATTTTAATGATCCTACTAAATATTTGGCATACTATCCAATTCTCTCAAGCAGTCTAAACGTATTTTACCTGATCCTAAAATATCATTATCCTCATTAACAATCACTTTATAGACTAAAGGATATGTTTCCCTTTCAAACAATGTCTTTTCATAATATCTCTTTTCTCTCTCAATGGAATGAAAATATTCATTCTAAAGCAGAGGAAACATAAGTTCATACAATTCTCTAGGAGATTGAAATGATTAATAGCTTTGCAAATTATCAAGTATACGATGTTATTTAGCATACCAAAAAGCAGCATTAGTTAATAAGTTCATGATATTTGTAGGTGACAGGATATCAATCATTGACATTTATATTTATAATAATGATTATTACTAAAATTGTAGTACATTTTACAGAATAATTTTGAGTATAAAATGAGTAATTAATAATTATTTGAAAATGAAGAACAAGTTCAAATAATAATATAATCTTTATAACTATAATTGTAGCTTTTCAGTTGTCAATATCCATTTGATATTCATCATTTAAGTACCAGCAATATCTAAAGTTAGCTTAAAATAATACTTTTAAGATATTAGCTTACTATTCTCATATGATGACTTTATAAATATTTCTTATTTTTAATTGTTTTAATATTCTCCTTCTAAAATGACTATTTTCTCTTTTGAGGATTATTTTTAATTCAAAGCTTATTTAAAAATTGAAGTAGTTAAATCTATTGGATCATCCTACCCATAAACTAATGTTTCAATTGACGTTTCCTTACCACGACCACTCTTCATATCTTATTCAAATTAGCCCTCAAAGCTAACAATAAGTGAAAAAAATACATTATTGTATTTTTTCCTTTCTTAATAGTTAATTTTCCTTTTCCCTGCTTTTTACCATTTTAAAACTCTCCTTCATAGGTTTCTTCTTCTGATATAGTTAAAATTCCTTTGCCATCAAACTTTCCTTCCTTCCAACTACCAGTGTATCTAACATTTTTATTATTAATACATTTAATTATTATAGAATTTCATAATTCCTTGACCATGTGGTACTCCACTAGAACTATTTCCTTCATAAATTCCATCCTTAAGTTTCAAAATATTATAAGTTTCTTTTTTTATTATTTTTTCATCCTACTGTTTTTGATTTTCTGATGCATTATTAGGTTTGATAGCTAGTTTAATTTCTAAAATACTTTCCTAAGGGATCTTAATTTGATTCAGATCCTTTTTTGGGTCTTATTGGTTAACTTTTTCCTTTGAAGGACTTTATTTTTCTATGATAGAATTAGGTTTTGTGGTTGGAACTTCTTTGATCACTTCAACCTGATTATTGGATAATGGATGATTTTCAAAATATAAAGTTGTTTTGTACAAAATTCATCTAATTCTTTAAGCTCATTCGATGTCTTACTAATCTTTTTATCACACTCATCTTATAAATTCATAATCTCATTTAATTAATTGATTTCATTCATAAAGTAGCTTTAGTTCTATTCTGTTAAATAAATATAATGTTAATAGAGCTCTAATTTTTAAATTAGGTCATCTTTGATTGAACTTATTATGTTCTCAATCTCTTAATGCCACTCTTTCAGCTTAAATAAGGATTCTTGTAAAATTCCAACTACATTGCTCTCAGTTAACTTAATTTTAATATCCTAAAATATTGTTTCTAGATCATCAATTGGAATAAAATTGCTCTTACCCAAAAAAGATCTAAACTGACATAAGCCACAGCATACGTCCCATTTTCCATTTGATTGTACCGCAAAAGTTATAGGCTGCTTTTCATGTGATACTTTTTTACAATAATATGATTCCATTTATAAAAATAAAAATATATAATAAGATTTATAGATTCTATTTAATCTATAAATATATAGAGTTCCTTAAACTTTAATATGTTGGAATCTTGAATATACTTATTGATAGATAAAGCACTTCAAAAACAGATAAATAAGAAGACAACATAATTCCAAAATTGATAACATTAACTTTTAATGGACAACAATCAATATAAATGGAGGAATATTATGATTTCAGTTATTTGGAATCATACAAGCCAATCTTTGAATAAAAATAAGTTAATCTTACTTCTTAAACCCCTCCTTAAGCTTATGAAATTAAATTTATGATTTAAGAATCTATTTAGAGATAAAATTTAATGACTTTATTTATATTGATTAATTCACTTATATGAATATCAGGATGCTTAAAAATTAAGATAAGCGAAATATTTTTATTGATTTATCATTGTTTATATATTCTCTTAATAACTTTGCCATTTAGATTTTGGCATTGCGTCGTATTGTATTTTGAAGAAATGCTAATTTTAAGACTCTAATTTCTGTCTTGCAACAAGTTATTTTATTTTTGTGTTTCTTCTGATTTGTTGCAAATATTTATTATTTGTTAGAGAATAGTCTAGACTATACTACAACTGTTTGATATTTTCGTGGTTCCGAGGGGTATCTTATTTCGACCATCTTCGCCTAGGATTTTCCTGATCGACCATTTTTTAATTGGATGAGTTCCTAGTGGATTTTTCATAATTTCTTTAATTCATAATTATATTTATAAATAACCACTTTTAATATGTATCACACTGAATGGTAAGAAAGTAAATGGTATGATTTTAATAATTTTAGTAAATAATGTGTCACATAGCAATAATATGTATTAGAAATGTAAATTAAAGTAATATTGAATATGTTCAGTTGGTTAATGTGCTGAGGGAATAGAAGAATATAATGGTATATTAAAGAGAGATAAGTTCCTTAATAAAATTAAATTAAAGATTTCTATTTTTATAATGTTTCTAGGAAGGAGTAATTATTAATTAAAATTAGCAAACAAATATTATTTCAATGATTTGAATAATTGTTAGTATGTAATAAAGTCTGGCCATCGCGTTATTACTGTGTAGATTTATTCGTACATGTAATAAATATGACGTCGTTAATGATTCTGATTAGATTAATGATTTACATCACAAAATTAACCGATCGCACTATGATTTATCATATTTTTCGTGGTATAAGGATGATGCAAGGACTGTTGTGGATTAGAGAAATAAAAAATAATGAAAATTTTGGACGAAATCAAGAAACAAGTAGAAATGGAAATGCAGAAGATCAAGAAAGTACAGCCTGCAAAAGTCCATTAACCTTTAAATTGTCAATAAAAAAAGGAGCTAATGAATCTCCTTAATAAGGGTGTTTAATTAAAAGACGCGGCAAAGGAGTTGAAGATTACTTACCATGAGGCTAAGATTGCCTACAACGAACAACGTCGTAAGGCTCTAAGTTCTCAGAGTGAAACTGAATCAGCAATTCCTGAAATTCGAATTGCTGGAGTTAGTCAGTTGAAGGTGCCTCCTCACCATTTCGTGGTTTAGAGTATGGTTGACCATACCATTGTCTCAGTTCGCAGACTCTACAATGTTATAGTTTTAAATCCTCACCTAAACGAGTACTAATGATGATATTTAATTTGTTATTCCCACTTTATGATAATTCTGCGTAATATATAATATGTACTTAACTATATAATGAATATTATCAATATCAACTCAAGAGTGATCCTCATCTTTTTCTTTTTTTTTAAGGACTTACAGTAACCACAAATAATTATGATAGAAATTACAATGTCAGTGGTTCAGGGGACTAAAATTATAATCACATACCTCATTTAATGGTTATTAAATTTCATGTTATTTATTTTTAAAGGAATTTCTAATTAGTGATGTCCAAATGGAGAAATCAAAAAATTTTTGACAAATGGCCAGTTTTTAGGTTAATGATTGTAGAATACATTATGATCATGAATGACATTCAAATGAATCCTTAAATAATCACTATGCATAACAAACCATTAATTAAAACAATTTAACCATTTTCATTTCCTGATCATATCTGAGGAATTTGATCTAAGAATTTACTTTGAAATTTCTATTCAGAATCTAGAATCTCTTCAAGAATATAATGGCAGAAATTATACAAATCTAAAATGGCAAAACATTCAGGGTGTAGCTTGTTTTAGAAAAAATTTTTCTATTTTATAGCTTCTTATTTGATTTCTTCGAATCCCTTGAAGTGAATTATTGCAACTATAACTGAATAATGTAATTCAATCAATTTGAAATCAAAGTGAGCAGGGTCAAGAGAATTTAAGATATTTGCTTTGCTATTATTTATACTTTTGATCTCTTTTTCTAATATTTTCATTTCTTATAATTTATTATGGATAATATTTAATAAAGAGAAACATTTGGAGTTTTCCTTAGATTCACATCCGTCTGTCAAATTAGATGCGCAGTACTTAATCCAAAGGATGACCTACTCACTAAAGAGAATCATTAATGCTTGGGTAATTTATTGGTTAAATTTAGAATAATGCACAAATCACATTGTTGATGCTTTCAAAAAAGTTCAAGATGCTTATAGATGAGCTCATGAATATCAATATTAAATAAAATAGAATTAGACATCTCCTTCTTGAAAATAATTATTAAATGTCTCATAAATTTGTTATTGTTGGAGCAGGTCTTTCAGGGTTGAGTAATGCTTTCTTCATCAAACATTTTTTCCCAAAAGCCCATATAACTGTTGTTGAACAATCAAATCGTGTGGGTGGAATGATATAAACAAATAAAATTGATGGATTCACATGTGAAGAAGGTCCACGATCAATTAGAATTGGAAAATACAATCATCCCTTATATCATATGATTGATAAAATTGGACTGTATCCTGAATGTAAGATCATGTTTAAAGTAGTTATTCCAAGTGTGCAGTAACCTTATAGCTACATATACTGGAATGGAAAGTTAAGATCTGTACCCCTCAAGGTAAATCTAGAAACATTAACTCAATTTATCAAAGACAATGGCTTGGGAGAGGCGTTATCTTTGGCTAAATCATATCCTGGATTCTTTCTGAAGTAATCTACCACAGATAATTTGGGAGAATACTTGGAGGCAATATTGGGACCAGAACTGACATAAAAATACGTGGAATCAGTATATTTTGGAATATATGGAGAATCAGTTTACAATTTATCTAAGGGATTGTGTTTTCAGAAAACTCATATGTAGACTTATGATAAAAAGAAAATTGAAAAAGAGTTGGAATTATCAGATGAATTTACCTAAGTGAAGTCTAAAAAGTTGAAAGGAGGTATGAATGATCATATACAAAGCTAATAGTTTTAGATTCGTTTATGGAGTTGATTCATTACCTAAGAAGATTCATAGATATTTGAATGAGAATTATTCTACAGATTATGAAGTTTCCTTGAATACAAAGGCTAAAGCAATAGATTTTGCATAAAAAGTCCTATTAGTTGATAGCAGAGATAAATAAGAGTAAATCTCTATTCCATATGATTATCTAATATTGAATACACCTACACATTAGATGTCATAAATCATGAGTAGTTCAAATTAGCATGAAATAGCAGATGTATTTCGAAATGTAAAGTGTAATTCCATTTTTACAAGAAATATTTGTTGGAAAGAAAGTATATTACCGAAAGAAGTAAATATACCATGTTATATGAAGTTTAAAGGATTTGGATATTTGATCAATCCTAAACAAGAATAGAATATTTTGGGAATGGTGGCAGATTCACTGTCATTTCCAGGTTAATACCCTAATTAAGCAACAAATCTATCTGTTATGTCCCTCTATGATGTTAACGACAGTGTAATACTTAAAGAATTGAGTCAACATTTAGGTACAACACTCCCAGATCCAGTCCATATTGTAACTAGAACTTGGTCTAAGGCATTTACTCAATTTGGTCCAGGACATTAAAGTAAGATGAATAAAGTTGAGGAATAACTTAATGGAAAGCAAGTTGTGATAGGGGGAAATAACTATACATTAGCAATTCCTGAATTAGTGTACATGTCATATATGAAAGTGAAGCAATTATATGTGTGAATAATAATATTTTCAGTTAGCGCTTTTAAATTTAAAATACAAATGGATTATGAAACACTCTACACAGTCATTCCCAAGGAGCCTAAAAAGTGGTCCTTGGAAGATGTGTCCCTTTGGCTCAATTTCATTGGGTTGAGCCAGTTGTAGAGCACTTTCAGTATTAAGTTTTAGTAAATTCTTAGCCAAGAATTCAATAGATGGATCATGTCTAGAATTGATAGAGGAGAATGACCTCACTGAAGACTTGGGTATTAGTAATAAGATTGTAAGAAAGAAATTAATGCACTGTACTCAATATTACTAAAATAAGGGCTCAAAAATGGATTGAAAGAATATGTGTAACATATCAAAGAAAAGGCTATGTTCATTGAAGATAGACGTTTTGAAAAAATGGAACAAGAGAATACTTCACTCGAATAAACTGAGTCTGCATAGGCTTAATATGGGTAAATGAATATATCCCATGATATGATGACCAACTACATTAAGAATAATGAAATGTATTCTCAGCAATTCTAACAGCCACTTTGTGAAATGTAAGCTATTCAAACAATCTAATAGTGAAAATAAGCCTTAATTTCAAAAAAAACAATAAACCGGCATTTTTTAAGAGTAAGACCTCGAAAAACTGGTCTCAAAAGTTCAGAATGAATTGATCATTCAACCAACTGAAGGACCATAAACTAATTTCTATTGCATCAAGGAATCTGGTGGTAAAATTGGCAGACACTCCAGCAACCAGATTTTAATCTTAGAGGAAAGCATCAGCAGATTCCATGCCGAAGTGATCTTTCAGAATGAAGAAGTACTAATTTCTATTTAATGTAGTTTTTCATTAAAGATATTGGTTCGACAACAGGTACTTTCATTAAGGTGGAGTCGAAATAACAACTTTAAATTGGTATGGTGATTGAATTGGGTAGTAACCAATTCGAAATCCAATAGTTAAATGTTAATGGATAATCAGCAGAAGTAATATACTTACATGATGTAGGTCTTAATGGTAATCATTGAAGGTCCAAACACTCCAGAGAAACATCAAATAACACTGAATTCGTAAAAGTCAGTTACAACAGTTGGAAGGAAATAAACAGCTGATCTTACTTTTAATGATGATCATCACTTGTCAAATATTCATGCCAAAATTTGTTTAATTGAAGGAAGAGTGTATTTAGAGGACATGGGTTCTACAAATGGGTAACATGTATCACTAAATTTAGTTCTTGGTTAAGATTATCAAGAGAGGGTCAAGTGTCAGTTCTATACCCATTATAAAATTAAACAGTTTTTAAGATTGGCACTACATCTACATATTTATGCAAACGTAGTACCTAGTTAGTTGCTGACAGAAGTCATGAAAATAGTTGTATAATATGCATTGAGAATGATCGTGATGCTTTGTATATGCCATGTAAACATAACACGGCCTGCTTGAAGTGCAGTAAAAACCTCAAAGATTGCCCTATTTGTCGTACTAAGATCTAAGATGTTATTAGAATTTATAAAAACTGATATTATATATATTATATTATTTATGGGAGCTGTTTGTAACAAACCCAAGAGTAAAACCCATGTTATCATAATTGAGAGTAGACCATAATAAGCATAACGAACACCTAAACCTTTGAGTGAGGCACATAAGTTTGTTGGTGAGAAGTTCTAATTGGAAGTTGAAACTTGTTACCCCTAACTCAAGAAGAAATAGTCATAATGGTAGCAGTGTTTTGATGACATTGAAATTACAGTTGTAAACAATGAACCTGATGAAGAAACTGCAACACCTAAACGTGCATTCAATACTAACATTCTCAATTAACTAAATAAACAGAAATTATCGAACCTATTAAAATAAGGTGCACTGTCTCGATATAGATGGAATGCCTGGATGGCTCAAGTTTATAGTCGTGAAGACTATGATCCAAAACTTTATCGTAAACTCACTTAAACTCAACCACCAGATAGGATAGCAGATGACATTAGGAAGGATATTGCAAGAACATTTCCAAATCATGATCATTTTAAAGAGAAAGGATAAGCTGAATTAATGTAGGTTTTAACTGCATTATCTTTATAACATCCAGAGATTGGATATGTTTAAGGTATGAATCAAGTAGTTGCTTTTACACTGATTGTAAATAATGGTGATGAAGAAGCTGCTTTTTGGTTCATCAATTTTTTATGTCTCAATCCACGCTTTTTATGGTGGAATATCTATAAATCAGGTTTTGGATATGCAAAATGGATTTGTGATTTGTTTCAAAGAAATTTCGCTCTTCAATTGCCAGCGCTCCATCAGCATTTTCATACTTTGGGAGTAATTAATGAGTAATATGTTTGGCAGTGGTTGCTAACATAGTTCTTATACACATTTCCAATGGAAGCAGTATTACTTTTTTGGGATTATATGATGGCAAGCGATATTTGTTCATTTATCACAATCAGCATAGCTCTACTAACAGACTTAGGCTCATAATTAATCAATTTTGACTTGGGAGAAATCTCTGATTTTTTTAGAAATTTTATTTAAGAAAAAAGAGATCTAGATGTCATAAATATATTATAGACAGCCTCACAAATAGAGCTTGTATTCGAGGAAAAGGATGATGAATACTTGAATGTTATGCGAAAGTGATCAATTTAATTAAATGTATATATGTGTTACTATTAATTATTTGAATTTAAAATGAGACCACTTCACTAATAACAATTGCCTCCAAAGCATAACTTTAATGCATCATTTAATTATGATTGGGATCTTATGAATAAGAAACGTGAAATAGAACTCTTACGTCCTAAAGAGATATGTCCAAAGAGAAATCATTCATTTCACAATACTTCTAATGATTGTGATAGATCTTTTCATAATCGTTCTTTTGATAGGCCTAATCAAGAAAATGATAAAGTAAGTTCCAGAATGCAAACTGAATTTGGATAATTGAAGAATATAATATAAAAAAGATGTGCAGAAATTGAGAAGTAGTAAAGGTAACAAGATCTAAAAATTTCAATATGTTTACCTCAATCTAAAGATAATAAACCTAAGGAAGACACTCCTTAATTCAATTATTATCAAACATTCAAGCCTATTTTTGCGAAACTAAACACTTTGATAGAGAATTCCAACACAAAAGATAAAGAAAGATTAGTTACTCTTTTTGATTCCCTTGATTAGGATTCAATTTAAAAATAAGAACCTGAATAATTAATGTCATTAGTTGAATAATTGGTTAAAGAATTTGTTATTCCATCACTTGAATAGAAAACTCCACTAAAGAAGGAAGCTTAATAATCATAATATTCGTCAAATAAAATGAGACATGTCCCATCTACTCAATAATTCCCTATTCCTTCAATGGAATAATCATTAGATTAAATAAATTTATTTGACATTCCATTTAAAAATGTTGAACATTTTTATTAATAGATTAAATTACCAGATTCTGTATTCTTAGAATACTAGGTTGTTCAATCAATTGCTTTGGGAGATACTCTATAACATTTTAATTTAGTTAAGCATCATTCATGCAAGCTGATTTCTTCTCAAAATTATTAGATAGATGTAAAATAAATTAAATAAAGTGTTTTAACAGATTAAAATATATCACTTAATGACATTACTATTGTACCTATTAATTGTTAATGTAAGAAATATATATTTATACTGAAATATCCAATTGTGTATTGTAAATAAATAAAACAGTATGTTTAATTAAACACAAACTGTTAACTATCAAAATATTAGTCAGGATGTAGTGCATTAACTAGTTATTATAATAAATAAGTGTTAAAAAAGAAATTATCATGTATTCAACGTTTAAAGCAATTAAATGTGTAGGTTAAAAAATTAAGAAGAATTGGATTACTCAAAGGATATAAATAGCTAAAGAATTTAATAAAACCATGTTAAAATAATTTATTGAGTAAATTAATTTTACAATCAGCAAGACAAGTTAAAAAGGATGTTAAGAATAATACATAAAAACTTGTATTATCAATATAAAAATACTTAATAAAATTACAAGGTTGTGCATTCACTTAAATGAATGGCAATGATGATGTGATGATTATGTTATAAGCATTACAATCTGAATGTTCAGTTGAAAAATATTTATAATAAGTCACTGAATTATTGGGTGATAAGGTGATTGTATCAATTTTGAATTTAGAATTACAATCTTTAACATCATATCTTCCAGAATATGGATTAGTATAAGAGTTTTTTGATTAGGTAGGTGATTTATCGAAATTTGAAACTCTTTACTCATTAACACTTAGTGTAAATACTGAACTCTCTCATATGGAATTAGAAAATAGACATATTTGGAAGGTAACAAATGATATATTTATGATCACTTGTTCAAACATGAAAACAAATTATTTGAGTAAATTGGCCCTTGTTCTTAGCAATGGTCTTTTTGCTTTACATTAAAAGTATCTAGAATTTTTCAGATATATAAGACTAAAATAAGATTCATACATTTAGAAAGTCAAGTCAAGTTTTTTTAGTAGATGGAGAAGCAATTAAAATAATTTTATAGATTAACTAAGACAAGAATTGATGGAAGTGAAATAAGATCAAGATTAATAGTAGAGATTAATTTATTAATATGAGATGGAATTGTAAAATCTATCTATTTAAAATGCACTCAAATCAAAGTGTTTGTCAAGTGCACTTTTAGAAAACACTCTCTCCAGAAGAGAAAATGAGGCTTAACTGAAAGAAACATTTTTTAAATTATGGTGGAGTAGAACTAAAAATTAGAGACATATGGAGTAGAGAACATTTACTGGATTATATTTACTTGAACAATCTATTTAAAAAGTTGAAAAATCATAATTAGATATAGCATTTAGAGAAATAGCATTTTCTTACAATCATGATACTATTCCAACTAGCCCAATCCTAAAAAATACAAAGAGAAGCTTCCATACTAGAGAGTAAACAAGAAGGAGTTAAGAAGAACTCGAACAATCAGTGCTATGGGATGTTCATTAAATGAAAATTAATACACCAAATAATCATAAAGGATAATCATTATCTCCTATGACTACTATGAATACTTCTTTCCTTTTAGAAAATGAATCATTGTATTAGTATCATTCTTAAAGATGGTATTTATTTAATTTAGTTAGTACACAATAATAAAAGAAAAAACCAATTCCTTCGAGTTCAGATTAAGAAAATGTTTAAACATAAAATAAAATCTACTCGCAAAGAACGAAAGATTTTGTCCGCAAAATCTCAAAATAACCAAATCCTCGAAGAGCTAATTTATCATAGCCAGGTAGTTCTTTTTCATTTTATGATTTATAACATTGATTAATTCATTAAGATCTATTAATGTTAAGTTTCTTTAGTTTCCTCTAAAAAGAGTTGGCTATACTAAGTTAGTTAGTATTCTGTTCCAATTATTTAACCAATCCTTACATATTGAGACCGACTTAAGTTAGACTTTGTACTTTTTTCTTACATTCTGCCATTGGTGATATTTTTGATTCTAAATATTTAAAGTATGTTCTATTATCACTCGTTTTAATATCAATAATATTTATTGGTGGTAATGCTTATTTTCCTTTTAATTCAGGTAGTCTTAATCTGCCATCAAAACCTTTTTTATTTTGTTTATCAACTTATATATTGCGAACTAATTTGCGTTTGTATGCATTCCAATTTCGCTTTTCTTCATAAAGTAATTTTAAATCATCATCTTCAGGGTAGGTTTTAATTTATTTTTAATATGCTTCCAATCTATCAGAGGGAACTATCATTTTGATATTAAATGCACTAATAGCAACAATTTCAGATGGTATAGATGTGATGTACGAACATTCTGATTCCTCTTCATTAAGTAAAGCATAATCGCCAAAAATATCACCATCACCAAGTTCATCAATCTCAAAATATACATCTTAATTAAAGAGATCATTGCTGCTAGTCGGTTATCCTCTGGCTAAAGACATAGGATAGTCTTCAAGACTCCATTTTATTTTTTTAATTGCTTTTACTCTTCCACTTTTTATAATGTACATTTAAGTTGGTTCTACTCCTTACTTTAGTAGGATTTATTATGAAGGATATGTTTGTAATTGACATTTAGTACATAGTTACACTAAAAGATCTTTGCTAAACATTTGAAACACAGGAAGGGATTCAAGAAACTGTAGTAATTTATTTAATGCTACAGATTTCATTTCATTGGAACTGTCAATTGTTTTCATATATTCTTAGAATGCATCTTTTTCTAAAACAATTAAATCACTGCGTTCATTAGCAATAACTGTAGCTGTTCTTTTAGAATTGTATAATAGTGAAATCTCACCAAAGGCATCCCCCTTTTATAATTGGGCTATTTCTTTCTAAATAGTGATTAATGTTCTTACTAATTGCATGAAATTCTTGAATTCAGTTGGTTCATCAATGAATACTTTAACACTTCCATTTAATATCACATAAAAAGCATCTCCTTGATCACCTTACTTGAAGATATATTATCTTTTCTCGAATGTTTTGAGATAGAGATTTTTACACAATTCCAAGAAATCTGGTTTTTGTTTGTATTGGGATAAGAATTTGATTTACTAAATATCACTAATCATACTTAGGCAATTTCAGCAATATCTTTACATATTGGTTGAGTCCTTTATTCAATAGGTACTTATAGGAGGAGTTTGAGTTTCTCGATTTAATAGAGAAACTTCTTCTTAGATGCTTCTTCATCATCTTAGCTAGTTTCTGTAACAGTCCTCTGCTCACTCATTATTAAATGTTTATAAAAAACTTCTTTAAAAAGTAGGGGAGATTTGAAAAGAGACTATTCGAGACATCTATATTTGATAATTAAGAGACTGTAGATTTGGAAGATGTGAAATAGATGTTGCAGGGTAGTAGGATATAATATTTTAGGTTTCCCTTGCTTATCGGAAGTAGACTAACTAATACAAAGTATGACTATTGTGCAAGTATGTCGTGAGTTCCTGTCACTAATTCCCTCCCAATTGGACAACCATAAGAAATTAAAAGTGCTATTAACTATGCATGTGCTTATGGGTGATGTAAAGCATGGCAGGATGTTTGTACAGTAGCTTAATTGCTTCAAAGGATGGATATAAAAGGATGATTTACTATCCAAGTTTATAGGAATACAAACAATGATAATTCATAAGTTGGGAAGCATTTGTGATATTACTACAAGGAGTAAATTGAAGACAACTATTGATGTATTATTCAAAGATGTAGATGCCACAGTAATGATGTTTTATAAGGCAATAAATTGCTTAAACTTCATATTAGCATAATATGATGTACATATTAACAATATTCAGTTATTCCTGAGTGTGTCAAAGATACATAATAGAGTAGTAGTAATGGAGATATACCTGTTGCTTTGGAACGATGTGATTGCCATGTATCTAATGCTCGAAAGGTAGGGCTCGTGAATTCTCTTTTTAGGGTTCTGTAGGTTCATAAGACAATTCATGGAGTGCTATACACAATTGGAGTAGAGACAAGCACTTCAAGTCTACGAACTTTTTAATGAATACATAAAATTGACCAATTCCGTCAGGTAGTTCGGCCAAATAAGTCTAGTTTTTAAGAATTGCAATATTTCTTAACCTAAGTATATATATCTTCAGAATATTAAAGATGGTTTATTCCTACAAAAAAGGAAACAGAAGAATTGTAATTATACTTTTAGAATGTTAAAATATATTTAACAAGCAGATCTAAAAGATAAAAAATAGAAAAATCTGCATCTTAAGTGTTACGAGTAGTTAGAGTACAGACAGGAATCTAAATAGAAAATCCAGTTCATTTGCAATTCAGAAGAGTGATAACTATTTACAAAATACAACACTTGGATATATGAAAAAGATAACAGCAGCTACAAATCCTATGGCATTCCAATACACATTTGAAAGTGAATCCAAAAGCGAAGTCTAAAAATGATTTTCATTAATTATATCAATGGAATGGAATAACAGTAAACCAAGAATTGAAACTCCTCCCAGTGCATCTATCCGCTTATTTATTACTATTCGTAAGGATTCAGAATCTACAGTTGAGTACAAAAAGATGACAGTGATGGCTCCATTAAACATTAAGATTTCAATGCTTAAGAGACATATCGAAAGAGAGTTCTCAGATCTTTTCCCTCATGAACCTACTTTTGTTTGTGCAAAATTAGAAGATGAATATGGTTACAGTCTCTCTAATGCTTCTATTGTCAGTGATCTCCTTAAAAGTGGAGATAGATTATCTGCAGTACCAGAATAATTTACTAAAGATCTTATTGGTAAAATGCATGTTACTCATGATTTAAATGAACTCACATTTATGCTCAAAAGCATTACTTAAACTATTATTGCTAAATTAGCAGGTACAATACTTAATTAATGTAGAGGCTGATCTTGGCTCACCTGATGTACAGTTGGAAATAATGTAGCTTATTGTGCCTGTTGGGTTCTCTTTATAGTAAAAGGCTATCAATCATAACACTGCTCTTACACTAAAAAGAATTTTCGAAAATGAGCGACTTTAATTTTTAGAGGATTCCTCCTTTGCCTTAATCACATAATTGCTAGTCAAGTTACTATAATTCTGGACCAATGATCTCATCTTTCAAGACTAGTTTCTATTGAATTTGACTGTCGATCTTCTAGAAACACTCACTAAGAGTGGTAAACCTTAACAATATTTCTATAGCTGCCTTTTCCACTGCCTACAAGACTCCATAAATTGTTAATTCCTTGATGTCAGTTTCCAAACTAGATTTTGTTAGTGCATAGACTAGGTCCAGAATTATAAAATTAATTTCTTTTCTTTCCAGACCTTCATTTTAGAATTGCTATTAACCAAGACCCTATGATGGTCCATTAACTTTAAATTTAGGATCCTAGTAGTAGTATGTACCATCTATGTTGGAATAATAACCTAGAACATCAAATAGAATGAGATAGGGTAGTGCTGGATAAAGAAATACATAAAATGATGGAAGTGGATTTGGAAATTAATATGGATTCAATTAAAATGGAGGATATATATAAAATACTTCCAATGGAGGATATAATGGTGCGTAAAATAATAGTGGCTTTAATGATAGTGATAAATTTAATAAAAAAAACTAATATAATGCAGAAAATTCGTCAAATAGATAAAAACCTCAACAATATGGATATTAAACTTAGCCACTTTAGTAAACATCTGTAATTTCACCATAATCAAATCCAAATATTTATTCTAAACCTCCATTATAGTTAAACAATAGGCCAACTAGTAATAGAACACTAAATTAATATGGAACTTAGTAGCAAGTATTTGATGGACTTGTATAAGATTATTTAAATCTTATTTCCACAGAATCAAATGAGGAAATGTTGCAATTTGCAGTTTAGAATCTCAGTGATGGTATCGATACTACAGTACATCAGATCATGGATAGTGCTGAAGCATTTTAAAAAGTGATAAATCTGCTGGAAATTGCTATGAGTCCTAATTATTTAGGAATGCAATTGCGTATATTGGAATCTATTTCAAAAAATATGAATCATGAGAGGGCAAAGGAAGCATTAAAATTAAAGTTAATACCTCGTTTAATGAAGGCATTTACATATTAACCAAAGGAATTTTAAGGTGTACTATATGATATGCTCTCTGCTACTTTAAAGTTGTCAGACTTTTAAGTTGATGTTTTGACTGTCATATCAATGATAGAGTCACCATATTAAAGAATCTCCATTTTGGGTATCAAAATTTTATCATTAATGTCTGATCCAACACGTCTATAAAGTACCAATAATATAGCAATCTAATTTGAGAATTATATTAAAAGTTTAATGGATTGGACACTAGATGGACAGAAGGGTGAAGAATTCTAATTTAATTCACTATAAACTCTTTCTAATTTGGCAATTAATGATTACATTAGACCTTAAATTTTACATCTTAAGGGTATAGAGTTCTTTCTCAAAGTACTGAGAGAAAGTCACAGAGTTGATGCATAACGCATGGCTGCAAAGGGATTATTGAATTTGTCTATTAAATCAAGAGATACAAAACTATCAATAGTTTCATTGATGGAAGAAGAAATATAAAGATTGTAACGTGGAGAGATGGACACTGTTGTGTAAGGATATTTGCAAACTCTTCTTACTTCTCGTGATAGAGGACAATTATTATGATCATACAATAACTAAATATTTTTTGGGTATTCCCATATCAAAAAGTGCTTAACATACTTCTTCTTCAAATGCTGGGCTTCCACATACATACATTTTTGTTCCCTTGTATTTCACATATCTCTTGAGATATTATAAATCAAAATGTGAATTCACAACACAATTGTACAACTCTTCTGGAACTTTCTGATCTCCAATTCTTACTATCATATCAAAATATGGTAAATTAAATGTTTTGCAAATGAACAATAAATCCTATATAATTGGATATCCACAAAAGTGATCAATATCACTAAATGAACCATGTAAAATTAATTGGAAATCCTTCCCCAAAGTATTGATATAGTCTTCATTATTATCATTTATATATTCTGCAACTTCCTTACTTCTTTGATCATGTAAGATTGTGTAGATTGCCTTCCTTAAAAGAAAATCAATCAGGTCTAAAAAAGGCAATACGCCAGTTCCTTGACAAAATGCATAATGAAGTCCATCTGAATTTTCATCTAATTCTAATCCCAATCCGTACGGCCCAGTGATTTCATAAGGTTTATGACCAGTTGAATGGAGAAATCTGCTCATATTGCTTGAAAAATTATGTTTTTTTATGATAAAGGTGATGTCATTTGATAAGATAGTTGTTTCCATCTTGGGAAAGTATTTGTCGTTACCCTCAATTATCTAGGCCTTGAAATATTCCAATATTGCCTCTCTCCTGTTTATGTTGGTTGTATTATAACACATAACAACTGAATAAGGCCGTTCAGATAAGTCCAAACCAGTTCCATATGGTTTAATATAAAAATATCTTCCAAACCATTAAACTCCTTTTAAAAATTATTTAACTTAAAAGAAATGACTTTAAAACACAAACATTCCTATATCGTCAGCCATTTTGATATATTATTCGAATCTCCATATCTGCTTATCAGTTGCTTCGATATTTTCCTCATGATACATCAATGGACAATTATCATTTCTATAATCTCCTAGATATCGAGTTTCAATGTAATTAATAGCAAATAATGTATGTCTATGTGGTTTTATGCTTAAATTCTAAATTGGAAATCCACCATAAAAGTAACGCCCTATTTCTCTTCCAGCAATTCTCTCCATAATGTATTGTCCACCTGGATGATTGAAATCACTAACATCATAAATTGCATCCCTTAGTATGATGTAATTTAACTTTTAATATTCCTTAACTAATTGATTTCTTGGAACTAAATATTGAATTTTATTACCATTTGAATTGATTTTATCGATTAAATTATTATAAAGTTAATTTTTATCTTAATCAATGTATGTATATGTAACTCTGGTTCTTGGAATGAGTGAGACTTCATAATAATATAAAATTTCAATTGAAATTTTTGTGAAAAACAGCAAAACATAGAAACCATAAAATAAGATCCTAATTTATTTATGAATTACAATAAATCTGGTCTTTCCATGTGCATACCCATGGCTACCTATGCTTTGGTTACCAAATAGAGAAAGTAACCCATAAAATGATGGATTTTTTTGATTCTATATATCTTTTCAGAACCATTCAAGGATTCTAGATTATTCTTAACAATCATTCCAAGCAGCAGTTGAATAGTGATGAGACTAAGAATAATAACTCCAACAATAAAGTGAGCAATAATGATTCCATCATAATAATAAATTTCTTATATTTTTATTTTATCTATAATATTTGATAATTTTACTGTATTCTATTTTGCTAAATGCAAAAATATATGTAATGATACCCTAAAATAGAAATATCATTCCATGAACTTTAGCATACTTTGGATAGCTTTTCAACTGTCTTCCAAAAAATACTCCAATGTCTGAAAGTATTCCCCAAAATATGAATAAAAATATTGAATGACCAATATCTGTGAATCTTTAATACTTTTAAATTGAATTAGTTTCTGCAAAATCAATTTAATAGACACCTCTATCATAATTTCTATATATTGGTCCACCATTATCATAAACAATCAAATATCCAATATTAGTTTAGGTTACATTAAATTAATAGTCTTCTTTATCATCTGTAGTTATTGTTCTTGTAATTTTGATTCTTAGATTTTCATTAATAATAGCATAACCAAGAATTTGCCAACTTTGATATCCATTTGATATATATTCATCATTAATTATGAAAGTTGATGATAATCCAATAGTGTCTTGGTAATAGAATGTTTAATAATAAGTTCCCCAAAAAAAATATAAAGAATCCTTATTTGTAATATCATACTCATCTCTAGATTGATTTTTTTCATTGTATCGAGTATAATCAAAAACAATTGCAAATTTTTAACATAATGTTACATCAAATATTAAGGTAATATTAGTTGCAGATAATTCGTATTACATTGTTAAATTATCTGTCATATAGAAACTATTGGTTAGATTTGTAAGATCACATGGGCATTCTATTCCATTACAAGTATTGGTTTTGCAATCTGTATAGCAATCAAAAGAGTCTGTGCATGCATTGGCTAAAGCTATAAGTAGAATGAACATATTGATCAAATTTAAACTATAAATTTTTAATCAACTCCACATTCTTGAAGTATTTCTATGACTTCATCTTCAAATTTCTAAAAACCACAGACATAGATTTTGCTAGCCTAGAATCGCAACATATCTTGGATATATTTCTTATCGTAGTGTTCTTTACTTATGTGTAATTCAAATACACCAATATTAAATTACTTACATACATATTCCAAATCTTATAATATTGGATATCCGCAAACTTGCACCTTAGATGATACACATAAAATAAGTTTGAATCTCTCTAATTAAGAGTAAGGTGACTCATGAACTAATCCTTATTCATTCATAACTTTAAATAAGCATTTTTTGAGAAGATAGTCACATAAATCAAGAAAAGGCAATACACCAGTACCCTAACAAAATACATAATGAACACCTTAACTTGTGGCATCCAATTCTAGTCCAAAACCATATGGTCCTGTTATTTCGTATCTCTTATGTGAGGAATTATGAATAAATCTACTTAAACTAAAGTTATATTTCTTTATGGCAAATTATAGATTTGTAGACAATTAAGTAATTGTAGGTAATGGTTATGTCCAATCTTTTTATTTAAAATATTCAATTAATTCGAATCTATACTTAATATTAGCATCACTTAAACATTAAACAACAGAATATGGTCTTTCTTACATATCAAGTCCAGAGGCATAAGGTTTAATGTAAAAATATCTGCCAAACCATTAAACACCAGGTATGGTTTCATTAACCTTAATTTCTTGATTAGTAAATGTAAATAATGCTATAGAATTACCCATTTATTTAACATGTCGCAATCTCCATATGTGAGATGGTTTTGCATCTGGAAGAGTATACAAAATAGGACACGTTTCATTTCTAAAATCTCCAATATATCTAGTTTCAATGTAATTTATTGCAAAATAAGAATGTTTGTGTAATTGAGTATCCTTTATAGGAAAACCTCCGTAAAAATATCTTCCAACTTCTCTTCCCTTAATTTTTCTAAATATATATTATCCACCTGGATGATTAAAATCACTTACATCATACACTGCTTCTCGTAGGATTATATATGTTAATTTTGGATAATCATCTTACATTTCTCTATACGTTGTTCCAGTATTGAGTTTCTCAATCACACTTTCATATAAAGTATTTTAATCTATCTCAACGTATCCATATTTAACCCTTTTTCTTGTAAATACTGAAACTTATAAATAGTAAAGCATTTCAACAGTAAACTTAATCATAAATAACATCATGTAGTAAAGTACAAGCAACCACAATAATGAAAATTTATAAAGAAAAACACCAACAAATACTTACATTTTAGTAACAATATAAATAAAATAACCATTATACTTATGTATGATCTTAACTCTATAAATTAGATAAGTGCCATTTGGAGATTCTAAATTATTTCTAGCTAGTAGTCCTAAAAATACTTGAATAGTGAGTGTCAAAAGTATCAACACTCCAAAAATGAAATGTACTATGATTGATGTTTTTTAATATCCTAATTATTGAATTGTCTCCAATTTATTGGATATCATGCCAAAAACAAATAAATAAGTAACAATAGTCATAAATAGGAAAATAATTCCATGAACTCTAATATACTTAGGATAACTTTTGAGTTGTCTACCATAAAAGACGCCAACATCTGAAATGATAGCCCAAAATAATAACATTAGGATAACATGTCCATTTTCTATCAACTGATCCCAGTATGATCCTTCAAAATTCTGTTTATCTTAAGATAAATAGAATTAAAATGCTCCCCTATTTGCATTATGATATGGTTGATCTGCATAACCATATGCATATATAGCTTAAACATCTTTTTTAGATGAGAAATCATAATCGTATACATCTGCTGTTTTTAATTGACGATGCACCCTCACAGTAATCATTGAACCACTGGCTTCAAATCCATCAATATACCAATCTTATGTTCCGTAGAGTTAAACATCAGAATTAGGTGCTGTATTCTTAACACCATACATATCATCCACGGATATGGAATATTGAGTCTCTCCATTAACTAGAACATTGCTTACTGAAAAGTACACCATGTCTGTATTTGCCATTCTATGTGTTAATGAAGCCATTACTTATCACTACTAAATCCCAATCCAAACCAATCACATTGAAAGATCTCAATTTGTAATACAATATTTGTTAAATCATATTCCCAATAGATTATAAACTAATCTTATATCAAAGTTTGTGAATTATAGAGAATAGTTAAATTATTCACTTATTTACTATCACATAATCCATTAAGTACTTATGTACTAGTACACATAGTGCATTAATTGGCAAATGGACCATAACATGCACCACATGAATAATGACATGCATATGATTGTAATTAAAATTAACCATACTAAGTGTAAGTACTAAAATCAATACTCTTTTCATTCATTAAATAGATCATTTACATATTGGTATGATAATCAATTCTAGTATCAAATGGATCATCAGATTAGAGTTACCTCTAAAATGTTGCCCAAATCATAGTGTCATTTATACCACCATCTATGAAATATACATCCTATTAAACATCTACTGTTGGTGTAACAAATTTAGTTTATGTTTTTTCAGTTAGATCTTGAATATTAAGTACTCCATTAATATTTGCAATTCGAATCAGATCTGCATTTGAGTATGTATTCCCAAATCCTATAGCACACCAATAAATGGTTTTGCAAGTGAGAGTGAATTCAATAGTATCATAATCTCTAAATAGGTATTAAAGATCAATCAATCCACTAATAGAGATTAGATGACATGGTACGATAAACAAAATTAAAAATATATTCATAATTAATAATGGACACTAAGTTGTAGAATAAATTCATATAGGGATACTGCAATGGTTTCCTTTTCTCCATATTTTTGGGTGCTTTTGGGTGTCCATTTGATTAGATAGGATAGTCTCTCTCCAAATAATAAGTTCGTGTACATTATGCAAAGTACATTGGGATGACATTGTTGAAGTTTCCTCCAATGCCAGCATTATTTACAGTTACTTGTGATTATCTGAAAAATCAAGGCTACGACACTCCAATATAGTATGGAGTGGCATTTGCATTAGGAGCTTTATATTTTTCTGTAGTAAAGTACAAATGAGTATATATTAAATATAAAATCATTTCATTTTTAGCAGAGATCGAATAGCTTCAGAACTGATGCTACTTTTGCTATGCTTGCCCTGACTACGACTCGGCTAAATATTGCAAATGTCAGCTAATGTTTATCTTCCCTTCATCATGTATTAGCTCACTTAAATATTTGTGGAGCGTTGACTGATAGAGGCCTGTTGTTACTGCAGCAATTTGTTGTACCTTTTGAACAACTCATCGCAAGAACTTCTATGTGATGTATAACCTCCATGTTGTGAGAATGAGAGTTACTTTTTAGGAGATGCTTATGAGCAATCATGACTTCTATCCTTTTTTTTCGATTCTGATTAACAGCACTATACCAAAATCAAAAGTACTTAATTTTCTTTAATTTATGGTTCTCAGATTGCAATTTCTTAATTTCTTATGTAGCTTCATCTAATTTACTTTATAATCCATCTTAGTAAAGTTTCATTTATTATTCCAACTAATTTCAATCATAAATATTACACTAATATGATTACGGATTTCTGCTTCTTGTTATTGTAAGACTAGCTCTAGTTTCTTATATTCAGAGTTGGTGTTTTTAATTTACCTAAATGCACGACTAATTCTTGTTATTAGATCAGAGCAAGAGCAATACTCTAATGAAGGAGATTTCTCATTAAGAAGAGCATACATCTAAGATTAGTGATATTTAATACCTCTTCTAATAGACAACGTAGTCCTGATTCGACATCTAATTTCTCCTATCTGTTCATTTAACGAAATTAATTAAAATAAATGGAAGAAGAAGACTGTACCATCTTCATAGAAGAGCTTAAAAGTGATGACCCAAACCTGAAAATTAATGCAGTGGGTAAGATAGGTGCCATTGCTCAAATACTGGGTCCATCTAGGACTTGCACTGAATTGATCCCTTACTTAATCGATATCATAGAAGAGTAAGACAATGAAGATGAATTTCTCATCAAATTAGCATAAGAGTTGACAAATCTTAAACCATACACTGGAGCTAATGTTCATCTTTTGAATGCGCCATTAGAGATATTGAGCTCAATGGAAGAGCCTTTGGTGCGAGATAAGGCTGTAGAATCCCTTATTATTTTGGCTGAAGACATGCCTGATGGTATTCACTATAATTATTGTAGCATTTTTCGAAAATCACTTTTTTTAAATTGTCCAGCAATTAGGTCTTTGGGATAACTTCCCATCAAGAATTTCAGCTGCTAGTTTACTCCCATTAGCCTACAAGCATGTGTCATAGGAGAAACAAACAACATTATGGGATTTATTCAAATAACTCTGTGGAGATGATACACCAATGGTGAGGAGAGTATGTGCTGGAGTTTTGGCTGATCTTGCAAAACTGAAATGTTTACCATCATAATTATTATAATTGTGGTAACAATTGCTAAGAGATCCAGTGGATAGTGTTAAGATTAAGGCAATTGAAGGATCATAATATATGTTAAAATTGATTGAAGATAAAAATGAATTAGAAGCATAATTACAAGGATACTTCAGTTTAGCAGATCCTAAAGAGAAGAGTTGGAGAGTGCGATATACAGTACCAGAATGTTTAGAGAGCATCATTGACATCATCATTAAATTAAGTAATCTTTTTATATAATTTATAGATAAGGATAAGAGTATCTTAAAGAATTAAGCAGTGCCTATATTCTAATAATTACTCAAAGATACAGAACCTGAAGTTAGATCAATTTCTCTCAGTTCTATTTATCATTTACTTAAAGAATTACCAACCTCAAGCAAGGATATCTTTTTACCTCTCTTCTAATCACTATCAACAGATACATCATAACATGTTCGTATGTCATTAGCTGAATAAATTTGCAAAATATCAAAATAGTATGGTGTTTAGGTTGTGTTGCAAAGTTTTATTCCAATTATTACAACATTAATAAAGGATGATGTTATTGAAATTAAAATAAAATTAGCACATAATTTGGATCAATTATCATAAACAATAGGGTAAGAAAACTCAAGAAAACATCTTGTTCCTTTGATTCAGACATTTGCTACAGAAAAGTAATGGAGATATAGATTAGAAATGATGTCAATAATCCCTAAATTATTAAAAGTGGCTGGCTATGAAAGTTATGTTGAATTATAAGAAGTATATCTTGACAAGGGAGTGCTTAATCATTATCAAGCTATTAGAGATCAGGCAATGGAGAATTTCATTCTTTTATCTGAAACATTTGGATATGATAGAATTAAAGAGTTTATGTTAAAATGCATTTAAAAACAATTTGAATAATAGAATTATATTTATCGTGTATCAGCTATGCATAGCATTTTAAAATTAAAGGATGTTTTGCCAAAAGAAGATTTATTGACCTTATTTAAAGTATATCATATTTATATATTTAGGATATAACCGCTAAATCAATTAATGATAAAGTTCCAAATGTTAGAATGAATCTTATAAAGTTATATATGGCTTTGCAAAATAAATTAGACAATAAGGCCTAGAACGAATTTAAAAATAAAACAAAAATATTGTTATAAGATGAGGATATTGATGTCCAATATTTTGCCTCTAAAATTTGAACAATACTTATATTCAAATCAATGAAACTTATACATTATTCATTCTCACAAAAAATACAAATTCTGATGATTGGTCTTATGGTAATTGTATAGGGTGTTACATATTACTCGCACTATCAATAACTATCAGTAGATGTTGATCATGACGATATGCTAATAGATAGGTTTTCTCTGGTAAAAGTCTTATTGGAGTCATCGTTTAAGTAGAAAGACTTTCTAAAAAATAAATTATATTATTACCTCCTTATTTGTTAATTCCATAAACATCTGGGAACATATTTTTATCTATAATTTGAGTTAAGTTTGCAATTCCAACTGAGATTTCATAATTCATTCCCTCTGCTCTTAAAAATATATTTATCTGTCTATGTTATGATAGTGTAAAAGATCCTTCTACAATAGCAAAACATTCTTTAGGACAAAAAATTGTACCAAATTTATTTGAGTATTTCATATGCTTATCTGATCTGTCAAGATCAAACTTTTTCTGAGTCAAAACTAGAATATCTTACATCAATAGTTCATCAATATACTATCTTCTATCATTTGATCTTTGGATCACTACTTTACCTGGCTCTGTTTATCTTTCCTTATATCCCCTTAATGGTGGTGGTAATTTTGGTGGTGATATTGGTTTTTCATAAATTATTTCTGAAACCCTCTAAAAATCTCTCACCGGACTGTGTGGATTTCTTCTATAAAACTGTTCGACATATTGAGAGTTAATTGAATCTTCAAAATTTTATTATTATTAATAATCTTTGTAACCTCTTAAGGGTCGTTATCTAGATTCTGGTGATTCCTCAGAAGGGGCTCTTATTTATTGCTTCTACTTTTAGCTTGATTTAAAATAGTTTTCAATTTAAATACTTTCCTAATTGGTATTGTTTGTCTTATCTAAGCGTTAGTTTAATCTGTCATGAATTGACTAACTTTAAGATATATTTTCATTTAATTATTCTCTTGCCTCTTGAATTTCAACTCTACTTTTTGGCTTATTTATTGGTTGTTATAATTCTCTTTCAGTTTTATTTATTTATATTCGAGTGTATAAACTTTGAACTACTTACTTCAATTATTAATCTGTTTTCACTAATTGAATATTTATTTGTTATTATAGTGTTGTAAAGGCTTCATCTACTTAATATATGCAATCTTTGAAATAATGAAGTTATTCATTTTGTAAATTCTGATAAACTTCAACAAGTCTTCTAACAGGTGTATCATTATCTAAATCATTTGGAAGAAGGAACTCTGCTTGATGAACCTGTGTATTTAACTTTTCCTTCCAAAATTAGTATGTTTCAGTGAATTGTTAGTTGATTTTTGCAATCATATTATCCTCAGCATTAATCATTATTTTATGAATTTTAGCCAATAGATCACTAAATAAGGTTGATTTTAACGAGGATATTCTACTATTGATGGTGTCGATCAAATCCTCTTTTAATAGAACTTCATGTCCGTCACTCTGATGTGCAACAATTTCTTACCAATCATTCAAAATTCTATGTTGAGTGCATTCCTCACTCACACAAACAAAGTACTCTTCGTTTTACATAAGATTTTAATATATGTCATATTTGCTTTAAAATCTGTACAATATTCCTGCAAATAATGTGCTTATAGGTATTAAATTATTTATAAAATCAAAACTCACTTATCATTGGTTGAGATTATGTTCTTAAATATTTGTTTTCATGTGGATGAAGCAAATCTTTGAATGATCTATATGATCTCTTCTTGTATAATCCTTTTGTTTCTTATTCTTCTTTTATGCTATCAGGTAGCATCTCATAATTGCTATATTACCTACTTTGAACTGCTGTTTTATAGTGAGAAGGTGTGCCATAAACAACAGATTCTTGAGTACTATTCCTCACTTTCATGATATTGTCCTAACTTTTTGGAGTATAGGTAAGTTTCATATTAGTTTTAAAGATGTTTTACTTAACATAATCATCTCCTTAATACTTTAATTGACTATCAAATAATCGAACTTATATTCTGTTTTATTTTTCTTATTCCCTCAAATGCTGTTTTTGTATCATAATCTTATATTATGATGTGAATTTATCCTCTCCTGGAGTGACAACAATCGTTTCTGCTCTTGATTGTCGCGAATCACTCTTTAGAATATCTGCGTTTTTAGGATCACTTAAGAGAAAAAGCTTATCTTTTTTCGTTAGAACCTTGCTATGCTGTTCTTGTTATTTAATTTCCTGTTTTTACTTCTTAAGTAGACAATGAATTTTGCGTAGATTTTAATGTGCAATAGCCTTTATATATCGAAACTCTGGCTTGACTGTATCGAGAACTCTATCTAACTCTTCTTAGAAATGACACTCTGGTGCGTAATACTGGGCAAAACAATCTTAAATCTTAGAGGAGGCTTTTAGAAAATGATTTGCACTCTAGACAATTCCATTGACCATTTCTTGCCGATTATTCACAACCTCAACAAAATCATTTATGATTCGCTTTGAGTATGTTATCTTGTTTTTCTGACTATATTATTTAGTTGGTTAAATGTAATCTAGAGGGTTCTTTTTCCAATACTTTTTCAAGTTAACTCTCACTGGTGCATCATGCCAATTGTGAATAACTTGCACATGCTTATTTAAGGAATTATATTTCATTTATAAATATCCCAATAAAGGAAAAAATTAGATAATCAAAGCTCTTGTCCGCTGGAAGCAACATTTAGTATTTGAAATAATGCAGAACCGACAACCACAAACAAAAATACTCCAAGAAGTACTGGCCCAACTGGAAGGGTCTCTTCTTTTTTCTAATGTGTTAATTGAGGATGTTACAATCAGAGATTTGGGAACTTTGCCTTATTTAGTCACATTGCCTTAATAATTTTGGCTTCTCAATTTCATTGTCTAAGCTGATGGCTATTATAAGGTTATGGTTTACCATTGTTTTTGTTTTGTAATTTAATTAATGTAATCACACGTATTAATATTAATCATTATATGCTTAAAAAAGCATTAACTTATTGCCTTTAAGATGATGAACCAGTCAAAATTTGTGAATTGATTGGAGTGCGAGAATATCAAAAATAACCAAAGCTTACTGATACAGCATTCGTTACCACTTCAGACCTTAAGAAAATGATTGCTACTTAGAAATAGGAATATAGAGCATAATCACTTAATTAGTTTAGTAAACTTAAACCAGTTAAAATATACATAAATCGTACATTTGATTGCAAGATTCCATTGCATGAATTGACGAGAGGCCGCACATTTCGAAATACTCATAGAGAGCCTGTAAAACCAAAATTATATTTTGGCTTTAAACATTAATAATTCAAAGTATGTATACTCTATAAAAGATAAAAATCAACCTATAGGGTCATCACCTTGAAGACATGTTCTGATTGATAATTAATTTTTTATTTGCTTATGAATTTTAACAGATAAGAGTTACTAAACTTACAAAATAAGATACTAGCTCGTCCCAAACGTTTGGCTTCTGTTTATGTCCCACCTACATTTGAAGATATTGGAGTATTGGCTGAGTTACCTGAAAATAAATTACCACAGTTTCCTTGTTTGGGATTTAAGTAACAGAATGCAGTTCGCACATAATTGAAAAAATATAAGAATCTATATCTTTATGATAAAAAACTATTCAGGAATAGAAGAGAATCAAGAGATCTTAGAGAGAATTAAGAAAATATTCAGACTTCTAAGTAGTCAGCTAAATCATAATGGCAGGACGAAATGAAGATAACAAAGTTACTTATCATGAAGTCTGAAGTATTAAAGAGCAAAACACCTGATATAGCAAGATCTATTAGTACTACACAAAAATTGGCTTTAAGAAAGCCATCACACTTACATGTTGAACCATATCAATTTAAAGATGTTATTGTGTTGCCTTCAATCAGAGGATGGGACAACAACCATCAGCATTCTTAAATGTCAAATTGATTAGTCATTACTTTTATTAATTATGAATAATATTATCATACTTGCAAGTGAAGAATTAATTCCTATACCAATTAATCACGACTCTTAGAGATTGGCTTGCACTCTCTTAACAGACGATGAGATTATCATATAAGTTTACACTAAACTTAATGATAATTTAGGCAAAATAACTACAACATTTGTTGTAATTGAAATCAAAACTAAAAAACATTCAACTTTTGAGTAAAGTTTGTAATAATTTAGATTTTAAGATGAAGTATTTAATGTATAACTAGTTGATGATTAATTCATTTGTTTTTTAGCTTATGATAAAAACTACCTATATTTTCTAAATTATACGAATGGAGAATTCAATCATAAATATTAAGGATTTACAGTTGAGCTTCTATTTCATGCATCAGTCAACTTATCTATTAATCAATATCGTGATCTCTACTTTAACTAAGCACTTATTTATGCGATATCAAGCGAGAAAGTGTTTGCATTATTATGTGATTTCGCAGTACTTGATAAAAATGAGGTGATGGTTTGTTTACAGAAAAATAACCAAATACTTTAAATTTACAGTTATTGTTAGATGAATGTAAAACATGGGAAAATGCTATTATTCAATGTATTCAATTCAAATATGTAGGTAGGAACAAAATTTATAGCTTTGAGTTCAATTGTTTAGTAATCCAAGTTGAATTTTTTACTGTTCAATGGATTTGAGAAATCTGAACATAGTGTTTAATTACAAATTAATGAAGATACAAGTGTAGTTAAAGTATTTGAATTGGGAGGAGATGTAATGTTTATCTTAATGGTAAGATACTGTTTATTTTGAATGACAATAATTTTGGAAATCCATGGATTGTTGTTATTGATGGCAAATCATTAAATGTTAAATATTATACTGAATTACCCTTTTCATTTGGAGCCAATTAATTTGCAGTCATATTAGATGTATTGACCATTTTATTTTCAGGTATTTTTGATTAATGGACTTTCGTTAATCTTTTATTATGAATTGAATATAAATGGAATGATGAATGAATAGTTTTTATAATCAGTTGAGTTTACAGATGACTTAATGAAATTTAAAATTAATGTAACGTATAACATGATAGAAGGAATATGATTACATTAGATTTAAAGAGACATCAATTTCAACTATTTTGGTATCCAATACTGGATATGCTGTAATTCCTAGAGCAGTTGAGATAGGAACAATAAAATAAAATTACATAGATATTGATGTCACTCCCATTTCGATGTAAGAGGGAGATGATGAATAAAAATTAATAGAACGATTAAATTAAGAATCCTAAATAATCTTATATCATAGAATTCCAAATATATATTGTTTTGCATATCACTACATGAAACATTGTAAATTGTTTAGTTTTAAAACACATAATGATTTTATTCAAATAGGTGAGGAAATATTAAAGAAATACAAAGAAAGATGATAAATTAACTGCAGAATTTTATTAATTTATAATTGTAATTGTTGCTCAATTTTCTTACAAAAATCCAGCGTCTCTCTTTGGGAACACATTGCAAGAATCTACGTGAATTTCACTAAATATGGCTATAACGAATACAATCCATTTCTGCAGTTCCACACATCATGAAGCTTTTCATCTTTAAGGCACCAATGTCTTTGGCAACATTATGACTTATGTAATCCAGCACACACATGTCCATCAGCTTTTTTACATTCTTTATGGCAATCATTGTTCTCAACAGATGATTTCACCCATTTCTTATCATTACTTGTAATAGGAGGAGCCATTGTTGCTGAAACTATTGCTATCAAGAGTAGAACCAATAATAATCTCATTTCCGTTTTTATATATTAATTATTAATTAAAAGTTAGTCACACTCTTTATCCATTGTTCCACTTACTTATAGTAATCTCTCCATTTGGTTAGATTATTTTACCTTCTCCATGTTACTTACCATTTACCCAATATCCTTCATATCGTTTTCCATTGCTCCATTCCATAGTACCATAACCCTGTCTCTGATCTTCATAATATTCTCCTTCATATTTTCTTCCATCAGGCCAAATTTATGTCCCTTTTCCATGCATCATATTGTCTTTCCACTCTCCTTCATAATATCTTCCATTATTCCAACTAAATTTCCCAAATCCTTCCATTTTATTGTTTTTCCAGTGGCCATCGTATTTACTTCCATCTGCCCACTTATACAACCCAGAACCACATTTCATTCCATGAACATATTCACCTTCATACTTACTACCATCAGCCCAAGTCTCACATCCAGAACCATGATATAGATCTTAATCCCAGTCACCCTCATAACGGCAGCCATCTTTATGCATATATACACCATATCCTTAAGCTTTATCATCCTTCCAATATCCCTCATAAATATCACCATCCACATGATAGAAAATTCCATACCCACATGCCTGATTGTTTTCCCACTGTCCTATATATCGTGCTCCATCTTTCCAGATTTACTCGCCAAATCCATCTCTCACTTCCCCTTACTATGTTAATTGATATTTTACCCAATCTCCTTCATACATGGAGCCATCTTCAAACTATTTTTTCTCTTAAGCAATTTATTATAACGATTTGTTCCATTCAAAATTCTCTTCTATGTTCTAATTGGACATAAAATCTTTCATGGATTTAATAGATTTAACACTCTGGAAGTACACAGATTATCCATTTACTTCACTATGATCTGAAATTCTAGATGACTTTTAACACTAGTTATTCGTTGACTGATATATTGTTTCTGAATTATTTTTCTTTTGTTATAATAGTTTTCTTTCACTTATCAACTACTATTTTATATCTTTTGATGGATTTGTTTGTCCAATAACTATTTGGGAAGTTTGTTCTTCTATTTGCAAACACTTACACTCGTTTCCCATAATTTATTAAATTTCAATGTTTATTTTGTAAAAGTAAAATATAAAGTGACAAGCTCACAAAGACAATTAATCAATAGATTCCATTTCCATTACAGTTTTAGTCATTAATTAAAATTATCAATTAGTTTAGATTTGTTTTTATTATCATAAATATTTTAATAAACAACTTCTTTCGGTTTATTTGGAAATCCTTAAACTTTTGCAGTTTCGAAAGATAATTATAAATATATGGAAATAGAAATATTAATTTTTCTTTTTTATAATATAATACTCTAGATAATTAAAATTATACCTGAAACAATCTTAAATTATATAAGATTCATATATTATATAATTTTTTTATAATTAAATCATCATTAAAAATATGATTTTCTGAATCTCTTCTTCAAGGAAAATCTCTTAAAATGGAGATCATTTCGCTTATCACATTTATTTCTGACTGATCATGTGCATCTCTTATGAATCTTTCAAATTCATGAACCTGAATTCCATATCTATAAACTGTTTTGATAAGATAAGGTTTCATTGTCTTCAACATTACTTAATAATCGAAAAACCTGTCTAAATGAATACAACAAAGGATTCTGAACTAAGTTTTTAAATCAAATTATTGTATTTAATCATTTGGTAATAGTATTTCTCGAAATTAATTTAGTGTATAGTCATTCATGTTGTCGGGATAAAAATAAATTAGCTACCTCATAATTAAATCCTAAGATGAATTATAATCTCTATTCCATCTTTCTAATTCAGCATTATTAAGAATTATCTCATCTTGGATTGATTTTCTAAGGAATTCTGGATTTTGCAATTGGGCAGATTATGGATTTGACATCATTCTTAATATTCTTTTGAGTTAAGTATTCTATTTTAAATAATATGTTACCAGTTATAAAGAAAACATAAACCAAAAATATTTAATATCAGTTAAACAACCATTATCCATACAATTTTTTACCACTATTTCTTATGTCTTTTTGATGAAATAAGATTTATAAAATTCAATTTCGAGAATCACTTACTCCCTTCCAATGTAAGATTTGGGCCTGATTTCCTTAAAAAGTTCAGTAATCAAATTTGTTTCAGAGACTTCGTCTACATAGTCTGGGTTTATTAATTCATTAATAAAGGAAATAGGCCTTATATTTCCCTCCCTTATTTTTTCTATTAGCTATAGGTTTTGAGAGTTTAGCAAAGCTGAACTTGAATCAGTGAAACTCATTGTTTGGAGTAACAAGTGTCCTATACTAGCACAAAAATCTGTTAGTTTACACTCTTAACATATACTCTAAGTAATTTAAAGCCCTTGAATTTAACCAGGGATTTCATCATCATCAATCTCAAAGCCAAGACAAACATTATGGATGCATATTGGTTCAAAAAATAGATTTCTCTATTATGAAGCTCTTGTAAAAAATTTGAGAAGTTTTTGAAAACCTTTAAATGTCTTACTTGCATTTACTTCTTAATTTAACATTAAACCATTGCATAGATTCACAACCTTTAAGGAAAATCTCTTGAATTCTACAATATAAAAAGATAATTAATTTGAGAATCTATTTTTGTCTGCGTAATCTATGATTTATTAAAGATTCAGCACTATTGGGTCATTATTTTTAAATATTTTATAGAAGGAAAAGCTATCCTGAAAATCTCTTAGATTTCCAAAAAATTGACTTCTTAGTTTAGGATTTTCTATATTCTATTTAGCTCTATTAATTCTTTCAGTTTTATCTAACCCTATTCCTAATAAATAATAGATTAATCGAATGATTTGTTCATTTTAATTAGCCTCTCTTGATAGGCATTGACACTACTATTAAGATTACGAAAAGCTATAGGAAAGTTGATTGTTTCTTAGGGCAACTTTTACAGTGTGGCAGCAAATCTAAAATCCATTAGGCTATGGTGTTGTGCATTTGATTAAATCTTTAATTAATCTATCTATGAAGTTGTAAATAACACCTTCATCTAGGAGACTATCATCAAAGTTTATCAAAAATTCCATTAAATAAATTATTATAGGTCTATTTATCAATAAAAAGGAAAAAATTATTGTTAATTTTTTAATTTTTAAACATTCCCCCTCAATGGCAGAAATATCAGATAGAATTGTTGTAGCCATAAGAAAACGACCCTTATCATCTAAGGAAATGGCAAGAAAGGAAGATGATATAATATAAATTTAAAGTGATAATAGTGTGATCGTTAAAGAGATTAAGTAATAGTATTATTGATTGTAGATAAAAACTAGACTTAACTAAATATATTGAAGAGCATTCATTCAATTTTGATTTAGCATTCAATCAACATTCTACAAATGAGGAAGTATATACTCATGCTGTGAGGCCAATCATTAGAGCTGCTTTTTAGAGAGCAAGAGTGACTTGTTTTGCTTATGGCTAAACTGGAAGTGGAAAAACCCACACCATGATCGGTGACCTAGAAAGACAAGTTCCAGGAATGTACCTTTTAGCAGGATAAGATATATTTTCAGCAATAGAAACTGTATTATAATAATATATTTTAGAAAGATTATGCACATTTATAAGTATTTGTCTCATTTTTTGAGATTTATTGTGGTAAACTATATGATCTATTGGCTTAAAGAAATTAGATTTAAATTAGAGAAGATGCTAAGGGAAATGTCAATATGATAAATTTGGTTGAAAAAAAAGCATTATCCATTTAACAATTAATGAATACTATTTATTAAGGATAGAATATAAGAATTACTGGTATTTATGGAATTTATACAAAGCGTCAAATAGCTCAAATTAAGAGTCATCGAGATCTCATGCAATTCTGTAAATCAATTTAAAATCAGGGAAAAATGTACATGGAAAAATGTCTTTCATTGATTTAGCTGGAAGTGAAAGGGGAGCGGATGTTTAAGATTAAAATAAATAAACAAGAATTGATGGGGCAGAAATTAATAAGTCATTGTTGGCTTTGAAGGAATGTATTAGAGCACTTGATTTAAATAAAAATCACACTCCTTTTCGAGGATCTAAATTGACTCTTGTACTTAAGGATAGTTTGACTGGTAATTGTAAAACTGTAATGATTGGAAATGTTGCCCCAAATTCATCAAGTAGCGAGCATACACTTAATACCCTTCGGTATGCTGATAGGGTTAAAGAATTAAAAAAACCTGAAAATAGATAATTCTCAGGGGATTATATTTAAAGAGAATTAATGCTTGCTAGATAACAAAGTAAGGAGATTATTTAATTTAGAAAATGTCACTAGAAGAACATATAATGAAGATGATGAGGATCAAGAAAACGTTAAATAATATAGTCCTCTTTAAAGTGGCAAAAGATAATCATTATTGTTGCCACTTTAACAATCAAACTATTTTCAAAATAATCAAAGTTTATAATAATAACAATAATAATAAATAAAGAAAAGTGAAACAACATTAGCCTTTCATAGATTTAATCTTTCTTCTATCCCACCTATAAATAGTACAAATTTTAATAATCTTGGTGAATCATGTAGTAAGAGTAATTCCGGACATAAAAGAATTAATTCAGCAAGTAGTTATAAAAATGATTTTGAAAACAATAGATCAATTCCTTTGTTTTCAAAAACCTTACATGAACCAGTATTATTTCCTCCTTAAAATTGTAATCCTTACAGTGACTTATTTGGTGACCCTGAATATCTTTCTTCTTAAGAATAAGGATTCAGATAATTAAATTAATAAGCTGTTCAGCAAATTTACGATGAAACAACACCAAAATAAAGTGAAAGATAATAAACAAAATAATCAGCAAACTATTCTAATCATTCTATAGTCGAAGAACATAAGTATCTTATAGATAAGATAATAGAAGTTTCAAAAAATGTAAATAATATTTTTAATTTAGGAAATGGAGGAAATCTAGAAACTTGAAGAGACTAATGATTTACAAACTTATTTATAAGCAGTTAATTCACAATTGCAATCTAAAGTTGATATTATTTAAAGATTTTAACAATCAATAATTGAATTGCAACAAGCCAGTTAACATTGGACTTTTTAACCTACTTAAAGTGAAAGATTATTTTCAACTGATTATTGAGATTTATAATATATAATAAGTCAAAATATATCATTATTAACAAATGACCATCCATTGATATAGTTAATAGCACTTGATTTATCAGCAGATAGTATAAAATCAAAAGGAATATCGAATTTTTAATTTAATATTTCCTCATTTATAACTGGTAAAGGTGGTTTGTATTTTCTAATTTAATACAACTTATTACCTACTAAGTAAATCTTTCCAATTAATTTATTTTAAAAAGGGATGTTATTTTATATCTACAGCATCTCTCTATGATGCCCCTAATCTTTACATAGGATTTTTAATCAACAAACATTAAATCATTGATTTGCATTCTTTTGAAATGGTTTCAGGAAACTAAATAATATTTTATTCGATGTTATTCATCATTTCTTCCCTATTTGCTGAAAAATAAGGAGGTCTACCAGTGATCATTTCATATAATAGGATTCCTTAATTAGAATCATATGTTACCCATATGATACCAATCAACAGCTCTGCCATGTCCAACACGTTTTAACATTTCAGGTGCTAAATAAGCCATGGATCCACAAAAACTTTTGGCTCCATAATTATCATGAACTCCTTCCTTAGATAATCCAAAATCTGTTAACATGGCATGTCCAAGTGAATCTATAACTACGTTTTCGGGTTTCAAATCCCTGTATATAATGTCATTCTAATGTAAATGCTCCAAAGCTGTTAGAATTTCAGCAAAATAAAGTTTAGCCTACTATTCAGGAAGTCTTTGTTATCTTTGGATCAATTTGGATAAATCTCCTCCAGGACAAAAATCCATTAAAAGACAAAGATGAGTATTAGTCTAGAAAGCATATCTAAGTTTAACAATAAAAGGATGATTGAGATATGATAATATATTTCTTTCTGTCAAAGCATACCGTAATAAATTTTATCCCAAGAATTTACTTTTAGGTAGAACTTTCATAGCCAATTTAGGTCCTAAGTTTGGCTTTCCTGGCACTCTTTTTTCAACCAAATACACATCACCAAAAGAACCTTTACCTATTTGTAAAATTATTCTAATTGATGATGGTCCAATTACTTCAACAGTATCAGTTGCAGGGTGTATATATGCAGTAGATCGATTAGAATGAGAATTCATATATTCCATTTTCTAAGGTGACTGACATCGACTTAACATTTAATAAGCAGTTGATTATTGTTTACTATTGGGAGATGTTATCACTCTTTCAGTTGATTCTTCAAAAATCCTCACTCTTTAACATTAATTAAATGAATCTTATTTCATCTAGGATATTTTATTTATATACTTTTAGATGTCTTTCAAATAAAGCCTTCAATCCTGAACAATTTTATGCTAAATCTAAAGGAGTTTTATTCTCAAGATTTCTGATATTTATCATAATAGATGGTCTTGCCAGGAGAATTTCAGCTATCCTCTAATGCTCTAAAATAACAGACGACAGTACAAAAATAACAGGCATAGTGCAGTGGAGTATTTTAATAATTATCCATATGATTTATATCTGCACCAATTGTGAGTAACAAAGATAGGATATATTCACATCCCTTTTATGCACAAATACACAATGCAGTTTGTCCTTGTTAGTTTATTAGATCACAATCAGCTTCATTTTTCAATAATAGTAAAGCCAATTCATAATTTTAATTTTGACAACTGTAATGAAGTGGAATCATTCCTATATTACTGAAATAGCATACCAGTTTCATCTCTTACATTTATTTCAGGTCTCAAGTCTTTAGAAGAGATATCTAATAGTTTTTCTACTTCTTTTATGTTGTTTGACTTTACAAAGTTTAACAAACATTGATTGTTTTCTTTCTTCTATTACCACCAACCCTACCAAGCAGATTTATGTCTTTTCTTAAGTTTTTGCATATAATCCTTATTCACTGGGATTTTCTCTGAGTTTCTTATATCATACACATTGCCTAAAACATAATCTCTAAATATACCAGTATCTTAATCCTTAATAAGAAATGCTGTTTCATTTTCAATGTTTTAATAGAGATGAACTGGTGCTGTGTTTGTGTGAAAATGTGAAGATTTCCATTATTATTCATCCATGGAATTTGGTTGATCAAAACCTATCGAATTCTTGGAGCTAGATTTATTACTATTGCAATTTGAAAGGCTCTCCTGTGAATTTTAGTAAATTGGTTATCTTTTTTATTAAATGTTATGTGTACATTGCATCAAGATTATACTCTTTGGTTTTTTATCCCTTAGCATACAGAAAATCATTTCCTTTCACTTGTTACTCACTTACTCGATACATCTATTGATTAGCCTCTCTAGGTGTCGGTAACATTTGTTATCGTTGCATCAAATGAATATTAATATTATATTATTTATTCATTTTTCTCTTATTTTTTAGTTGATAATACTATGCAACTATGATTTATTTCTATCCAAAAGCATATTAATTAGGTAATCATATTCCTCATAAATATCTATTTTTAGTAATTCATCGATAACTGGTGAAAATCTTCTTTTCAGTTGGTCATGATAAAATATAGTACTTAAATTATCAAGGCAATATTTTAACAAATCAATCGTTCCTTGGATTTAAGGATTATTTTTAACAACATATCCTTTTATGCTAACAATAATAGATTTTAAATCTTAAGTTTGTATTGTATAATATTCATCCAATGAGTTTTCCACATTCAAGGAGAGAAAATGGTTGTACATTTTCAAAAGGAATATTCTGTAATTTTCAGCATAGTTCTTTTCAAACTCTTTTAATTCATCGAAAGTATCATTAAATTCTAAAGGCATTTTTTATTGATTTGATTTCTTCGGATCCTTGATATATTCTATTAACTAATTTAATTCCTCCAATTATGTGCAAATTATATTAGTTAAAAGAAGATTAACAACATATTTTTTTAACTTTTCTGATTCATCTTACACTTTTTAGAGCAAATCTGATTGAAATAACTGAACTATGAACTTAATTTTTGCCAAATTTTACATAATATATATTCTGCCAGTGATTTATTCCTCCTTTTTTAAGTTGAGCTACTAAATTACAAGTGGATGTAGCTGTTATGTAAAAATGGCTAAAGGATCCAATACAACTTATTTTAAATTATAAGCAGCGCCTGTACATCCTATAAAAAATTTTATTCTATTCATTTCTTCATTAGCTTATTGTAAAGAAGGTCGATCATCTGGTGATTCCTTTATGCATCTGAAAATTAACCCAACATATATAGCCCTTTCAAAAATTAAGCAGTGAAATTTTAGGGATATATGATAATCCCTTCTTCTATCATTAATATCATTATTTTCTTAGATAGTACTATAAATGTGATTTCTTAACATTAGATTATACATTGCACATCCTAAACAAAATACAGTCATTTTTTCATTAATCTCGATATTTTAATTATCTTCAAGTATCTTATCCACTAACTCGTATGCCATTGATTTCCAAGGGAGTTCATTATTGTCTTTACTATAATATTATAACCCGAACTCTCTTATTTTAATTGATTGATTTTTTTGACCCTAATTAACAAGTCTATCATCTGAATGATTTATTGGCAGACTTATTTGGACACTGGCATCATAAAAAAGGATACTATATCCTAAATCAAAGGTTGGTAAATGAATCCTATTTTATTTAATTAAATACCCACACTTATGAAATTGTAGCATTAAATTGATTAATTACCTTACTGGTGTTATGTAGCATTAAATAGTTGGTTGGTCCAATTTTTATGCTAAATTATCATTCCAAACTTGATTTTATTCGTCGATTTGAAAAGAGAATATTATTTCATCATTGGTTTCTAAGATTTTCATATCAGATGGAAAGAAATGTAATTCTTTAAAAGAATTTTAGTTATGTTTCAATTGATTGAACTTAATTTTCAAATATCTATACTTATTCAATTTAGCGAGGGATTAGTTTGGCCTTCTGAACTGTGTACTAATGCATTAACTAATGCATTATTAATTATAAAAATAATTAAAATATACATTATAAATCAGAGTCCAGCCTCGTCATCATCTTCATTACTACCAAACAATTTCAACTATTCATAATTTTTGCCGTTCATATAGGATGGTTTGTCTTTCTTTTCTTATTTTGAAAATAAACTACTTATTTCACACAAATACCCTATAATTTTATCTTTGAAAAATAGTATTATTACTACAATAATTAGGAATCCAGCAACCTGCCATAGAACGGAGCTTTGTTCCTATTTTGGAGAAGGTTATTTAACAGGAATTTTATCATTCTTCACCGGTTCTTCTTTCACTTAGGCAGTTTAAGTTGTATTTGTTGGAATTAAGTCTTCCTCTGGACAAGGAGTTTCAATTGGAGAAAGATCAATGCCGCCTTGACAATAATCTCCTGAAACCTTTCTGTATCCTTATGTCCTCATATATGTCTTTTTGCAATCCTTAGGGGGTTTGAGTAAATCAGGAGTATCATCTTCTTCAAATCTATCAGCGATTGGAACACAAGGACCTCCTTCGAATTTTCTGTAAAATCCAAATTCGCATTCCCAATCATCTTCAATACATGGACATGTTTCGATAAAGAATCTAAATATAATTAATAGATACTTTTTATCCATTTCTTCTTAATTGAAGCATTAAGCTTCCCTCTTTCTTCTAATATATTTTATTTTTCTGCCAAAAAGACATTTTCCATCTTCAAAGTTTTTTGGAACCCAAAATTCATAATCAGATTCAGGCATTGTTGGATCCCATGCACCAGAACAAACTCTTTAATGTAAAGTTTAAAAATTAAGGGCTACAATATATCCTTTTAACTCATTATCCTTTGATCGACTCTATCCATAAACAATGAATTTTTGTTCCATGTTTGATGGTTCAGTAACGATGTTTTATATTTCGAATTCCTTATCAGAGGCTTTAACTGTTTCCCAAGAATATCCTTAATCCCAAGAATAATGAATTTCATTAATTGGTTTGTCATCTTGTCCCATCACAATAAGGCCTCCTCTATCCCCTATTTCATACATATGAGATCCTTTTCTAATTTCAAACCATTCATGACCTCCATCTCTTGTTAAATATGTATTAACTTCATGGTCTTTCTAAGTGAGATAAAGTCCAGTATTTCCTACTCCAATACTGATGCCAGGTGCATTTGCACTAGAATATAGAGGATTTTGGTTGGCTTCTGTTCTGCCCTTGAGATGAAGTGAACAATCACCTGAGCAAGAGATTTCTTCACCTCTTGAATCTACTTGGGGAGCTCTGAGTGAATGCCACTATCCACCTCTGTCATAAGAAATGTACTAAAATTAAGAATCAATAAAATACAGTTTTCTTATACAATTCTAAAGTTGCAGGAGTAACTGTCGATCTTGCCTTTGATTTTTCAACTTCAGCATGATCAAATACATTTGCAACATAAACTCCTTCCATTCCTAGAATCCTTTCAAAATCGCAATTGCCTGTGTCTAAAGATCTTACATTATGTAGTAGGGACAATGTGAATTTAAATCCTCTAAAATCACTAACATACACATTAGTTAATCGTTAATTTTCTTCTTTATGGGACACCGAAAGAAAAATTTATCCTTCAGACGTGTCTAAAATAGTGAATGTATGTTAATTGAGTGAAATGGGTAATGAGACAGGTTGAGGTTAGAATTTATCTAAATAAGCTGGTGCTATGAGCAATTCATATCCTGTTTCTCCATCTTCACCTGTAATAAGTACAAAAATATAATGAGATGTCTAAAAGAATCCAAGGGCATTATCTTTCATAGTGACTGTATTTTCGAAATAATCATCAGAATAGGAAATTACTGATTTTCCATCCCTCATATGGCAAACAATAATTCTTTGATCTGGGATTAGTTGATATTATAATAATTTATCCCATGCAGCATCTCTAACATAATTTAGTGTTGATTTCCATGTTTCTCCACCATCTTCTGTGATATAAATTGATTTCTTATAAAAATCCCTGCAATTTACATCGTTTTTCCCACAAGGTTTATCTTTGAAGGCCATAATCCATTGAGGATCCATTTTATTGAGTTTGAAATCGTAAAGATCCTCAGAGTGTGTGAATCTAGTGTAAGTTCTGCCACAATTCTTAGATTTGTAGCTGATGCCATTAGAGCCAAAAAAGAATATGACTCTTGAATCTGCAGGGGAAATGTGAATGCTCTCAAATAATAGGGTTTTGCTTTCAGGTTCCATTTTCTCCCAGCTCTTGGTTTCATCCAGCCAAGTTTGACCGTAGTCTGCAGATCTCCACACTTTACCCTTGTCTGTCAATATGAACAACACTTTTCTTGTTTCTGAATGTGTTTGCTCCACTGTCTCGTCATCCTTAGTAAATACTACAGATGAACCGCACCAGTAGACATTTGAGACTGGAGATTCTATTTCGTTGAATGAAACCTTGACTTCATTATTGGCCCTGATACACAATATCAACAAACCTAGAATAATTACCATTTATGATAATAACACGTAAATTAATTATTATAGAGTAACAATCAAATGAATAAAAATAATTCCCTTTGTTACAGTGTTTTGAGGAAGAAATCCTAGTTGCAGACCTCAGACACACAAAAACTATAATAACCAACACCTCCACTTAAGTCGAGAGCGAAATCTATTACGTCTACAACAATAAAGTTAGATACGAAAAAACCGATTGCTATTATAAAACCACCTGCAATTGATATCAGTAAGGTGGAAGTGAGTCCTTTCACGTTCGCCAATCGAATATCTCACAATAGTTCTACAGATTAAACATATTCTAGAAATTCAGACATAGAGGTGCAGGGAACAACCACTTCCAAATTGCATAGTTAAGAATAAATTCAATAATTGAATAGATAAAAACAATTGTTGGAGTACAGATTAAGATAAGAATCCGAATCCAATCAGCAATTTACATAAAATTATCATACATTACAAGAGAGAATGGTTAAGTTGAGATAGGCATAGGATGAATATATACACCAGATGAATTAATTTTCTACATGCTTAAAATTAATTTTGAATGGTGATGATTGAAATTTTTTTTGTGATAATATATTATTTGTCAATCTAAAATAGTTAGTTCACATAATTCTTTATATAAATCTTAATTATGTGTAGTTGTGAAGCTGAAATTGACTAGTTAATTATGTTGAACTACGATTGCATCTTCACAAAGTGAAATTTTACACTCACTCAAATTATAAATCATTTAAGCTTTTAAACTCTTTTGATTTTTAAATATTTGAATTTGTCTGTTGTTATATATTAAATACCTAGGGTAAACATTAGTATTACTTTTCAACTACATCCTCATCATCGAAATGAACTTTGCAAAATCCTATTGTTTTAACAAATATTTCAGTAGATTCACTTCTAAATTCATTGCTGCTCTTCTTTGATGATGATAAAGAACTCGATTAATCCTCAAAAATAATTTCATGGATGTTCGGCCTCAATTTAGCATCATTTTTGAGACAGTCAAGAATTATTTCAGCAATTCTTATATGTCTTTCTCTGAGAATAGTTGGAAGCATTCCTTTTCTAGCATCCCCCATAACTTTAATCAATTCCATAGATGTAGATAATGGATGAAACAGTTGTAAAATGATTAAACCAAGTGCATAAATATCACTCTTTTAATCACATATACTTTGACTGATTTATTCAGGGGCTGCATACATTTAAGTACAAGCATCTGAAAATGAATCATGATCATCATTATCATAGAATTACTTTAATTTAGTAACTAATCCAAAGTCACCAATTTTTACATCCTCTGGACTATTCATAAAAATATTGCCTGGTTTGAGATCTCTATGAACCAATCTGCATTAATTATGCAAGTAGTCTAATCCTTTAACAATTTGACTTAAAATAAGATGAGCTTCTTTTTCATATTTTTGCAACATGAATTGATATTATTCATCATCCCTTTTCTTAATTTTTAATATCTCTCCATTTCTTTATTATAAGTAATTTTCAAGAGTATACTAACAATACTCAGTTTGGATGTAAAATATTAATTTATCGAACTCAACTTTCTTTTCGTCATAACTAGTTGATTTTTTGTTCTGAGCCACGTTATTTTTATTAATTTTTCTACTGACCCGAGCTTATGGAGGAACTTCACTTTCCTACTCTGAATAACTAATTTAATCATTATTGGACTCCTTAAAGAAGATTATATTGTCGAGATCATTCTTTGAACTAGATTAGGATTCATTGATTTTGTCGAACATAAAATCATTTATTTCTTGTTCTTTCATACGCTTATGCACGCTCTCTTTCTTACTCTAAATTACTTCTACCCAAGAGTTGAAGTATCTTATAATCTTTGGATGTGACAGACGGGCTAGGTATCTGGCTTCTAAGGAACTTATTAAATAAATGACTACCTCTTTGCACTCTCTCAATATTCCTATCGAGGCTATCTTTAATGTCTTTGGCTTTTAGTTCTATCTGAGATATACATTATCAGTACCTTTTTCAGTGCATAAGTGTTTTTGTCAAGCAAATTACTAACTTTATATACCTTGGAGAATCCACCCTTTCCTATCCTCCCTAGCACTCTGAAGTCAGATTCGAGTCTCTAAAAAATATAATGAGCGCTTTTTCTATATATGGTATAAATATATTGTTGTGATAATAAGTGTATGATACCTGTGACTGTAGTGTAGCTAGTTTGGCAAGATCGATTGGAAACATGCTTTCAATTTATCAGAAAAAATTATAATAATTCAGATTGCTTTTCTGATAGTTAAGTAATAAAAAATTTGTTCATAGTTATAACTGCTCTCCACTATCATCGCTCATAAGATCATGACCTTTCTTATCTATCTCTTCCTATTATAATATTTACATATAATACTTAATCATATTATGAGTTAAATGTTTCTAACTTTTAAAGTTGCAATTCTTGTCTAATTGTGTCTAGATTGAATTTGAGTTTCTCATTTTCCCATTATAGAGATGTCACTTAATTTTACAGAGTAGTCAAATATTCTTATGATTCTTTATTCTTTAATTTTGATTACTGACTATCATCTTTAATAGCGTTGCTAATCTTCATTTTTCTATTAGGATGTGGTTAATTGAATAATTGAACTGGAACTTAACCAAATTCTGCAACCTGAGTTTCCAGTGCTTATTTTTCAATTTATGTACGACAATTATTCCAATTCACATTCTCAACATAAGTGTATGGATAAAATAAATTGTCATTCTAAATTGCTTCTTCTCCTTTAGATTTTGCTCCAAATATGAGATCAATCCATTTAGGTAAGTGAGCACTTACATAATCACTTTCTAAAGCCATTCTCATTTTTATCAGAAAATCTTAAATGGATGATGCCCATGGTGGTATAACAGCATCATCAATTACTTCACCTTCTTATGTCATTCCAAGTTCCAATTTATCGCAATTGATTAGAAAATCAGCATCAAGTGAATAGAATTCTGGAATAAGTTCTTTGGAATCAGCATGTAAATTAAGTGTAGTGTACCAAGTGCTATCAATACCCCTGAATATACGATCAGTTGGTCCAAAAACACCATTCTATAATTTAATAACAAACTCTGGTATTTTTCGAATGAGATAATATACAACTGTTCCAGGACTTGAATAATGAGTTGGGTAAATGTATGGGATAACATCTCCATTTTTATTCTTCAGTTGATCAGAATAACAAGATTTGTATTTCTGTAACCGATGCTTATTAAGTGCTCCTATAGGACGTGAGAGATCTCTAAAGAATTCCGATTAAGTTAAATCATAGGTTCCCTCGGTATACTCAGCTATCACCCATGGAAATACAGGGTAGGCAGAGAGGTCACAAAAACTTCTATTAGAAAACGTATTGAGCGCCATTAGGTAATCAAAGTTACTAACTTTTCCACTAGCCCACTATTCTGTAATTTTCTCTAAAGTGAGAGTGCTTAACTGATTTTTAGGTGTTTTTCTATAAAGATATTTGTAAATAGTCTCCAGAGATTATGGATCATCAAATACAAATAAATAACTTCTCTTCTTATTGAAAAACCATATCTCTAAGCCAACTTATTTAAACATATATCTATATTTGAGAAAGAATTTCACATCGCTTAATGACCACATTAATATTTTGCCTTTAGGATTGTTTATTAGTGGAATGTACTTAATACCATCATCTCTTTGAATTGAGAATAATCCATACTCATTTCCTTCTGGCTTTATGAATCTACATTTAACTGCCATCTCTATCTTCACTCCTGTTAATTAAGATTATGCTCTATGTTCATTCATTGCTTCATTAAGAGTAGTATTAATGATATTAGTTATACAATTTTATTCATCTTCTGCTTAACTCAAACCTTAATACAATTTAAGGAATCGAATGATGTTTTATTTTGAATTGGATTTTGATATAGTGAAAAGAATATTTTCATCGCACTAATTAATATAATAATTTACTGTTTCTGTGATGTATGGACTAATTGGATTGCGATTGATTACAAATAATTTATCTACCCTTAAAAACATGGCTGTATATTATTGATTAGGTGCTCTTTACTGACCCTTGTATAGCTTATCCAACAATTCATTTGTTTTATCTCTTTTATGATGAGTATATAGTTAATTGATGTCTAGAGTATCGATGTCTTCCATTAAGAGAGAATGAGTCCATTTGATATTAAGTACTTGATTTATCACTTTGTTGTCTATGTTACGTAAAACCTTCATGATTAGACTATTGCTGTATTTCATCTTAATAAGTGGTAAATTGGCAATATCTGGCTGAAATACGAGAGAACGAGAACAGATATGTAATTTCCCACGAATTCTAGTTGTTATAGTATTATTACTCATAATTGTTATGTAGTGACACTTTAAGGGATAGGAAGTAATACTCTTAGGTTTCGAGGTGTAAAAGATTGAATTCTTTCTTCGGTTTCCTAATGGATGAAAGTGAAAAAAACATTTATTAAATGATAAAATTATTAAATATGAACTCTCAAAATGCTAACTCAATCAGACAATCCCTAAAACTTGCTTTATTCAAAGGTAAGAAGCATCAATTATAATTCAATGATAATTCTTAATATCATGATTTACCCTCTGTCACACTATCAAATGATTTCGAGGAGACATATTTCTACAAACATCATGTGTAAGGAAATTTAGGAGAGGGTGCACATGGGATTGTTAAAATATGCTATAAGAAATAAGATTCAACCCACTAACCATATGCAGTTAAGATATTTAGAACAGGTGATCCTGAGATCATTAATACTATCAGAAAGACTTTTAAAATTAATCGATCCCTTAACCATCTTCCTTGGGTCATTAAGGCAATCGATCTTTTTATAAATGTTGCTAAAGAGTAAATACATTTGGTTATGGAATTATGTCCTTATCCCAGTCTGGAATATATATTATAGAATAAATAACTTACAATCAGACAATAATAATTACTCATTTTAGAGTTAGCAAAAGCAGTAGATGCAATACATGAAAAATGTGTATGCCATCGTGATCTTAAACCTGATAATATTCTTGTGAGTTTATATGAAGATGAAGTCATTGTTAAAATCATTGATTTCGGAGTATCCAAGACATTTAGATCCAAAAACAGAAATTTAACTGAGAACATTGAAATGTGGACTCGTACTGGCACATTGTACTATCAAGCTCCAGAAATCTTTGAAGGAGGTGGATACAATCAAAAAGGTATTGCTACACATAACACAAACTAGTGGATGTTTGGTCATTAGGAATAATTACATATCAAATATTCTGTGGTCATTTACCCTTTTAATGTGATTTGATATCTGATACAATAGAACAAATATGTGATCCAAATTAGAATGTTGAAAATCAATAATTGTTTCAATAACTAGATATTCTTTAATAAGACTTATTAAAAAGATTACTTAAAAAAGATCCAGAAAGAAGGTTATCATCAAAAGGTATTTTATATTCTTATAAAAGAATTAACTTTGCATCCTTGGCTCCATCCAAAGTTGCAATAACTACCTGATATCAATAATTTGTAATTATCGGATAAAGATTAAAAGAGTTTATCAACTTCTGAATAACTTATTAATCTACAGTAATTCGATATTAATAATAAACTAATAAAAGAACCCTTTTGTGCTAGTACAATTCTTGAAGATAGATACATTAGTCCAAGTTGGAATACATTGGACAATCACATTCATTTTTAATTATCCTGCACATAACTAAATTCTCTCTAAATGGAACCAGCAGTACTGTCATAATCTAATGAAATTGTCCCTGTCAATTAGAATTGTGAAGATTGTAGTATTATACAGACCTATTAAGTTGTTGGTTCTATAATTTTATGAATTATGAAATATTCTCACATAATTAATGAATAAAATTGAGTAGCATTCATACATAACAAATAGAAGACCAAAACAATAACCAGAATTCGAAAACAAAGTTCTTGTTAATAAGTGTTAGAGAAAACTTAAAATGTAAGTGAAATTGAATTTACACTTGAACTCTGCCAAGAAACTTACATTTAAGAATCCACTATTCCAATTAAGTGAATTGGATAAAAGGATAATTGAATCACTTAACCCTAAATCTAGTAGATCTGTGAGGTCATTGCCTTCATTTAAGATAACTAATCTCAATCAGGAGACATATAAGTTACTAAGAACTAGGCTATGAAATAATATATAAAAAAAGTAATTTTTTCATTTCCTAATATCCAAAATTTCTAACTCAGTTTTACTTACTGCCATTTCCACTATATTAAATGTAGCTGAACATAGTATGATTATCACATTCCCAAAATGAAATCTATTGACCCATTTAAACATAGTGACTTCTTACTTTTCATTTTAGTCATCTTATAAGTAATCTGACACAGACATAAAGTCAAGTCCTGAAATAATGATCAAACTCACAGTCATTAGAATTAAAACTATTTTCTCTATTGAATCACAAAATTGCCACTTCGAAAAATTACGTAACTTTTATTTATCCATTTTGTTACTTTATAACGTTCTTTTATTGTATAAACATACTCGTATCTACAATTAGGACATCTTATTATAGATTTGTTCTAATCATATTACTTAGTAGCCCATTCATTAAGACACCTTTTATGAATGTATGAAAGAGAGCCCTTACAATTGCAGGGCTTGAATCTTCTATGGCTGTTTCCTTAATAACATATCCAACAAATATGTTTTTATTTTTTCATTTTAATATTTTCAATAAACAATTATAATGCAATTTGGAATGTTAGGACTCCCTCAAAAACAATTAAATTAATTTCTTTCTACTAGAATATGGCGGTTATTCAGGTGCTTGTGATTTTTCTCTGTGAAATTGATACAATAATTCATAAAGTTTAGTTGGATCTTTCATATTCTATTCCAAATAAATCAAGCCAGTCTGTCTATGATTGTAGAGAATCTAAGGTTAGCTAAATATTACATATGCACATAATTTAAATTTAAGAGAACGATTATTTTTACTTGTAATTAGACTTTATAGATAACATTCTCCAAGGCTCTCTAAGTATTTAGAAATATCAGAAACTTTCAAATGTTTTGTAATAATTAGTAAAATTTCTATCATGTCAATGTTCTCAGCTAGATGAGTTTCGAAAAACACTCTAAATTTACTCTTTGGATTTTTCATTGATTGAGCACTATATTAACAAATATAATTTACTGTAAACCATTCATCATTAGAAATCTATCCAAAGCCATGAGAATCAATTGTTTATATTATTTCAACACACTTTCTTGAGAACTTGACTTAACTTTAATGTAATTTTTTAGTCTTTCAAGAATTTGGACAAATAAATTTAATTTTGGATTCTTTTTTATTTCTAAAGTAGTGAAAAATTGGAGAGAAGCAACAATCATCTACTGCATTAAGGAATCTTCAATTCTCATTTCGTCAAACATCACCCCTACTTCTTCTAAAGCACAAATTTAAAAGTCAGTCAATTTTTGAGCTACAGGATGTGGTTTTTTAAGTTTCAATAGTGAGTTGAAAATGGAAAAAATTAGAGCCTAAAATGCTTACTTAGAGTAGAGACTTAAAATTTAGACTACTTTATATGAAAATCTTACTTAATCCAAAATATTATTGATAATCAAATGCATAAAGTGACTCATTAAGGAAAGAATTCACCAGATCTTTAAATAGAACCTTGATGTATGATGAGAACTTTGTAATAAAAGGACTCTAAAAGTGATAATTGGTGTTCAGCATTTATTTGATGTCTTAGTAGATTCTTTTAATTTAGTCTTAACTGATTGGACTACTCAGCTGTTTGAGAAGCTTATTAATCTGATATGTAAAATATTAATTAGTTCCCAATCTTGGTTTTTAAATTTTGGTTGTTTCTTAATATTTATATCTAAAATATTGATAGACAGTACAATTTATCTTCAAATCTAAGGAGAAGTAGGCGCTTAAAGAATTTAGAGTCGCATGATATTTAAGATTTCTTAAAGTAGCTGGATGTGAGATCATAGGATTATAAATATAGTAGCATATGCAATTGACAGTATATGTATGAATTATAATCTCCTATATCCTACTATTATTGCATAGAATCAATCAGTAATTAATCAACTTGATTCATGCTTTTCTTACTTCTAAAGATAGAGATTATATTTACAATTAATTTTTCCTGAACATTTATCCTAAATCAACTATTTTTGATTATCTTTAAGCTAAGTTTGCAATAGTAAAGTTCAAATAATAATCACTAATCTTAATGTTTTTCTAAATGAAATTTTGTATGCTCATCCAATTTCCAGGATTGTAGTGGAGTACTGAGAGGCAAAAATTAGTAGGCAAATAATCAATCACAAATCTTGGTTTTTCATATAAAAATGACTAAATTTAAAATTAAAATACTTAATCTTTGTGTTCTGAATACAAACTAAAATTAAATTCTTTGACCAAATTGAAAATAGTCTTTAAATGTACTTAACTCTATGGATTGCATAAAAATGTTTAAAATATCACAGACATCTTATTTTTAATACAAATTTCACTCATTAATATTAGGCAGCTCTTAAAAATATAGTGATATTAATTGTGGGTGTCTAATTATATTAATATATACATGTTGTTTTTGCTACAGTTATCAGACACTTAAATACAAGATGAATATTGTTTTCATCAATCAAACTAAAGAATACTTTCATATCACTTTTTATAGGGACTGAATCTCTCGTCAACGTTAAGACAATTTTCAAAATCAATATGCAAATCAAACTCTACAACTACAACTATTAACTTAGAATCTCATTGATTGAATTTAGAAATTGAAGCACATTTTTTGTTTCTTCTTTATTTTTATGGCTAGAAATTTATTTTAAAACTTTCTCCATAAATACAGTGACCTTTGATAAATTGAATTATGATTCTATTTAAGCTATTTCTAATTTCTAGAAACAGAATAATTTTATTTCATCATGATCTTGATTTTCTTTTGATTTTTTATCAATTTAACATGGTCCTTTAATTGCTTCACTGAGAGCTGCATTTATATTGATTTCTTTGCTTTATAAAAGTAATAAACCATCAATTATTGTATTGAAATAGAGTCCTTTTTAATTAGCAGCTAATTTGAAAAGATTGAGGATTTCATTTACAATAACTTTTTTATCATTTAGTTTTTCTTTTTTGATAAGCATAGTAAATTTCTTCAAGAAGTCTTTGTCTTATTTATGTCTGGTGTTTGTGACTTCAAAAAGAGAGCGTATTTCACTAATAAATTATTCATTTGTTTTATTATCAGATTACTTCGATTTACTCATTAATATTATTTATATAATAAAAAAAAATCCTTAAATATTAAAGAAATGAGTCTTAATAATAATAGCCTTTCCTTTTTTAATTTCACAGGGGATGGGTTTTAAAATTGATCAAGAATTCAATAATAATAAGAATTTTTCGCACTTATATTAGTTAAATAATTTAAGTTGAGTAAAGATTTTGTTTATCTGAGATGATTTAAATTGAATTTAAGAAGCTTAATAAGCAGAAAATATTTTTATTTTTATTATTAATTTATTATCTGTGAAACTTAGCAGCAGAAAGTATTTTCAAATTCAATGCCATTAATTTGAAATCAAAAATTTAATATTTGATTTTTAAAGTGATAAAAATTAAGTCTGGCAGTTATTTAAAATTATTTTAATAATGAGAAAATCCTAATGAAACAATTTTGAAATTCATCCATCTCAAAATTTATTTGAGAAGAAAATCATGATATCGAAGTCTTAAAGTTAGAGCTACGTTACAATAAGATAATAAAAAGTGTGGTCTTGAATAGTTTTCATTTTCAGAAAAAAAAATTCTCATATTTTATTTAGGTTCTCCTTTCTTACAAAACCTTGCACTTAAATATCTCCATCATAACAGATCATAGGGACATGCCTTAAAATTAGTGGTAGTTTGATTTAATACACATTACAATTTAAAAAATTTTAAGCAGTAGACCCTATGATAAACTTTGGGAACAAGTGCAAAGGGGCATAAGGAGGCTAGAAAATCAATTAAAATCATTTATATCATAAAAAAGTTTGAGGCTCTTTGCTCTACCCATTTATATTTGAAAAATGAATATCTAAATACAAGAACCTGGTGAGAAAATTGATACATTTATGGCCCAAAACTTTAACCAAGCCCTTTTTCATCCTAAATCCTTGCTTAGGATTAATGAAATCCAACTAAATCTTCACTCACTGATGGTTTAAGACAGATAAAATTGTATTTTACGGGTTCTTTTGATTTTTTATAAACAAGAAGCTCAAAGCAAACCTATTCATGCATTATTTTGTAAAAAAAATGTGTTTAACAATGGTTTTATTTACTCATAGTAAAACATATTGAATTTGGGATAAAAATGAAAATTAGGTAGCCTTTTATGAGAAGACGAAATCGATGATATCGTTTTGTTTGTACAGGGGGCATATAACTATCACAAAAATGGAGGTGCTTGAGATTTCTGCACCATATGTTAAATTAATTAATGTGATTTCTCCAGGATTTGATTTGGCTGGATTAAATTCAGATTCCTCCAAAATAGATTTCTGGTGATTACTGCCAAATAATTTAGCCTTATCTTAAAATCAATGATATTTTAATAAATTAAGATTGGCTTTGCCTTAAATAGCGGAGTGTAATTTTATCATTAATTAAATTACTAGATTAAAATGAATAAAAAGTTCATTGTTTTAATGATGCTATTGATGGCGGCGACATGTGGAACCACTATCAACGTTGCAGATCAATGCAGTGTTTGCACACAATACAAATCTTTATCAGATTGTTAGATATCATCAGGATGCACCTGGACACCAGCCTCTGGAACAACAGCCGGATCTTGTGCTAAAACTTAAGATACTACTACAAAACCAACTTCATTTACGGCCTATTGCCCAGCAATCACCAGTGCTTCAACTTGTGCAGGAGCCTTTGGATGTGCCTACTTGGATGGAAAATGTACTCATTTTGCTGGCTGCTCAGCATATGTGAAAACAACGACATCAGATTGTCAGGCTATCTCATATCTTTGCATATCAAATGGTACTACATGCACGGACACTCTGGAATGCAAAGACTATGACCAGAATACTTGTGAAAGCACACCCAATATGTTCAAGAGAAAATGTAAATGGGATACAAGTTGCAGAACTTTTACATGCTTAGAAGCAGATTCTTCATTAACAAGTGATTCTGCTTGCGATGCTTTCTCTGCCGGATGTGTAACAACAGGTGCAGGATGTGTAGCAGCACTTTTACCTAACTGTGCATTACTTCCAGGAAATGAAACCACTTGTCCAAATATGAAAGGAGGTGATGGCAAATGTAAATTTGTTTCTGGATCAACTTGTGCTCTAAAACTTTGTTCAGATTTTCCTGCTGGAACTCCAGCTGATGCTGATTGTGTTGCATTCTAATCATTCTGTCTCAAATCAACAGGAAAAGGATGTGTTGCAATATTAGATAAATGTTCTTCATTTGCTGTAACAAATGCAGCTACGGATTGTACAGGTTATACTGGTTCAGATAGTGTTTGCGAAGGAGATGCCAGTGCAACTGCTTGCAGAGCTAGAAAATGTGAAAATGGAGTTGGGACAACAGATGATGCTTGTGGAAACTATAGAACTGGTTGTCTCTCAAATGGAGTTAAATGCGTTGATGCTAGATCACTTTGCTCACAATATACTGGTACAACTACTTCTTGCTTAACATATCTTGGATCAGACGGAAAATGTAAGGGTCTTACTGCAACAACAGGACCATGTGCTCTTAGAGATTGTGATGTGGATAGCAAAATAACATACACAACTGATGCTCTCTGCTAAAGTAATATTTAAAACTCTTGCTTATCAAATGGAGCTGGATGTGCGAAAATTTTATCAAAATGTAATTTGTATACATACACATCAACTGATGGAGCAGAATGTAATACAAAAATAGGATCAGATTTTAGATGCAAAGCAGGAACATTAGGAAAATGTACTGCAAGACTATGCACAGATGCGCCAACAAGTACAACTTCAACTGATGCTTGTATTGCTTATTAAACAGGTTGTGTGACTAATGGAGCTGGCTGTGTTGCATCAACTTCGTGTGGTTTAACAGTAAAAGAAAAATCTTGCACAGGAACTGTTGAATCATCAGCTGCTTGTAATTGGAAACCAATTTGTGTATCAAATACATCATGCACCTCTTTTTTTACCCCAGCTATATGTGCAGGTTATTAGATGAAAAGTGGAATCTATTCATATCCATGCATTTGGGATAGCTCTTGTAGACGAGCTGTCTGTACTGATTTTGCTGGAGCAACCTATTCAAATGATACTGCTTGTGAAAATGCTTTATCAGGATGTGTTTATAATGGAGTAAGTGGATGTGTTTTACCAGCAACATGCAGTAACTTTAAGGGAATTAAGGCTACTTGTCTTGGATTCAAAGCTTATTGCACAAATACTGATACAGCCGGTGCAACTGATGTTTGTATTTCAAGAACTTGTAATGATGTATTAACCTATTCAACAGATAATGATTGTGCAAATTACTTTACTGGATGTTTAACTGATGGATCTGGATGTATTGCTAATTCTGCAACTTGTTCTTCATATACAGGAATTCCAGATGAATGCGATAAATTTTATGGATATTATTCATCAAAGGTGTAAAATGCAAGATGTTGGAATACTGTTTCTACAAGTGGTGCATGCACAGAAAAACTATGTGCACATGCAACTAGTGGAATGACTTAAGATTCTGATTGTGAATCCTTTTTAAAAGGTTGTCTATTCAATGGTAATGCAGGTTGTGTTTCACCTATTGCTTCATGTTCATCTTATACAGGTGGTACAACAGGAGTTTGTTCAGCTTTCAAAGGAGACTCAGGAGTATCAGCATGCTGGTGGAGTTCAGGATCATATTGTTCAACGAAATCATGTGCACATGATTTAGTTTCAATTAGTGATACCGATTGCATAACATTTTTAGGGACTTGTGTTACTAAAGGATTAGGTTGTACTACTTAATCAACTGCATGCACTATTTACTCAGGAACAGCAGCTTAATGTAATCTCTTTTCAAACAAAGTTTCATCTACATCTACTATAAAATGTACTAGATTGGAAAATTGTGCAATTAAGACATGTGCAACTAAGACTGATGCAGCAAGTAATGCTGATTGTCTTAATTATCATTAATCCTGTAGATAAACTTTTGCTTCAGCAACTTGTGTTTCCGAAAAAAATGTTTGTACTTTATATGCATTAACTGGAACAGATGACGCTGCTAAATAAACTTATTGTAATGCAATAACCACAGATAATAATTCTTCTTTATGTGCATACAATCCATCATTGATTACAGCTTGTGCTGCTCGTACATGTCCATTATGGGTAAGCACACAAACAACACCATGTGTTGATTATGCTGGAACTGCTACTTGTCTTTTGGCTAATGGTCTTTGCTATGCTGCAGCTGCATGTACCTCATATACAGTTGCCACAGGTGTAACTGATAAGGTAACATGGTGTAATAATATGCTTGATAACTCTGACACACCTTTGAAATGTACATACGTATCTGGTCTGGCTTGTGTTGCAGTCTCTACTTGTGAAACTGTTGTCTCTCCAACTAGTGCTGCTTAGTGCAATGCCATTGCATTAATAACTGCTGTCAATTGTTAATATTATGGTGGTAAATGTTATACAACAGCTAATGCCTGTACAAGTTATTTATTGGCTGGCATAACCTCAACTAATTATAGTGCATATTGCAGTGCTTTGAAATAGGATATTACTCATTTCATTACTTGGTGTAAATATGGTACAGGTACAACTAATTGTGTTCCTAAAACTTGCGCTGATGTAATTTCACCAACAAATTAAGCTAGCTGTGATTTAGTTGTTGACGGATGTAATTATTTGGCTGGTGTTTGCCATACTTCAGCTGCTTGTGCTTCATATGTTATTCCTACTGCATATTCCACAGATGATACAACTAAAAGACTCTTCTGTTAAAATATGTATGATGCGGCAACGCCTAATTTATGCTCATTTACAGCCTCGGGAACTACATGCACCGTACCATTAGCAGCTTGCTCTGGAGTGGCTGGCGCTTCATTAGCTGACTGTCAGATTTGGAGAAATTAGCTTGGTTTAATATGTTTTTGGGTTACCCCAGCCACAGCTTGTTCAGATCCAACAGCAGCTGCTATTTGTACAACTGTTCCAGGAACAGTTGATAATGATACTTATTGTAATTTAAGAACTTCCGTTGGCAAATGCAGAAAAGCTAGTGCAAGTGCAGTTTGTGAGATAATGCCGGCTGCATGCACTGGTTTTAGTTACACAGGCAGTACAGATGAAGATAAAGCAACATCATGTTAAGCTTATAAATAATCTGATGGTGTATCTTGTTCATGGTTTACATCGGCAACAGTTACTTGTGAAGCCTCAAAAGCTACTTGTTCTGCTTGGACTGTAACATCAACTGTGGATAATACAGTCTTCTGCAGAGCCAGAAAAGATGATGGTGGAATTGCTTGTGCATATGATTTGAAAACTGCAGCTTGCAGAGATCGTTTAGCTTGGGAAGATGCTACAAGTTTATAATCACAGGCTGATTGCGATTTTTATGACATTGCTTCGACTTACAAAAGTGGTTATTGTTATAAACCTAATGCTAGTTGTGCTACTTATTTAGCATTTGGGGCAAATGATGATGCTAAACTAACTTATTGCAATACACTGTCTAATTCAACACCAGTTGCATGCACATTTGTTAAAGGAAATAATTACTGCATTGAAAAAGGAACTTGTGTTAGTTATGTAGTTTCTGGTATAACAGATAAAGCAATTAAGCAATCAGTTTGTATCGCTATTCCAACAAGTGATAGTGTTGGATGTACATACTGGGCAGGAAATAATTGTGCTATCAAAGTAGCATGCACTTCATATACAGCAGGAGACTCTGCAGATTGTGCTATTCAAAAAGATACTGCAGGATTGCTATGTGTAGTAGGTGCAGCAGGTGCATGTGCAGCACCGGCTAACTGTGAAGCAATTGTAACTCCAGGATCATAAGCAGATTGTAAAAAATACTTAGCAGGTTGTTATTTTGCCATTTCAAAATGTAATACTTTAAAAGCTTGTGCTTCCTATACAACAGGTTCTACAGGTGCTATTGCATATTGTAGTGCAATGAGAGATACTACAATAACAGGAGCATTTTGTAAAGCAGCAACTGATGCTGATGCAAGTTGTGCAGTAAGAGCTTGTGGAGATGTTGCCTATTCAACGCATGCTTAATGCTAGGCTTATTTGTCTACATGCAAATCAAATGGATCTACTTGCGTTGCATCTACAGATGCTTGTACAGCCTAATCAGGTATTCCTTTCTTCTGTCAATGGGCATTAGATATTGATGGTATAAGCACTTGTGTAGATGCCCTACCAGCAACTACTGCTTCAGGATGTGTAAGTAGAACTTGCACATAAAATGTGACAGACACAACTGATTCAGGATGTGACGCATATCTCTAAGGTTGTCTTACTGATGGACTTGGATGCATTGCTAAAACTGAAGTATGCACCAAATATTATGGAACAACATCTGTTTGTAAAGCATTTACTGGAAATGATATAAAGTGTTGGGGAGCATCAGATACAGTTACAGGTACATGTAGAGATAGAGTATGTACAGATAATACTTTTGCTACGTCAAATGATGAATGTGAAGTATTCCTTAGTGGATGTTTGACTACTGGAGCTGGTTGTATTTCCAAATCAGCATCTTGTTCCTCCTATAAAGGTCTTTAAGAAACATGTAAAAACTTTGTAGGATCAAATAAGGCCACTTTGTGTTATAATACATTAGCTGCCACAGCAACAACTTCTTGCAAAGATAGAATTTGTACTGATTTACTTGGAACAACAGATGTTGATTGTGCTGCATTTATAAAATCTTCAACAACTTCTCCAATTTGTGTAACTAATGGAACTAATTGCGTAAATTATCCAAAAGCATGTTCTGATTTCAAGGGAACAGAAACAACTTGTCCTAAATTCACAGCTAATGATGGACCTTGTAAGACAACTACTTATACTACTACTGCTGCTAGTTGTACACCTAAAGTATGTCTTGAGGCACCTAATAATTTAATCACAGATGCAGATTGTGCTAAATATCATCCAACTTGTGCAACAACTGGAAGAGGATGTATGAAATCATTAATTGCTTGTAGTGATGTCTAAACTTCTACAGCATGTTCAGCTAAAAGTTCATGTACTTGGGCAAATCAATGCAGAGCTGCTCCTTCTAGTTGCACTACTCTGACTATATAAGGTTAGACCATTTGTGTTAATACCCCATTAGCCAATAAAACTATGTGTGCTTGGAGTGGTAGTGCATGTCGTGCCTTCCTATGTACTGATTATGATGCAAGCTATACATCTCATGAGAAATGTAATATTGATACAACCTGTACTACTAGTGGGGCTGGTTGTGTTACAATTGGAATTTGCAGTGCTTATAAAACACCTTTAATTTGTGGTGCTGCCGCTACTAGTGAAACAGCTAAGAGATGTACTTGGACTTCAAATACTACTACTGCAGGATGTAGAGCAAGATAATGTAGTGATTCGAGTTTAACAACTGATGATGAATGTGACGCTTTCCTTAAAGGATGTAAGACTTCAGGAGCAGGTTGTGTTGGACCTATATTCGGATGTTCAGTTTTCACTGGAAATTAAAAGTATTGTTTAAAGAATAGTGATGGTAATCCTTGTCTTTATGTTGCTGGTGTTTGTTATGATTATGCTGATTGCGGTGATGCTTCAGCTTCAACATTAGCAGGATGCCAACTATTTAATGGATTATGTGTTCCAACTAGTACAGCTTCATGCACAGCATAAACATCATGTGATAAATATACTACATAATAATCATGCACTGTAGGAATAAGTACTACTATTTGCGGATGGTTACCTACATCGAAATGTTAAATATTTGGTGCATGTTCAGATGCCCTTGGTACATCCAATATTGATTGTTCAAATTATGGATCTAAATGTGTTACTGATGGTGTAAAATGTGTTGATATTGGAAAATGTGATTCTTATTCAACTTTAACATCATGTGGAAATACTGGAACTGATGGGGCTTGCACATGGGTGGCAGCTTCTAATAGTTGCAGACTTAGATAATGTATTGATAAAACAGCTAATTCTGATACTGATTGTGCTTCATTTACTGTAACCTCTGGTATATGCACTACTGATGGTACTACTTGCGTTGCTAGAGCTCTTTGTACAACTTATGGCTCGGAGAATGCTTGTACCATTGGATCAGATGCAATTCCATGTATATTTTCATACCCAGTTGGTACAACTACAGGAACTAAATCATGCCGAGCAAAAGAATGTTCAGATGTCACTGGAGCCAGTAATGATCTATGCATTGGATAAATTGCTGGAAAAGCATGTGTTTCAAATGGAAAGATATGTTTGAAATAAGATTCTTGTGGTAATTATAAGAATAAGGTTTCTTGCAATGGAGGTGGATCGGATGGAATTTGTGCATTTACTGCTGCAGCAACTACTGCTGACCCTTTAGCTGGTTCTTGTGTTGCATTCTCATCTTGTGATAAAGCTAATACTGATTAATCTGCTTGCATTAAGAATACAGCCGCTTGTTAATGGACATCTACTGTTTCTGGAACTGTAACAACTAATGCTTGTGCCTCGAAGACTTGTGTTTAAGCTGCTTCAGGAACGACTTGTAACCCAGTTCCATCTTTTGATAAGAAAACCTACACAATCTGTGCATTGGTTAATAATGTTTGCACAGCTTCTGATCCAGGAGTATTGACAAGCACAAATTGTTTAACAAAGAGTGTATATACATACACATGGAGTGAATCTAGTTCTAAATGCGTATCATGCACAGGAACATCAACAAGTACAAATAATACAACAAATACCAATACAACAACCAATACCACAAATGATACAACAACCACAAATGGATATATCCTAGGAATTACAGTACCATTATTCATTATGGGATTATTCGCTTGATATTGATTTATCAATTTATAAGGAAAAATTATATTAATACAAACAATAATTATTATTTATATAATAATTTTTATGACCATAAGAAATAAAAGTAAGTTATCGTCCAGCCCTTTCGTTGGCTTAAAACAATATTTATTGTTTGTCATTAGTTCCCGTTTTCCTTGA
>JMSD01000038.1:96346-190596 GCA_000715435.1 Paramecium caudatum
ATCACTTAGTTAAATAAGACCTAAAGTTAAATAAGTAATTATTTATTTACATTATAAGCCTTGATGTCAAAAATAAATATATATAATTTATAATCAGATTGATTCTTATTATTTTAGTTTTTAATTCATAATCAGATAGATATTTTTGTAATATTTTAAATGGTATTGTTAATAAATGATATTCAATTATTTAATACGTAATAAGAAAATAATGTTTAGTTAACCTAAAGAATCCACACCAATTAATGTAATGCCGAAAAACGACATAATTATCTACAGTAAAGGCAATTGATTAGGAAGAGAAGTGGGCAAACTATAAAAAGTATAAGTTTATTTTAACCAATGAGAGTAAGACAGGCATATTATGTTGTTGCTTTTATTTTTTATTAATTCGTTCAGCATAGATTTTCATCTAATTTTACATGTTAGGGTTCATAGCGACAATTGCATGCTTATTCGTTGGGTATTTGTATTTTATATTTAGATTTGCTTATTTTTATTTCAGTTATATATTAATTTTTATGACCATAAGAAATAAAAGTAGTTATCGTCCAGCCCTTTGTTGGCTTAAAACATATTTATTGTTTGCATTAGTTCCCGTTTTCCTGAGCATTTTTTTCCCAGTTAGATTTACTTTTGATAATCCTGAAGCAGTTGATATAAAAGAAGTATACGAACGGTTTTATTCAGAAAATCGATCTAGTGATTCTGATGATCCTGATATGAGTTACCAAACATATTCATCATAAAAGACATTGTATGATGTTCAGAACGTTTATTATTTGCTTGATATGTGTTAATAAATCTTCAAATATTCAGTGTAGAGGAGACTTAAAGATTCTTCGACTTTATATTGTTAAAAATTGTTTAATGGAATAATTAAAGAAAATAATTTACACAATCTAAATTCAGTTTAAATAGGATTGTACAAATTATTTTAATGATATAATTTTGTCTTTTATTTTAGCTTTGTTATTAGATGTATTTTTTGTGTATTATCTATTTAAAACAATTAATAAACATATATCCACTTTACCAGAAGAATGATAAGAGAAATGGAAATATGAATTAAATCATATAAATTAATTATATTATTTTTATCTATAAATATGAGGATTATACTCTTTTCCAATAAACACTTAACCATTTCGTTTTTTACAAATATAATTTATTATGATTTTTTTAATATCATTGTCCATAATTATCGCAAATGCAGCTAACTTTCATTCTGTCCTAACAGAAATCGATTAACATCATGTGGGTTAAACATTTTTGAATGCTCTTCAAATAGGATTAGCAAGTGGATCTCCTATCCATGAAATATAAAGCTACATTAATAACATTAGGTATCATTGAAATGCATTAGATTCATGCTAGAGTAAGAACAAAAAGAAGCAGACTTCTTCATTTAAAATACATAATCTTAATGTTCAAGATTGTTACATGACTTCTCTACAAATTATGCATATCACAATAGTTAGCTTTTAAGTCATTAAAGGATAGTTGAAGTAATAAAACCAAAATATCAAAGGAAAATGAGAACAACTTACATAAATCCTTAAACAAGATAGCTGAAGTTTCTGTAGAAATAGAGGAGAACATTCAAAAAACCAACCAAGGATAAAGTGAACGTGACCTATAATATAATGAATTTCAAACAAGAATTAACAACCATAATGATGTTATAAAAGAAATTGATGAAGCATATGCACTTATAGAACATCTGGCTAACGGTGCATCATTTATTTAAGTTAAGAGTCGCTTTAATAAAGTTATTGCATAATTGACAAATTAAAGAACAACAACACTTTTTCAACCTATTTTAACACTTATGGCATAGTTGGCTGCAAAAAATGATGGTGATGTAGCTAAAAAAATTCTTTTGCTTTTATCTAATCTTAGAGTATAGATTGTAGAAAATAAGAGTAATGATGAAGATTTGGAGAAGGTGGCTGCTCTTAATTGGCAATAATTTTTGAGTGACTTAACAAATGAAAAAAATACTCTTTCAGATTAGAGATAACATTTAGAATAGGCCATATTAAATTATTAGAGTATAATTCAAGAGTCATAAGGGAAAGTTGAATATCATTAAATTGAATTTGTCAGAAATAAAGTATATTAGTCAATAATTTAGGAAAACGTTGAAAATTAAGATATATGGTGCAGACAATAATAAAGTATCTATCAAATTGAATCATAATTGAGAGGAGAGACACTGTAATTGGTTTCAAAAATAGTTGATAACATTCAAGATAAGATAGTGACCCTTAAAGAATACCTAAGAGAGAGGCTAATAAATTGAAGGCAATTATTAATATAATATTAAATGTCGACCATCACTTAAAGGTGTTAACATTGTCGTAAACAAATAGAGGAATCAAAATTAATGTTACATGAAATGTATTGTGAGAGGAATTGTGTTCGATGCGATAGATGTGGTTTAATGTATGATCAAAACGATTAAGAATCTCATGATGAAGAATTTCATAAATCAATAGAATGTCCAAATTGTCATGAAGGAGTTCCAGGTATTAGTTAACATTTATTAGATCTTCAAACTCATTAATGTCCAAAAAAACCTACTCCATGTCCATATTGCAAATTAGATATCCCATTAAATAAATTCAAAGAGCATGAAATAACATGTGGAAGTAGAACAGATAAATGTGATGCATGCGGTTAGTATGTGAAGATTAAACATTTATAAAACCATCAACTTACTTGTCCTATGAAAAAAATTGCTGATCCATCAAAAGGATTTAAAGAAGAATTTCCATCTATGTAGGAAGTTTAATAAAATTAATCTTAAAAAAATTAATATTAAAGGCCAGAATAATAAAAGTATACAAGACCAGAACCATTTTAATAGAAATAGGAAATTTATAATAAATATTAATAAAAACCATAAACTACAGAAGATGTTTGGAAACCTAATGAAGTACCAAAAGATTAATAACAAGGAGTACAAGGTAGATAACCTCAATATAAAAAATAAATATTTGACGATCCATAACCATTACCAAATCCTGTTTCTAATAAACCATTGTCAAGATTTCCTGAATAATAATATCCTTAACCTACCAATAATAATTAAGGTAGCTAAAAATACAATTATGATAATAAAAATACAGATAATACCAAAGTAAATAATGATCGGATATTTTAATCACAAGCATTGCGTTCTCATCAATATTAAATGCCTGGCAAGGTAGAAGAAAGTTTGTTAAATACTTAACCCCAATAAAGCAGCTAGTATAAATCAAGAATCCCTGCTTATGAGCCTTAAACTGTTAAATAGAATAATAATCCTAATTTTTCCAGGCCCTAAGAAATTAACCGAAATCCTCCAAATACATTTGTTCAACCTCCAGTTCAATAATAAGCTCCTCCAAAATTTAGTAATATTCGTAATGAAGATGCTCATTAGCCCCCAAAATTTTAATCAAAACCTTAAACATAACCAATAATCTAACCTCCTCCTCCTCCACCTAATTAAGTACCTGAAGAAATGGTAAATGATAGCATGATTGCAAGAAAAATATAAGCATAAATGTATGCTGAAGATTTAGGGCTAAGTCCTGAAGAATGTGAAAAATAATATGATACCCAATTGAATGTTTTTCCCAATGGAAATGAATCTAGTATTTACAAACATCTAATGTATAAACCAGAAGAATTGGCAGCCCCAAAACCGAGAAATTTATAGCCACAAAAACCAGCAAGAAATGTTGAACCTGAATTAAATGAAGGTTTTAATTTCTTGTCAGAAGAAGAGAGATTGGAGCAACTTCGAATTTATGAAAGTATTCAAAATAATTAGCGCAGAGGAAAATGAAATTTTATTTTTTAACATAAAAATTTAAATTTTTAGTCATGAACTTTGAATTTGATGAAGACTTCTACTAGATTCAAAATTATGTCAAATAAGTCAACTAAAATTTAGTTGTTTTGCCATAAGAACATTTTGAAACAGAACTTGAACTCTTTGAAAAAATGATCCTTCAAATTAAGATTTATGGCTCTAAGATCATAGAATTATATCAATCTCTAGATGAGATTTGCCCTACAGAGAGATAAATAGATACATTTATTCCTCAAGCTAAGATAGATTAGATTGATTATGATTAAGTGTGGCAAGCCTTAAATAAGGGATTTTTGAATGATGTCTACAAAGCTATGGAATTAATGCAATAACTTGATTATTCAATCAAAATGACTTAATCCCAATAATGGAAATTTATTGAATACTTGCAAATTACATGTCGTTACAAGGATAGAGAATTGGAAAAATTAAGTTAATTGTTTCCTAATGAATATCCTCAATCATATTTTAAGTAAGTGAATCATGTTACAGAAATGTTGTAATAATACAGCTAAATGATTCCCTTGTTAGTTTAGGAAAATGAATAATTAAGAGGTGAAATAGACTGTCTAAAGAATTCTGATAATGATTAAAAAAACAATGAAATAAGTTAATTACGTTAACATTTATAAAGTATTGAGAGATAATTGGTTGATACTTAATCACAGAATGAGTTTTATTAATAAATGATAAAAGCCGAAGAATAAGTTAGACAATTTAAAACATAGATTTAGATGTTATAGATTGAAAATTAAGATTTATAGTTCAAATACAATACTGTAAAAGAAGAATTAAAAAATAGTTAATTACAAATAAATACATAAAGTGAAAGCTATGACAGAATGTAATAGGAGTATAAAAAAACAATTTCTAAAAAGAATTCTCTTATATAAGAGTTGGAGGAAAAAAATAATTTGGATCTCACAATTCGAAACAACAACTAATTGGATTTAGATCAAATTTCAACAAAAATTTAATAATTTAAAGCTTTATATGAATAAAAAATAAAGCATCTTACCAATACTATCACTCATCTTGAGTAGGAGAATTGTAAGCTAAAAGATTTGGTCAGATCATCTGCCGTTGAAGTGGATAGCTTGAGATTGTAGATTGAAAAAATGATTTAAAACAATAATAAGAAAACAATTAAATTTCCAAAAAAATCATAATAAGATTATGTATCAGTAATTATATTTTCATAAGATAGCTTTATCAAAAATATCAAGAAGTCGTGGAGAAGAATGAATAATTAAGTTAATAATTATATAGTTAAATCTTGGATGGAAGTGTTTTATCTCATATTTGAATATTTACTATTTAATTAATATCTAATCATCTTATAATACTCATTACATAAACAATAAAAAAATAAAAAAAGCTATTTTATACTGTATTAATTTTTTTATTAAATGGGGAATGGATAGTGTTGTAAGCGAGTTGATAGAGTTGAAACAATACATTTTGATGATGATTCATCTAATCATGAAGCTTCTAAAAGAGGATCATTAAAACCTGTAGAATAGGCTCAAATGATGAGTCTTTCAGATTCAGAGGATGATTACCCTATAAAGAAATAAACTAAATTAGGTGTATTTAAAGATTAATAAAAAACTTCACAACTATCAACAATTTAACAATACTCATTTTAGAGTTTACCATCTGAATAACAATTTCAAAATTTTGTTACATTCTAAGCACTACCTTCTCAACATGGCATTTAGGGCAATGTCTTCTAATAATTTTAAGCAGAAATGAGCTAAATTGCTAATTAATAAGTTAAAGGATCAAAGAACTCGAAAAAAGTATAATTTGCTATGCAAAATTGATAAGATAGATTCCCAAAAATACTATATATGAAATCAAAAATCCTTTTCGTAATTAAATGTTTTCCAATCTTTTTTTTATTTTACCAAGTTCTCATGTTACCTAATAAATTGCATAAAGGCAACACTCTAGTTGATGGGAGGTGGTTGTTCATCATCCATCTCTATTTCATCATCACTTTCCTAAATATCTTTTCTTTGATATTTTCTGTACCCTTCGTCTGAACTATTATCATTTTAGTCATATTCCTCTTCCTCCTCATAATTGGAATGGCTGTCCTCATCTTCAGGATAATCATATGCATCTTAATCAGTTCTTTAAGAATCTTCACTATCGTGATCACTCAATTTTTTTTCATGGTCGCTGTCAACATAGTAATTATCAAAGTATTTTTCAATTTATTTAGCATCCATTTACAGTTTAGTTGATTTTTTATCAACACATTCTCGTTGTACTTTTTTCATTACATAATAATCTTCTTCTTGTTCATATTCTTATTTATCAGTGATACAAGTTAATAAATTTTGGTTTTATTACAATTAAATAACCATCTAAATTACATGATCATGTACCTTTTTTCGATTTTCAGAAAATTTATTTTCTCTTTATTCCTTTCTCAGCTTTTCCACAAATTATTCTCTCTTAGCTTAGATAAGGCTTTTGGTTACAGTTTCCTATCCATTTCCTTTTTCATCTTAAGTATTAATTCGCTCTAAAACTACTCTGATATATATGTGAAGCTTTACATTTTTTCATCCTTTTGATCCAAGGAAAGCTAATTAGTTTATTCGATGATGTCATCCATGTTTAATTTAGATTTTTTCCTTGAATTCATGAACTTTAACATTTCCTCCTCATTTGATAAATCTAAATTATTAGCTATTTAAACATATTGTCTCAGGAGGCACTTCTCCACTTTTCCTTTTGATACTGAAAATAATCTCATCATTATTTTCAAAGCGGACTTTCTTCTTGGTTTTGGTTGTCATTTCTTTTCGGGCAATCATACCAAAAATTGACTTAATTTTTATATAAATAAGTTCACTATTTCATAAATGACCCAATTCCAAATATCACAGCAATCCACAATTAAAACCATTTAAAATCCCTAAAAAACTTTGCGCAACTGTCTGGATTGTCTAAATCTGTTTACTTGACCTTCCAATACATAATCGCTTAATTTAAAATGACTAGAGGATAAGTGATAGGATGATAGGATGCAGTATAGCATGTTAATCCAATAAGTCCAGAAAAAGCCCAAGTGAGATGTAAAGGGGAATTTTTTGGTAGGGTGTAAGCTGTTGAGTATAATCCCAATTTTTGATCATATTATTTATCTTAATGTGCATAAATAGTGTCATAAATTAGTGTGTTCAGTATGCCAGCTGTATATCCAAATACTATAGCAGGGGTAATGAGTCCGGCTAATTATAATCCTCCTACAACAACTCCCCAATTGAAAGCAATACCCAACACTAATTATGGATAATTGAAGTATCGTTTCGCTAAAGGGTAAAGGAATGCTATAGGTACAATACCAAATGAGGCTGCTATTGTATTCCAATTAAGTTAAGTTAGCACAAGCAATCCCACTGAACAATGAGCAAATAAGCTCAACCATGCATCCTTCATTTACAATTCTCCTGATACCAGAGGCCTCATTTTTGTTCTTTCGACTTTATTGTCAATATTCTTATCCCACATATCATTGACAACACAGCCAGCAGCTCTCATTGTAAATGAACCCACTCCAAACACACTACTGTACCAAAGAATTTCATGGAAGTTGAATGTTGGCTACCCTAATACAGTTCCCCAAATACAAGGGATATGCAAAAGGAGGGCTCCTATTGGTTTGTCATAACGAGCAAGTCTGAAATGGGCTGAAAGGTATTTCTAAATCATAAAATATATATTATTTAACCACCAACTTGAATCATAAAAATTAATTAATTAAATTATTTTAGGCATTAGAGTTTGTGGACAATTGAATATTGTCATACATTAGTAAATGCCTAAGAGTGATTTAAGAGTATAATTAGCTGATGCTCACTCTTCATTGAGTATTTGTTGACAACTCTTGGACATGCCAATAAAATTATATATAGTGGTTGATTTATTCGAATCAGATATTTTTGATTTGAATAATGGAACCATAAAACAATGCAAAACCATTCGACAGTAGTTATCTTAACATGCTAACTCTTGTAATTACGTTTTGCTACATTTAATTGCTGAATTAATGCGTGGGATTGTAAATATCCTCGGATCGTAAATATTACAATCCTCAAGTATTCAGCAAAGAATAAATAAAAAATTCAAAACATTTATGTATTCAAATTGCATATATTGTTGCTCATTTTTTAATAATCATTAATTAAATTAGGTCATTGACAATTAGCCACGTATAATTTATTATATGGAAGCTACTTTGTGACCTGAGAGAGAAGCATTTTTATGAACACTACAAGTTAGTCATAACTTATAGTGCATCATCATCTGCTACACTCATAATGAAATTATCTATTCCTCTTTATCTATGTGATGATCACTTGATTGATTATCATATTATTTGAGAGGGTAAATCAAAATCGGGGTTTATTAGCAGCCATAGATTGAATATCTACGTCTGCCAGTCACTCTTGAACATTTAATTAATTAATAATGAATCTCTAATGCCCTTTACATGCATAGCCTCTTTCTCGTATTTGCATAGATGAAAAATGTGATCTGTAACCATTTCTTTGCGCTGAATGCTTCAAAACACATCCATGTCCGAGATTTGATGTACAGAATGGAATTGAAGAATTCGCAAAGAAATTGAATGTAAATCTCACTCATTTCGAAAAAATGAATGTCTAATTTAAGTAATTGGATTTCGAATCATTTGGACACTTTATTAGGGCTCAAAAGCTTAAGATTACTGATGATATGCAATAATTAAAGAAGGAAATCAATCAAAAGTGCGATAATTTAGAAAGCAAACTATTAGTCTTGCTAGAGGAATAGGTTTAAATTTACAATAAAAATATATAGTAATTTAAGTTAGCTATTAAAGAGACTGAAAAATTCTCTCATCTTCAAAAATCATCAGAATTATCAATGTTAAACATAAAATTATACAATCATAATGATCCTATCAATGTAATGAAAAAGCTAAAAACTCAATTATTAAATTACTCAAACTGCATAAGTAGTGGAAAACTAAAATAATTATAAGAATCCTTAATCTTACTCTAAAGTTAAACAGTCTTTCCACCAACGTATAAAAGCCAAGATTTTTAAAAGATTGAATTTGCAAGGCTTGTCAATTACTTCAACTAGTATCTCTTAGATGTTGAATTCACAATAAAGTCCTATATAAAGTCTTTTCCAATCACCGACTTCGAATAGAAAAACATTCAAATAAAGTAAACGAAAAAAGAATAAAGATTGATTGAAGAGGAGTAATGTATTACATCATTGTTGTTATTAACGAATAGCTTAATATATTCACTAAATGATATGACTGTAAAAATAAGGGACAAAAATTACAATGAGGTTGAAGTGATATAATGTGATACTTAAATAAATTGCATCATTGAAATAACAAGCGAAATAAAGGAATCCTCATTAGTTGTAGTAAATAAGAATTAAGAAATTGATGTAGGTAAAGCTAAAATAGCTTTGGGAGGAGATGAATTCATTTTGATTTGGGTTTTTAATCAAAATTAGATACTGCAAAACAGAAAAATAAGCCATTCAAGAATGAGTAAGGTTGTCATACTAATGAATTTTGATAATTTACTTTTGGTTGGAGATTGGGATGGTCAGATATTGGGATATGACTTAAATGTCTAAAATCCAATTTATATTTTAGATACCTAAACAACAATTTTATTTTAATTGGTTAAATCAGCAAAATTTGTAATTTCAGCTTCAAAATGTGATATGGAACAAGGAGGAGTGATATTCTGGAATTATTCAAAATCTGATCTATATCAGGAGAAGAGATTAAAGTTATTTTGTGTTTAAAAGATGGCTTACTCCAATGAATAATTATATGTTGTCGACAACAAATATAAATTATTCATTTATGATTGTAGGCTTATTGAAGTCATAAAGTCATTTATCTGCAGTGAGAGTTTTGTAAATGAAATAGCGATAGATAATAACTAAATTTATATTCTAAATTAAACATGTTTGAAAACTATATCAGATCAATTATAATGGACTTATTAAACTTTTGAAGATTTTCCATGTTTACAATGCAGACAATATTACTAAAGTTGCAGACTTTTATTGACAAACAACACTATTGTGTTTATAAGACACTTACATTAATGTAGACATGAAGAAGGTGAGGAAGAAAAATGTTCAATGAAAACTACAATATATTTAATGTTATGATGCATTATTATATAAACCATTCATATCTTAATTAGGTTTATAATAAAATATTAATAAAAATATTAATAAACTAAATGCCCAATGTATTAGAAGATTTAAGGAGAGTATTTCCAAAGAAATCATTTTTACTGAAGACCTACATGCTAGGATGTCTATATTTGTTCCATCAACAAATCACACCTGATGAGAGAAAGAAATAGCGCAATGGTATGCTTGCATTCAGGATGTTACTGATTGAAAGTCCACATCAAAGAAATTTCAAATAATTTTAATTAAATTGGATATCCAATTAATCATAACCACTTCAACACAAGGTCAAACAATCTAATGGCTTGATGGAATTCAGTAAGAGATTGTTATTTATATTTTAGGAACACCACTTTTCCATTGCTTTTAAGACTTCAGTCCACTTAATTCAACATCATAAGTGGTAAAGTTGCAATTATATAAATAGCATACTCTATAAATCGACTCAAAGTAGGTTCGGAATTTTAGTTTAGATGACCTATCTACAATAGAAAGTGAATTCATTCCCGATATCAAACGTGATTTACAAACTCATACACCTGTCGAAATGACTCAGAGTTGCATCTTTTGATATTATTTTTTTAATACTTCTCTTTATATTACAATCAGTTATTTATTTAAAAATATGTCTTAAAAATCAAAAACACTATTGCAATTACTACAATAATAGCAACATTTTCATGATGACACCAATACTTCACTTGAATCCAATTACAAACATAGCTCAGAACATACAGAAAAAAAATTTGACCTCAAACTTCAAAAATCAATACTAGATCTCTATACCCAAATAAAAAACAACATTATAAAGACAGAAGATTAGGTATTATGCCTATTTACTTAGTTATTAATGTGTCAAATCCGTAAATTAGTACCACTTGATAAATCTGAAGACATATATACAGATCCAAATAGTTTGATATGTTATATTGGATGCATTTTTACAGTTCTGTTATAGGACAAAGTATTATTTCATTTGTCAATAGTTAAATTTAGAATAGTAAATGGAAGAATAAAAAGCAAAGGAGTAGAGCGACTATGAAGAACAATTAATTAAATTAGAGGCAGAGATTCGATAACATATCAGAGTATTAGACTTAATTAACTTAGATTGAACAATAACTAAAGCTATTTGCAGAAAATACACAATCAAAGTTAGAAGATGTAATTAAATTAAAAGAGGAATTAGAGGAAGAATTAGCAGGTGTAAAAAGTGATTTTTAAGTAAATTTACAAATTAATAAAGGTTCTATATGAAAAAAACAATGTTCTGAATTTAAAATTGAAATCACATGAGTAGGAGATTCAAATTAATAAAAATTAAGATGCAAATAATAATTTAACAATGAAATATAATCCTTATTAAAAGAATTTTAATAGAAAAGATAATATTGAAAATGAGTTTCCTAAATAAGCTGTTACCCTAAATCTATAAGTAGATAGACATTATAAATAATCTGATAATGTATTACTTTTAATTTTATTTATAGTAATAAGTAGACAGATTATAAACTGATCCATAGGATGATTATTTTAAGGCAAGAAATGAATCTTAGAAAAGAATTCAATCAACTCATATAGCCAACAATAATAAATCAAGTTATCTAGCAGGTAGAGTTTAGACTGAGGCATGTGAATAATAGGATAAAAAAAGAAAACATAATTATTCACAATATGAAACATCTAATGCCCCAAAGCATACAAGAAATAAAACAGCTCAAAATGTTCTGAATCTTATCAGTATATAAAAATATTAATCTTTAGAGGATTAAGATTTGAAGAGATAACAATCTGTGAAAGGTTGCTAAGAAAAAATCATTGGCAAAACATAAAAAAAGTCATCAACATCTCAACATACTGATGCAAATCGATCAAATAATTCAGTTCATAGTTTTCGAAAACAGCCTACAAATGAGGTTAGTTAAATTCCAAGACCTTTTTCTTGTGCTGAGTAAATCGAAGAAACTCACAATTCTGTAATTATTTTTTTTATTTTAAGTTTCATAAAGACTTTAGTATGGATATGGGTGCATATTAAAAATAAAGTGGGGATTATTCTGATAACTAACAATAAATAAAGAAACTTCTTTAATAATATTAACAAAAACACTCACTTAATGATAGTTTAACAAAAAAGCTATTGTAAGAATACAAAAAAAGATAGTCCTACAATTGCAAAACTATTTATTGAATAATTAATTAATATATATATTATGAATGAAGATAGCTTAAATGAATTAAAAAAAGAACTCTAAATTTGTACATATTTAAATAGAGCTCACATTATTATGTCTTTTTTTGGATTTTTTGGTTACATAGCAAGAAAGGTATTGCATTTTTTATTCTTAGATTTTCTTTATATTGCTCATTAATATTTTGTCGATTATTCTTTCTGTTTTTGGCTATTATGCAATAGATGAAATAAATAAAGAAAAGATAGGCTATTATGCTTTATTTACGAGTTCTCTTTTTGGAATGACATTGCTTTATGAAATAATTGCAGATATATTCACAGCACAATATGTAATTTAAGGATCAAACATAGGAAACTGAAGCACCATCCCAAGCATTTGTATTTTTAGTGGTAACTCTTCCCTTCTTGGTTGATTTTCTAAGTGGTTTAAGTTGTTTAAAATTATCCTACACTTTTTCCAAGTTTCCTAATTTAGAATTTAAAAAGAAATATAATGTATGAAATTTGATATATTGAGAGTAAATTATGATAAAGTAGCAGGAAATAGCAAAAGATTATAGTGAAGTTTATGAAGCCACAAATTTGTGTGTAGTTTGTTTAACGAAATCCAGATAAATGGTATTTTATCGTTGTGGTCACAAAGCATGTTGTGAATCATGTTCAAAGGCTTTTCGTTCTGGAAATTGTCCTATTTGTAGAGCGAAAATTGAAGATTGCATTCAAGAATATGATGCTTGAAAAAATTGTTGCTACTATGATATATATAAAGCTCATAATGACTCTAATCTCCTTGCAGTATTTTCTTCGAGCCATCTTATAAATGATTTATCTGAATATTATCCAAACTTTTCTTAATTAAACATTTATTCTGCTGCATAGTAAGCAGCACTTTAATATTCTTCCAATATTTTTGTATCCGTGCAATCTAATTGTGCTTGATTTTCTATTAATTAAATTAATAAATACCAGGTAAATTGTATTCTGGGACTATTCTCATATATTTTCCTTAATTTTTCTTTAATTCTAAATCAACAAAGTCTTGATTGCTTTCGCCAAAGGCATCAAGTATTCTGACAACTCCAAGTATGCCTTCATCAACTTATAAATGTTGTTTTTATTTTGAAATCTATGATATTAAATATATTTACTCCTGTAGAGATGCTAAGTAAAAAGAAATTGTCCTAGTCCTTACTAAGAATTCCTTTCCTTAAGTCATCAAGCACCAAGTTAGATGGGTTATTTTTCCCAACGCCACCATCAATAAATTAGTATTCCTTTCCTGCTAATGATTTAATTTAGGCAGCTGGGAAATAAGTTGGTGCTGCTGAAGTTGCCCTTCCTACGTCCTTTATTAGAAAGTTTTCAGTAAGGTCCAATTTCGCTTTTCTGGAGCTAAATACTTTGGCCATGTTTTCTCCTTTTTCTTTTTACAGTTTCACCGCAGTTACTATCACATTAGTATGTGGTAGGGTTTCACTAAGCTTTACTGTACCAGCATATCTAATAATATAAAAAATATTAACTTTTAAAGAACAGATTCTATTCCCTTTGCATCATATTTCGACTTACTAATGATGTTCCATAAACCTCTTTTTGAATCATCAAATATGGTTTTTCCATCTTCAGTAAAGAATTTTATAATCTAATCTTTATCTGCCAATGGATTAACTCCATCTTTAGTACCTACCATTGATAAGGCAAGAATTCCACCAATCGATGTCCCACCAATACAATCAAAAATTTAATGTGGTTCCTTTTTAAGTTCCGTACATAAATAATTAATGACTACTGCTGGCATCAAACCTCTAATACCTCCTCCATCGATTGATAAGCCTACTTAACTGTAATCTTAAATATCAATCCGTAATGTATCCTGTTTGTAAAAAGAATCTATTAAAAATGTGTCTTTATTACTCTGCTCCTTTATTTCCATTAAGTTTTTAATCTTGGAAGTTCCCAGCTTATAAAATGTTCTTTACTTGATTTTAGTATCTGTAATGTTTAAATTGAATTTCAGCAATGACAAATTGGCCTTCAATAAATTTTCCAATTTGTTCATTATTTATTCACTGATTGTGGGAAGTGTTAAATCCAGAGTTTTTATGTTATTGAAATTTAAAATTGTCACAAATTGATCATTAAACTATTATTCATCTGATAAGATAATCTCCACATTTGTTAAAGAAGAACATTTAACAATCTCTTAAACAATTATTGGATTTTCAATTTTTAAGGTATTTTGAAAATAGAGGGTTTAGAGAGACTTGCTCTATCCAATTGCTTTTGAAAGGGCGATTGAATTACTTTAATCAAAACTATTTTATCTAAGATCCAAAGTTTATAATATTTAACTTCTGGAAATGAGTTCACAAAAAGAGGAAATATCATGTCCTTCTTCAAAACAATTTTGAAGCACAACTGTTTTTAAGTGGATTTATGATGTTTACAGTTATTTTGATTCCCCATGAGCTAGTAATTTAAAATCTGAATCTCCAATTCTATTTTTACTTAAATTTATTGTGTTAATTGGTAATTTGACTAACTTTTAAGTTTGCAAGAGTAATTTATTTAAGCTCACCTTAGTCAAATTATTTTAACTTAAATCAACATATTTCAAATTTTCGCAATCCCAAAATAAGTCTGATATTTAGATTAGCATATCATCATCAATTCCATCATTTTTTAATATCAATTATTAGACATTCGCTGCAGCAAAATAATTCTTAGAGAATAAATTTATCAAATTTTCCTGCTGAAAGCTGTTTCCAGAAAAGTCTATTAAGGGTATGTGTGTAGGTTTATCTTTTCTTGATATTTTTTCAAAAAAACTCTCAATAGCTGTTGTTCCAATAGTTTTTAAATTTGCAAAACTTACATTAATGGCAGATCGATAATATAATATCAATTTAATTAATTGACATATTTTTTCAATAGTTCTCTCTTTTGTGCAAGGTATTGTAATTGATTCAATATTTAAAAAGAATTGCTAAGCCAATAGCTTCAGATTTCCTGTATCATCAATTGATTAATTTACTGCATAAATTAAATCAAGTAACAACTGTTCAAGTGTTTTGTATCTATCTTAACCTCGATTTTTCAGTAGTGATTTTAAATCTAGAACGTGTATATTTTCATTTTGAAAAAGACACTAAAACAAAATAGAGATTAATTTCTTTTTATTCTATTCATCAAGCTTATTAGGCAAAAAGCCCATGAACTATCCTTAAAAATCATCACCAATAAGTCCTTATTTCATAAAGAATTAAGGAAAAGGTGATTTTAATTATTGATCCTGCAGTAGTAGTTTTTCATAAACATCACTCAATAATTAGAACACGGTTTATAGATAGATTTTTTCATAACTATATTCCTTATCTATTTCAATTATTGATACATGTTGCATATAGCCTTTAAATGCTCCATGAGAAGTGTGTTGATCAAATAATATTCTGACTCCTTATAAAATCCATAACTAAACTATTTCTTCTTAAAGATTCTTACAGCCTCTTACTTATATTCTTTATAATTTGTTTTTGCATAAGTATACAGTTTGCAAATTAACACAAAAATTAACATTCAAATTTTGTATGAACTATCCACTGATCTCAACAGATTTTAAGTTTGGTAAATTTTAAGCTATGAGAGTTTTTAATCTTTAAAATTATAATATTCTTTAATTTCCTATATTTAAAAGATTTTGAGTTGAGCCAATGATATAAACATTTTAGCACCCACTAATATTAAGAACATGCAACTCTGTACAATGCTAGGCTATTATAAACAAAAATTCATCATTGACAGCGTCAACAAATGATAAATTTAAGATTTTTACTCTGATAAGTTGCAATTAAATGAAATATTATGGAAACTGTTTTATTGGTACATCTTTGAAGCTTAGAAATTCAAATGGTTTATTGTAATCCTTTGAATGATCAGCCAAAATTTGTAAAGCCATAATTATTTCTGGCTCTTTGTAGTTTTTCCATTCAAAACTTTTTAAAAGCATTTGAAAATGCTATTGCTTTTTACAAACTTATAATTTCTTATTAAAATCATCAATCCATGTGTGTTAAAGTAATCTAGAATACTTAAGAATCATTTTTAATCCTTTATATGGACCTATAACATTTTTTAAATTAAAGCCAGGAGGGTATTTCATGTAAGCAAAACACTCCCTAAATGTTATAAAATCTGATAGAATTAAACTATCTGCATTCGTTGAAAAGTTCTTTAGTTCTTGGAATTTTTATATCAAATCATATTTTTGGTTTTCAATTAGCACTTAGTAAAGTTCTCCAAGATTTTTATCACAAATTTTAAGTAAATCTAAATAGGTAAGATTAGTTTTAGGTTTAGTGATTAGTGATTATATTATTATTGCTCTTCTTATCAATTATATCATATTTTCTTTGTTTAATGGCAATACTAACAACCCTTATGACTATGACACAGTTACCTCTAATTAGCTTAATTATTTTAACCATTATTATAAAGTTAATGTAAGATGGCTGAAGTTTTGTAATGATTAATAATCAATTTTTTCTTTCATGTATTACATCAAAAAGTAAATATTATAGCAACTTAGTTTCACTTTTTCTCCATCTCTTTCAAAACCATGTGAATTAATAAGATTGTCATGTTCTGGATCAAAATAAAAATTAGTAGTAACAGGGGCTAAACAATCACCGCAAGGCACTAACAACTCTTAATCAGGAGATATATTTGATGAAAACAATAGAATACTGAGTAAAATTTTATTGGATAAATTATGATTTCCAATATTTTTTCTTAAGATTTCTTCATGAAAATTATTATGCTGCAAATATTAGGAAATAGTCACTTTTGTTCTTACTTAATTAACCATGGGATGTATGACTTCGTAGAGAGAATACATTTATTATTCATCTTAAGCCAACTCAACTCTGGAAGTAAATTAATCTAATTGTAGTAATCTGTATAATTGACAAGCAATGAATTTTTACAAAGGGTAATTTGGTTAAACTATGAGTAAGTTTTAAACAAAATCATCAGCTACTTTTAAAACTGCATAGTTTTTATTTCTATTTTAATTTATAATTTAATTAAGATTGATTTCCAAATAACTGGGTAATTCACCATTATTTTTTAATTGTTGCCCTTGGAATATTTATTTAGATTGTTCTTAGTTAAGTCTCCAGTACCCTCTCTAAAGAACATTTAGTTGATGCTCACCATGTTGTTTGACAATTTAATTCCAAAAATGATCCCATCTTAGCCGACCTTCTAATTGAGGATGCAATTTAGCTAGTTCAATGAAAATTTCTCTGTGATATTAAATGTCACTTGTTGAAAGATGAGAATAATAAGCTGAAACTTAAAATATATTTTAAGTTTAATCCAAGAGGAAATTGAAATATTCGTTTCGAATTAATCTTCCTTCATTATTTTTAAGCAATTGTAATACAAAATAAAATTTCTTATGTTTTAATGCACTTTCAACTAATGTGGTGTGATCTCCAAATCCTAGATCTCCACTTATTTGAGAATTCATAAGATATAGAATTAATAGTTTACTGTTTTCTTCTGTTTCTTCAACGAATTCTATTGATTCAAAAATGTTTTTATTTAAGACTTTGTAAATTTCCTTGAAAAATAAAATAGCAATCAATTCTACATAAAAAGTATTATTGAACTAAGATGTTGATTAGATTGAATAGTTAGCTTTGAATGCTTGTTTCCAAAGTTCAATATCGAACCAGGAATCATTGAATTTTTCTATGATTTCGTTATAAATGGCATTTTATTAAGAAACAAATTATGTGTCTAAAAAAAAGTGTAAATTTGCCAGATAATCTAACAACTTAATTCTGTTTATCAAGCTTATTTCATATTATATATCAAGTTATTGGAAACAAGAAAGGATAGTGTATTTAGGGCCATTTTAGTAAAATTATTAAATTAATGAAACCTTACCTTTTTGCCCTTTTTCTTAATCTATTTGATTTTAATCTTATTTCACTTTACACATTTGGTTGTTGTATTTGCTAAGTATTTTATCATCGATTATTTTGTGGATCAGTTCTTCTAAATTTATTTTATTAATAAATTCTTAATAATCTTTGATAGTTTAAAATTTAGATGTATCTAACCTTAAAAACTAAAAAAAGATTGGATTTAGTTTTTCTGTTATTTAAATTAATCTCACTTGCAATTATTGTGGAAAAAGAACCTCTTACACAAATATAAGGGTATCTTCTAATTTTCTTATTCTCTGATAACATAATGAAATAGTATCAAAAGTGATTTGCAGAGATTTGTATCGAAGGATCTAATCTTTATCCTATTGCTTATAATGAAAATCATTTAACTAAGTATTTGACAAAAAAGTTAGAAAATTAAGAAACATTTAAAAAATATTTTATGGTCTCCAAGCTTCAAATTCTTTTGGGTTATGAAATTCATCAAATATTTCTTTTTTATAATGTAACAGTGGATTCTTGAATTACTCATACATTGTGTATTATTTAGTATCAGATAATGGAAAGGAAATTATATAATCTAGATGATCAGTGCATAATATTGATAGGTATTGTTTTGCAAACTCATTTTTATCTAAAGGCTATTATAATATTTTTTGAAGAATAAAATAATATGAATACTACTTTTTATTATCTTTATATGTTGTGAGTCTTGCTACAAATCCTGGAGGCAGGTTTAAATTAAAAATACTTGATCTTAACACATATGAGAGTAGATATCTCTGATAATAAAAAACCTTCTCATTGCTGATTCTTTATATTTGGAATCCATTATCATTAAAAAATTACTATAAATCTGCATCACTTTTTATAAATTGATTGGCCAATTCACTGTTAATATAATGTGGTTCCTTAAGGGGACATTTAATTATCACACCTTGATCCGGGTAGAGTGGTTATTCTGATTTAATTAACTATTCAATTTGCGAGAGTATCTTATGAATCGGTGAGATGGGAGCAATAGTTTTTGACATTTCAATTAACAAATGAACATCCTATAAAAGAACTTCTGTTGCCATATCTTTTAGGTTCTCTATATAAGATTTCTTAAGTTTCTTCAGAAACTCAGTTAATTTCGTACAATAAAGCAACTCATTTTTTTCGGTAACTTCACTCTTAGAATTTTAACCTTGGAAGAAGTCCTTCAGGATATTTGAGTCTGCTAATGATTTTTTAGATCCTTTCCCCTATTCTTCTAAAATTTCCGAATACTAAAATCGTAGTTAAGATAGACAAAATTTAAGCTTTAATCGAAGCCCTATTAATATGTGTGGCTAAGCCTTGAGTTTTTCATACAAAGAATTAGCAAATTGTTCTAATTATTACATTTATTTCTAATTATCCTAATCTGAGTTGAATATTAAATTTAAATTATTACAATGGCTGAATAAATTGAGAGGGCAGCCTTGGAAGCTAAGTATATTAAGTTAGCTAAGGAAGTTGAAGAGAAAGAGAAGAGAGTAAAAGAAAGTAAAAAACAATTACATTGTAGTGAGAGCAATTGGGAAATAAAAAAAAGAAGAATTAGATTAAATGGAAGAGAATATTAAAAGCTTAAATATTAGAGGATAAGCAGTGGGAGAAATCCTAATGAAGATTAATGATGAAAAATGTAACCCTTGAATATTATGAAGATATTGCAAAATTAAATAGTGGGCCTAGATATGTAGTAGGTGCAAAGCCTAAACTCGATAGAGAAAAGTTAGTTGTGGGCACAAGAATAGCATTAGATTAAGAAACCTATACAGTAGTTAGAATTCTTCCAAGAGAAGTAGATCCTTAAGTTTTTCACATGGCTCATGAAGACCCAGGAAAAGTGCTTTTTGATGAAATTGGTGGTTTAAATGATTAACTTCGTGTATTGAGAGAGGTAACAGAAATAATTACCTTAGACCATTGAATTGCCAATCACAAATCCAGAATTATTCAAAAGAGTAGGAGTCAAGCCACCCAAAGGATGTTTGATGTATGGACCTCCAGGTACTGGAAAAACTTTGATAGCAAGGTATTTTAGCTCATATCTTATAGAGCACTTGCTTGCAATGTTTAGGCTAAATTTTTGAAAATTGTTGCCTCCAGTATAGTGGATAAATATATTGGAGAGAGTGCCAGAGTTATTAGAGAAATGTTTACATATGCAAAGGAGAATCAACCATGCATTATATTTATGGATGAAATAGATGCTATTGGAGGTAGAAGATTTAGTGATGGAACATCTGCTGATAGAGAAATCTAAAGAACTTTAATGGAATTGCTCAATCAATTAGATGGTTTTGATGATTTAGGAAAAGTCAAAGTTGTTATGGCTACAAATAGACCAGATATATTAGATCCAGCACTTTTAAGACCAGGAAGACTTGATAGAAGTATTATATGACTTTTTATTTTAGAGGTCGAAATTCCACTTCCAAATGAACAAGCTCGTTATGATATTATAAAGATTCATTCAAGAAAGATTACTACTAAAGGAGAAGTTGATTTTGAGTAATTGGCTAAATTATGTGAAGACTTCAATGGAGCAGATTTGAGAAATGTTTGCACAGAAGCTGGTAAATTATATATATAAATTTAGGTATGTTTGCAATTAGAGCTGATAGAGATTATGTAATAGAAGAAGATTACTTCAAGGCAGGACGTAAGATTAAGGAGGCTAAAAAACTTGAATCTAAGCTCGAATATTAGAAAGTCTGATTTAAATATAATATAAAATTTAAACATGAAGTGCTCCTTATTTAAAGAAATAGATGAATTTACAACTAATTAAACTTGGTCTGTAGAGGAGAGCTGTTCAGTTGAAGAATCCTCTGATCTATCATTTTCTGGCTATAGTATTTATTATTTTGTATTATACAAAAGAATCTAAAGTCTTCATTTCTACAGAACTTAATGCATCTTCTGTTGATTTGAATGCTATTCAAACGATCTTTAGTCAAGTTGAAAAATAAAAAGAGAACTAACTAGAAACAACCTAAAATTAGTTCAATATTTCAATACAAAATGTAGTTAAATTATTTTATAATAGATTCAAAATGATGAAAGAACAACACTAATGATAAGAAATATTCCATGTAATTACACAAAGAAATAATTATAAAGCGAAATTGATTATAAGTTTGGCTCGAAATACGACTACTTGTATATTCCTCATGATTTGAAAGGAGGATTTGCTTTTATTAATCTGAAAAATAAAAAGTACACTATTGAATTTGTTACTTGTTTTCATAACAGACCATGGAATTTTAATAAATAAGCTGTAAATATTTTTAATATAGTAGATATGCCAACTAAAATATGCAAAACAATAATACTGTAAAAATGAAACAAAAGTTAAAGCCATAAATCCTGGAATATATGCAAAGCAAAGTGTTCAAAAAATTATCGAAAATTAGATAAAATAGTTGAAAATTTGATCTTAATTAATGATAAATAATTAATTCTTTAATTATGAATTCTAAAGAAGAGGTTGTACTTGGTTATTTAGAGCAGAAATAAGATGTAACCTAAACAGACGATGAATTTCCTTCATTTGCAAATGGTTTACCTGTAAATATTTGAGCCTAAACTAATAGTGTTTCATGTAATCTGAGGATAAGTTTGAGCCAATTAAATGTAAAATATGTAGTAATACAATGAAATTTTTATTGCAAGTAAAAGCTATGTTAATCTTAGATACATGCTCCTCTAGATAATAAGCATGCTTCATATAGAGCAGTTTATGTGTTCCTTTGTCTAAATGAAAAATGTTCTCCTCATAATAGTAGTATTCGTGTATTCAGAATGCAGGATAATAAAAAACCACCAATTATATAATCTAAAAATAACGAGTATTTGCTGTCCCCAAATAATAAAGCATTTGTGATTGATACAGAAATAACAAGTCCATAAGAAAATAATAATGAACGTTAAGTTGCTGAAGAATTGTTACCTACTAACTTGGAAGATGAGGATAAAGATGTAGACTTGTAAGGGTAGAAATTTGATAAGGAGGATAAACTTTATGATTAATATTTAAAAAATGGAGAGGAAAAAGAAGGAATAGATGAAATGGAAGGATTAGATAAAGAATAATAAAACAATACTGATGGATGTTTTTTGATTTACTAGCAGTACTTTATTTAACAATTAATAGTTTCTTAACATAATTCCCTAATCATGTTGTGAGATATTGTTTCGATTCCTAATCAAAACCACTTTGGTTTAGTGATAAAAAATAACCATAACCAGAAGGAAAATGTTAATTTTGTAAAAAGAACAAAATATTCGAATTCTAAATTAATAATTCCATTTTGGCATGCTTTCCTGAATTATTCAATTTAGAATGGGGAGCACTTTATATTTATAGTTGCCCAAATAGTTGTCCAACAGGTTAAGTATTAGTTGAAGAAACAGTGTATGCACATTCTGATGAGTAGGAATTCATTAGCCCTGATTTAAAGGTTGACCCTGATTCTAAATTAATTACTATTGTGCAAGGATAAAATAAAAAACCAAAATAAAAGCAATAAATAGAATAAGTACAATAGATTGATGAAAAGGAAGATGATGATGATTGGTGAATATTTATATAATTAATAAATGTATTTTTCAGGAATATAGCCTACAGGAAGATTACATATTGGTAATTATTTAGGAGCAATAAAGAATTGGGTAAAACTACAACAGCCATAAAATAAAAATATTTATTGTATTGTTGATTTGCATGCCTTGACAGATAAACTTAAGATTGATCATGAAATGACTTTTTCCTAAAATACAAAATCTGATACTATAGCCTTAGCCGCCACTCTTATTGCTTCTGGAATTGATCCTAAGAAATCTATTTTCTTTATTTAAAGTCATGTACCTCAACACTCTGAGCTGCAATGGATTTTGTCTTGTATTGCTCCCTAGAATTGGCTGAATAAAATGACATAATATAAGGATAAAAAAAATCAGCACTCAACTTTGGGTTTATTCACTTATCCTGTTTTGATGGCAGCAGATATTATACTTTATTAGTATTATAATTTCTATATAAGGGCTTAATATGTTCCGGTTGGCTTAGATTAAAAATAGCATGTTGAATTGACTAGAGATTATGTTTAAAGACTAAACAACTTATTTAAACTAAATATTGTTGAACCATAGTATTTAGAATGTAACTAAGTACCTGAATATAGCTACAACACCAAAAATTATGAGTTTAAGAGATGGTAGTAAAAAGATGTCTAAATCTGATCTAAATGATATGTCAAGAATTAATATCGAAGATTCGAAAGAAACAATTTTTGAGAAAATTTAAAAGGCTAAAACAGATTCTATATCTGAAATATATCTTGATGCAGAAAATAGGCCAGAAGTCTCAAACTTATTAAGAATCTATTAAGCATTTAGTGGTTTGAATATAGAATAAATTATTGCAAAATATAAATCTCAATAGATTGTTAAGTTTAAAATGGATTTAGCAGAAATAATATCATCAGAATTAAATCCGATAGCAGAAAAGACAAATTAACTTTTAAACAATTAAACTGAGTTGTTAAGAATTTTAAAGGAAGGAAGTGAAAAAGCATAGTATATAGCAAATCAAAATATATTGAAAATAAAATAGGGTATTGGATTGTTAATTTGAGTATAAAAATATTAATAATGAATTCAATCTGCTTCGAAATCAATAAGATATTCTACACTCAGATTACCATAAATCAAAGAAAACTTAGAGTTTTCATTTGAAAATGTTCCAGGCCAATACTAGGTTGAAGAAATATTTTTAGGAAGTAAGTTCAAATATTTATAACATGCTGCAATTAATTCTGAGCAAAAATATGTTCTTTCTTATTCAAATTTTTATTATTCCTAATTATTATCTAACATAGTAGATTTAAACTTAAATAATTTAGAGGGGGCAATAGAATATTACTTCCCTAAATTATCAGTTATAAATTCATGAATCTTTGATCGAAAATCATCATTTCTGATTACTTATAATTCTCTATATATAATTCTACGTTAAAATTATTAGTATACTTATTATATAAGGAATGCCATTTTGAGGATACAAATTTAGACCACCTACAAAGACCTACTCCATGGAGTGGAAGTGCTTCAAAAAGATACAATTAATGATTATCAAGACGAATAAACATTCCTATATGATCAAAGCTAGACTGTGTAAATGTTCTTTAAATATGGCAGTTGATATCCTTTCCTGAGAATAATAGAATATCTCCATCATCCGCATCCTCATAAATTTATTAAGGGGATATTCTTTCAAACTTTTATATACAATTAAATTACTCGCCAAAATTTATCATAAAGAGTTAGAGTGTGTAAAATTCGTTTTGACCCTCGTGAATCTTACAAATGCTGTTTGATTAATGAGGACCATTGTTTTGTTTCTTCAGGGTTGTTTCCCTTGAATTAAAAAACCTTCTGTGTATTTCCAAGTGGTTTGAATCTGAATAGTTTTAATTTTTACATAAACTCTATTACATTTCCACTTTTATCAAACAACTCTTAAAATTAAAAAGACTAAACATCAAAATTTAACACTCCTTATAACTTCTTATTTTCAACATTGTAGTATCTAAACACTCTATTTTTCAGTAGACAATTTCTAGGAGAGTATCCTTAAAACCAATGAGGGCTTTTCTTTAATAGAATTCCTTCCATCATTCCTAATCTAGGTCTTTGTTGTCCGGGGTCTTCTTTTGTTTCTTACTATTGAGCTTTATGTTCATCAATCTATGCTGCTTTATAATAATAAATTAATGATTTAGATTCTCCATTTTATACCTCTACGGCCTCTAATTCTTCAACATCCTTTACGACATTACTCTTTCTAAACAATTTATCTTCTTCACATCTTTTAATTGCATCTTTAACATTTTATTCATAATCTCCATTCATAATCTTGCTCATGCTAGGTATTGAGGATGTTTCTACAACACCGAGCTGGGACGGTAGGTCTAATGATGTTTGCATATTAATTAATTATTGATAATATTCACATAACAATAGATGACTTGAAACTCTTGGCTAAGAAATGAATTCTTTAATATCTTACATTATTTTTAAGATTATAAGTCCATAAAAATTTATCTAAAGATACACAAACTACCTTGACCTTAAATTTTGACTTTAAGAGTTTCTAACCACAATAATTTATTTTTAATGTAGATCTTTATAGATGAACTCTCAATAATCAAAAGGAGAGTTTGATTTATACTAAATATAAGGCTTATTGGCCATATTTCTTAATTAATTTATTACAATTTTAATTAATTATTTATAAAATCAGCCTTCAAAAATGACCAGATACTCAGGACCTAGAGATGCCCCATTCAATAGTTACAATTACTTTTATTGTGTAAAGTCATTTGGATAATATTGAGTGGATGACTTCACCTAATCCAAGATACCCAAGACTTTATAAGCTTTGGCAACTAATTCTGAGCAAAAGAATGATCGTTTCTTTTCTTCATTTGTTCCGTTGTTTGCAGGTTTTTTCGTTTAAATGGTGGAAGTGAATTTGAATAATTTCCCAACGTTTAAGCTATAATCATTGCCCATGTTTTCTTCAATAAATTCTTGGAATTTTTATTTAACCTAAAATGCCTCTTTCTGAGGATAATTTAACTTTCTAATGCAAACTTTATCATAAAACTTATACCATTCTTAGATTTTCAAATAATCTACTTTAATAAATATTTTACCCCAACGAAAAGTTCCTACTCCAGATTGTACTGCTTCATAAACCCATAATTGTCTTTCATCTCTATAACAGATTGCTACATGATCGTACTCAGAACCAAGTACTGTTCTAGCTGCATTAGAGAACAGATCTTTGGATCTAAATAATACTATATCTCCATCTCCACATTCATCATCAACCTATTGATTTGATAATTAATCATGTTTCCAAAATTTTGGAATAGATGAAAGTAACATAAGTTTATTTTATTGTCCATGAGACTATTAAAGATGAAGTTTAAGTAAAGTAGCCCATTTATCTGTGGTAAAATCATTGGAACATCTGAAAATAAACTCTTTACTTCCACCAACAGGAGTAAGTCTAAGGTTAAGGAAAGTTATTACTTAAATTCTATTGTTTAGCCTTGTTTATTCTTTTCTTCAGTCAGAGTAAAACTTTGAAGGTCAAAGTTTAATGATCCTTCCAATAGATCCTTCTTTTCAGGATGATAATAAGTAAATCTTCTATTGGCGATTTTACAAAATTTTTTCTACCATCCTTAGATAAAATGTGGACTTTTTTTTTCAATAATATCTGAAACAGAATCAAGTTAAGGTCTATTTCCTTTAAATATACTCGGTCTCTAAACTTAGGGTAATTATTATTGAAAATCCTGGTTGGGATTAACATAAATTGTTTGTTGCATATTGTTGTTTTCTACGATAACTTCCAAAGGTTTAGTATTTGGGGGCACATTCATATTGCTCTTTAAAATGTTTCGATTCATTTATGAGTGAAGCATAGCTTGATTTGCTCTGTTATTTCCCTAGATTACACTTTTCTGCATATTCATTAAAATATTGACAAAGGAAATATATTATCTATATATTATTCTCCCAAAAGTTAATATTTAAATTGAATGCTTTCATAATCTGCCTGGAAAACATCAAGTGGGAAATCTGTACCATGTATTAAGTAGATTAGAACCGTCCCAGACTTGATAAGTCCCCAGAATAAAATTAGAAGTGCTACAAAAATAAGGACAAGTAGAATTTAATGGAAAGCAGAATAGAAGTTGCAGGAGTTTTTGCCAACTGATGCAGATTAGAGGGCTCATGATCTCATACTAAATTCTTTGTAATTCATGCCTAAAGAAATTATAAACTCTTTAAACTTGCAACATTATGAAAACTCCTTCTAGTTTTTCCATAGCATAACCTAGCAAGAATTAGAATTTTAGTTGATAAGTTCTCTTGAATAAATTAGTTAAGAAATCATAGAACCACTATTTGTGTAAGACAACTCAAACAATCTTGGAGTAGCTGACACTATAAATCCATATAAGAGATTTAATATCAAGACAATTCCTAGAATGGTAGAAATTTTGAATGGGAATATGTAATCAATAATTAAATATCTACTACCGAATAATAGTAAATTATGCTAATGTATTGAATATTTGTGGAAATATTTCATATTTATGATCGATTTAACACTGTAATTTAGTATGGATAGAAGTAATAAATATATAGTAGAACAGGTGAATAAGTTACAAAAGAAATTATCAGCTGCTAAAACATAAGTCACTAGTTTTGAGACGCGAGTAGTTAAAATGACCTAAGAGTTTGAAATGGCTTTAACAAGGGAAAAATAAAAATACTATGAATTGCAAGGAAAATATGAAAAAATTAATGCAAAAGCTAATGAGTTAGAAAGGTTAATTAATGAGGATGTTAAAACTGAGGGAAGAGATGATTCATATAAATTAAAGAAGAATGTTAAAGAACTTGAAGCAAATTTACGAAATCTTGAACAATAATTTACAAAACATGAAGAAGAGTTTGTTTGTTAACTTACTAATGTTGCTGTAGTGGCCAAAAGTAGAAAGGAATCTATTTAATCTGTGTTCAGGAATAGATTATCAGTGAATGTCGTATAATAAATTCCTGGTGATATGGCTCTCTGTACAATGTTCACCGACCATCCTTGGGTGTAAATATTTTGTTAGCGGCAGTTGATTGAAAATTATGAGGAAGCACCTTATGTATTTGAAGAAGAAAATAAAATGGAAGTGCTTCATAAAGTTTTAATGATGGAATAATAAAAAGTGAGTCCATGTATATAGTTACAAGAACACTATTCTAAATTTGAAGATCTATATAAAACAATAATTACAATTATAGAACCATTTGAAGAAGCAACATAAGCTGCAGTTCATTTAAATAATTTGTGCTCTATATTCTTTAATATCTAAGGGTAAGAGACTATTGAGATCTATTATATTAATTAAATTAAAAGAGTATATTAGGAATTTTATTCATAATTGACGAATGTTTAATTACATTCAAGAAATCCTGATTAAGTGAAGTTATAAATTGAAATAGAAGATGAAACCCTAAAACATAGAATTGTTAAACTTAATCTAAATATAGGACGAAATGTTTTATTATTTTAAATAAGTAAATAACTTGCTGAATTGTATTTTGCCCATGTTCCAATACTGGCTTAGCTATCTAATATCTATGAGAGTAGAAAAGAGATTACTATGCTTCACTTTTTATCAATTTATGCATCTGAATTGGCTAAATAATCAAGAATGTTATTTGAAAATAAATTATTAAATTTCAATATCTCAGAAGTTAGCCTATTAGGAAAACATATAACATATGAAATATTTCCAGAATTTAAACTTGATTTACATGCAGTTCAATCATACATAATTTAGAGATATTATTACTTATATGAATAATAAATAAAATTAAATAAAGAATACTTGTACAGAGTATAAAAATCCTATTAAAATGTAACATTAGATAGAGAGGCTATAATAAATGGTATCAAATAGCTTAGATATACACTCTTATTTCACCCTTCGCTATTTGCTTCCCCTCATATAGTAGAGCCAACTCCAACATAAACAAAACAACCAAGAAGACAGTCGTCAGTATAATAATGATATATTAAATATTGATCATCTAGCACAACGTAGTTCATTATCTGGTATGAAGTGTACACATAATTTTGGTGGAAATTCATTAAAGTATTCTGGTCCTTTTGAAAAATCATTTCCAAGTGCATATGCAAGCATACTACCGTCAGGACTCATCTTACTACAAACTACAGGATTGCAGTTGAATTGAAAGGTTCTGATTTTATTTCTTACTTGCACATCCCAAAAAATCATTTATCCTTCTCCTCCTGCTGTCAGTAAGAAATTTGGGTTTTTCACATTTAATTACATACTATTTACAGGGAAGAAGTAATTTGTGTTTTTACCCTTTTAATTATCTTCAACCTAAATTTATTAAATATATACTTTATGTGCTTTAAATGTCATTATAGACTTTAATTGAAATTCTGTAGGCATTCCTGCTACCTATTTAGTTGTAATATTTGTTAAATGTCCTCTTCCATCAATTGAACCTAATCCAAATCCATCCTTAGCTGGGAATAATGCAATAGAAGTTATTTGAGAATACATTCCAAGTGGTGAATCCAAGTATTAAAATCTACCAGTTAATTGTTATATTTCATTCATGTTGATTATTGATAATTTTTCTCCAGCAAATCCAATCACTAAAAGTGGAAAACTGAAATCTGCTACAAGTGGCTTATATTAAAATTAACATTAAAATCTTGGTTAACCAGGTGCCCTTACATCCCACATTTTAAGGGTTTGGTCTGTTGAAATACTTAAAATCATTTGGGCAGATTCCACCCAGAATAAAGCAATGATAGTTCCTTAATGTTATCCGATTGGTGCTACTTATTATGAATTGACATCTATAACTCTAACAGTATGATCAAATCCACATCCAATAAATATTTATGATAAATCTCCTTTTGCATCCATGCAAATAACTGGATTTTAAACAGCTCCTACAGCTCCATCAATTTAGAATATTCTTCTCTCAAATATTTCTCTTTTAAATGAGGATTATGCAATTTCAAATACTCTTACTTTTCCATCCCATGAGGATGCTGCAAAAAAGTTTGGATACTAAGATCCCCATGTGATTGCAGATATTGAATCCTCTAATCTTACCTTTTATTCTAAGTTAGCATCATTGGCTGAATCATCAACCCCATTTGGCACAACAATTTAATTGCCCGTTTATCCAGCAGCTGTTGTTGGTTGACCCATTTAGCCTCCTCCAAATCCAAATCCTTATTACTATTATTAAGGCTATTGAGGTTATCCAAATAAGGAGCCACCTCCAAATCCAGGTGTAGCTGATTATTGGGTTTGTTATCCAAATCCGAAACCTGCCTGTTATTGTGGTTGTTGTGGTGTTTAACCAAAAAGTCCAGTTCCAAAGCCTTATGCAGCAGGAGCTGGCTATTGTCCGAAAAGACTGCCCTATTGTTGTTATGGTTGAGGGGCTCCAAACATTCCTTGCTATTGTTATGGTTATTATTATTGACCGAAAAGTCCACCACCTGTTGCTGCTCCACCACCAAATAAGCCACCTTGTTATTATTATGGTTAAGATCCTAGAAGCCCTGTTTATGGTTATCCAAAGGCACTTCCCATTCCACCTCCTAAACCTGTTGTTCCTAATCCAGTTCCTAAACCGGCTCCCAATCCACCGAATGAGGGAGCAGGTTGAGCACCTCCAATTCCACCTAAAACAGGAGGTTATCCCAATCCTGTGTTAAAGGAGTTTTGAGGGGGTTATTATTGCATTCCTAATCCTCCTCCGATGCCTCCACCCAATCCAGTTCCAAGACCTCCTGAAAGGCCTCCTCCTCCCATTCCTCCACCTAAGCCACCGCTCAAGCCTGTTCCTAATCCTCCTAATAATGGTTGTTATCCTTAAGTGCCTTGGGCTTACCCAAATAATCCTGTGCTTTACTATGGAGCTCCAAATAATCCTCCAGTGGGTGCACCAAATGATGGTTATGGTTATTGAGGTTGACCTAGGTTATTTGATGTGTTACCTAGAATGCCCCCAATACCGCCAGTGCTTGTTGTAGTACTTTATTGTCCAAAAAGACCTCCTCCGAACATATTAAATTTAAATTATTTAAAATAAAAGTAATTTATAATGCTTTTAAGCGCAAATAGCACAAATTATAAGCATTATTACTATAATTAAATAATGAGTCAACCATTCATTCCCTTAGTTGGTGAGGAGGCTAAACCATATGAAATTAAGAATGTACTCTAAAAGCAGATCAAGTTGCTGACACCTGAGGAGTATCATTTTTTCAGCTTTCTCATCGCAACTAATCATCTTTTTGAATAATTAACACACTACCAAAATAAACTTAATAGTGATCCATAATTTAGCTTATGGAAGCTATTTGAGTTTTTCGATACAAATGGGGATAGAAAGCTTCAACTTGATGATTTTATACTAACTTTGCAAAAGTTAGACATCATGTTGAAGAGGGAAGAAGTCGAATCCCTCTTTAATTCGCTGGGTGGAGAGGATGATCACATTATATCATATGCTGAGTTTGCATTCCTCCTTAAATTTACAACAACCCCGGAATGGAGATAAGCTAAAAAAATTCAAGATGGGGTCCTAAGCTAAGAGTAATAGAAATTAATTCATCAAATATTCAGTTTATATGCCAAATTGGAGAGGAGTCTACTCTATTTGTAAAGTCAAATAGGAAATGATATTGGTTATTTGCAAGAATTATTTCGAATGTTGGATGAGAAATAAAATGGATATATTACATTTAACGATTTAATCACATATTTGAAGGCAAAGGGTGTGTAGGTTAAGGGGAATGATTTTAGTAGAGTGTTCTTTATGCTTCAGTAGCATAAATCAGGACGAGTAAACTTTGATGAATTTCTGAGAAAATTTTCCACAAAATAAGCATATAAAAATCATTTGATTTAAAAGGATCTATTATTACATCCACCCCAAGAAGCTCCAAGAGAAGTGCCCTAAGAAATTTAATAATTGGAATAATAAAGGGTTAGTGAATAGTAGAAGCAACCAATATTAAATCACTATTTATCGATTGATTCTAGATAATCAAACTTGAATTAGACTGATGACTCGATACGCTTGCCTGGATTTACTCGGTATGTATTTTAAGATAATTAATATTGAATTTTATAAAATGTCTGTAACATTACATACAAGTCACGGAGATATCAAATTGGAGTTGTTTTGTGAGCTAACACCGAAAACTTGCAAGAACTTTTTGGCTTTGTGTGCAAAGAAGTTCTATGACAATTCAATTTTCCATCGAAATATTCCAGGATTTATAATTTAAGGTGGTGATCCTACAGGTACATTAATTTGTTATTTTAGGCACTGGAAAGGGTGGAGAGTGTATTTATGGAAAGTATTTTGAGGATGAAATCGTTCCAGAAATCAAACATGACAGACGCGGGATAGTTTCAATGGCAAATGCTGGTAAGGATACAAATCAATCACAGTTCTTCATCACTTATTCTAAATAAAATCACTTGAATGGACTATATACTGCTTTTGGAAAGGTGATTTATGGTTGGGAATCATTGGATTTGATGGAGAAGGAGACAGTAGATAACAATTACAAACCTTTAAACGAGATAAAAATATTCAAAACAACAATACATGCTAATCCAATTGCAGATATCGAATAATTTTGAACATATATAATACATCATTGGTATTCAGATACAGATGGACATTAACAAATGAGATTTCTGTCACCAAGAGCATTATTAATTCTGCTTACTGTTGGCCATACTTTGCCTCTTTATGCCACAAATGGAAGAGGGAATGCAGCTTCTTCTCTTGTATATTTATGATTCCAATTTGAGTTGATAACAACATCTTATGTGTGAGGAGAATTCTTTAAAGGATTATCATTCTTATCAAATGATCCATCTTAGACCTTTCTAATCTCATGACGAATATGTTTCATTGCTTCTATAAATCTGTCTAATTCAGCTCTAATATTAAATTATTTAAATACTTTGATTCACTCTCTGTAGGTTCAATCATAAGTGTACCTGGAACAGGGAAGGACATAGTTGGAGCATGGAAACCATAATCCATTAATCTTTTGGCAATATCTTCTTCTGAAATTCCACTTTCTTATTTGATTGGTCTTATATCAATAATGAATTCATGAGCACACATTCCATTTTATCCAGTGAATAGTACTTTGTAATCTGATTAAAGACTTCTCATCAAATAATTTGCATTTAACATAGCCATGGCAGTACATTTCTTGGCTCCTGCTCTACCTAATTATCCGAAATAGCTGTATGGGATAGGAAGAATAGATGCAGAACTATAGAGTGAGGATGCTACACTTCCAAGTGAGTGTTCAGCTCCAGGTAAATACGGGGCTAGTCTTTTATTAACAGCAATTGGACCTAAACCTGGACCACCACCACCATGTGGGATGGCAAATGTTTTATGTAAATTCAAGTGGCAAACATCAGCACCTAAATAACCTGGTGAAGTAAATCCAACTTAAGCATTCATATTGGCACCATCCATATACACTAATCCACCATGTAAATGAATTAATTCAATGATTTTTTTGGTTTAATCTTCATAAACACCATAAGTTGATGGATATGTGATCATAATACAGGCTAAGTTAGCTTCGTGTTCTTTGATTTTCTTTTCCAAATCTTATAAATCCACAAATCCATCCTTAACATTTACTGGTACAACTGTTAAACCAGCTAATACAGCAGATGCAGGATTTGTTCCATGAGCAGATAAGGGGATTAAGCAAATGTTACGATGAGCTTGTCCTTTTTGAATATGACACTTTCTAATGCATAACAAACCAGTGTACTCTCCCTAAGCTCCACTATTGGGCATAAGTGAGACAGCTTCCATTTATGTAATGTCGCAAAGCCATTTCTTAACATTATTTGCAAGTTCCTAATAACCCTGAGTGCAGGAACTAGGAGAATATGGATGTAATTGTGAAAATCCAGAGAAAGAAACTGGCATCATGAATGATGTTGGGTTTAATTTCATAGTACATGATCCCAAAGAAATCATCGATTTAGCTAATGAAACATCCTTCTGTCTCAAATAATTGATGTATCTTAACATTTCAGTCTCTGAGTGAAGTTAATTAAATATTTGTTGTTACAGAAATGCTTCCCTCTCTGAATTAGAAGGCTTCACTGCTGAAACAACAGCCATAAAGTCTGTTTTCTTTTATGTGAAACCTTACAAGTGATTCACAAGGGTTTCAAGATCTTGTATTGTGTGGGTTTCATCAAATGAAAAGATAGTGTCTTTGCCAATCTATCTAACATTTATTTGAGCATTCTTATGCAAAAATTCTCCTAATTATTCTGTGTTTTAAAGTACAACAGTGTCAAATATTTTGCCATCTTTAACATTTAATCCCAAATTTTTTAGCACACTATCTGAAAGCTTCAGCTAAGCAATTGACTCTAGTGGCAATTTTAATCAATCCTTATGGACCATGATAGACAGCATACATTCCAGCCATGTTAGCTAAAAGTGCTTATGCCGTACAAATATTTGAGGTTGCCTTTTCTCTTCTGATATGTTGTTCTCTAGTTTGAAGTGACATTCTATAAGCAGGTTTACCTTGAGCATCTTTTGAAATACCGATAATACGTCCTGGCATTTTTCTTTTATAGGCATCTTCTACTGCAAAGAAGGCAGCATGAGGTCCTCCAAAACCCATAGGAACTCCAAATCTTTGTGAGTTACCATATGCTATATTGGCACCTTAGGCTTTTGGAGTTTTATTGATAGTTAGACTGAGTAAGTCTGTTCCAATTACTTTAAGTAGTTAAGCATCCTTAAGAGTATTAAGGAAGAGATGACTCCAATCATGGACTTCTCCCAAAGTGTTTGGACTTTGCACGAGTACTCCACAAAATTAGTCTGCATCTTTAAAATGATGTTTTTTGGCATCACCAACAACAATCTCTATTCCTAAATAATAAGCTTTGGTTTTGATGTGATCTATGCTTTGTTGGAAGACATGTTGATCTACGAAAAACTTCTTCTTTTCGAACCACTATTAAGCCATGAACATTGCTTCACCAGCAGCTGTGGCTTCATCCAATAAAGATGCATTAGAAACATCCATTCCTGTTAATTCTGTTACGACAGTTTAGTAATTGAGCAATGCCTCCAATCTACCTTATGATATCTCAGCTTAGTAAGGAGTATAGGATGTGTACCATCCAGGGTCTTCTAAAACATTTCGGAGTATCACGTATGGAGTGTGTGTACCATAGAAACCTTGTCCAATGTAATTCTTGTAAAGTTTGTTCTTGGCAGCTAGTTGCGCGAGATGAGCAAGCATGGCTGACTCTGGGATTGCGTCTGGGAATTTTTCAGGATCCTGAAAGGCAGCTTCACTGCGAATCTCTTTGGGAACAATTTTGTCAACCAATTCTTCAAGGGACTTGGCATTTACAACACTAAGCATCTCATTTACTTGTTGTGTCTCAGAACCAATAAAACGAGGTTCCTATTTTTAGCAGCACTGCTTACAATGTAATCTGTTTGTTTGAACCACACTGGTACTGTGAGATTTACTTCATGTGGGTTGGCTAAACGACTGAAGTGAGCTACTCGTTATATTAGTTTCAGGGATCTAAGCATTAAATTTTTAAAAATGACGCAGTAGTGATAAACATATATATATTTAAAGACTGTTATAATGCATTAGAGAGTACTCACAAAAATGAATGAGAGTCCATACAACCGTCAACTGAAATTACGGCCTCGTCTACCTTCTTAGGATCCAGGAAGGAGAGTGCTAACAGAGCATGACACCAAAACAAACATCTCTCGTAAAGTTACTCGATTTGACATGGACTCTGTGCTAGGCATACAAACTTGTAAGGGTAGCACTAAGTTTAAACCTTAACTTTTTAAGCAAATTGTATTGTGAGTGTATTTAAATAGAAAACTGAAGTTGACTCTGATTTGGAGACCTACCAGAGGATGATAATTGCCAAGATTAAGGAGAAGAAGGTGCTTCCCAAATAGCGATCTCTCAGTAATGCTACTCCTCATCAGCAGAAGAGTCAGGATCGTTAGGCATCGCTCGATTCATAAAATCGCTTGGGTACCAAATCCTAAAAGGTTCACCCAAAAATCCTATGGGACATGTCTGAGGAAGAGTGGTAATAATTTGGAGATCGTTTTCCACAGTAGTTTGATAAGAAGAAACTCCTTGGAAGAGGTGGTTTCTCGTTGGTGTGGCTGGGTGAGCACAAAAAGACAAAGGAAAAATTTGCAATTAAATAGATTCTATCAACCAATACTCATTAATCCCACATGAAGGAGATCTGGTTTGGTGTCCACTTCTTTGATAATGGTTTCCCCAAACCCCAGTTTTCTTAATTTCCAGGTTGCAAAAACCTAGTTAGATTTCTGGCTTATGACATCAAACCTCAAGACACCTGGATATTTTAGGAGATTTGTGGTGATAGTTTGGGAAACCACCTCTATGATCTTAGGGGTGAAAACCTTAATAATGAGAGAGTGTATAGGGTATTGTTTATACATGAAATTTATAGCTCACTCACAAGAGTATCTATCAAACATTTAGAAGAGACTTGAGTGAGCTAAAGAAATTGATAAGGGAATTGGCCTAGGCATTAGATTTACTGCAAGATTAAAGAATAGTGCATTCAGATTTAAAAACGGAGAACATCCTAATTAAAAAGATTAAAAATGAGAATGCCATGCATGAAATTACACAAATCAAATTGATTGATTATGGCAGTAGTTTCCCTTTCGATGATTTGAAGCAATTTTCCATGGCCACTCCAGAGTATTTATAATTTTTACGTAGGTATATGTGTCCAGAGATTCTCAATTACATACTATTTGAGAACTAAATGAATTATAGGCCTTCGTTGATGAAGTACTTAAAGAATTACAAAAAACCATGGGTGATAGATGTATGGTCACTAGGATGTGTTGTTTTGGAAATCATTTCAGGTATTCCACTGTGGATGAGTCTCAAAACTATAGTTTAAAAATCTGGCAAGGAGATCATAGATTATGGTCTTTTTGCAGTTAAGGGACGAGTCTTTGATAAAATAATTGACCGTCAGATGGAGGTGATCTCCAATTTAGATAGTTATATTGAAAAGAATTATTCTGGTATTTGATTCCCTCTTAATATAGGAATTAGAGCAGACAATTAACTTAAGTTTCTGCTGAAAGAAATACTAAATATTGATCCAGAAAAAAGATGGTCTCCAAAATAAATTATTGAATACTTATCTCCAAAGAAGTAGCAAATTTGATATATACTTGAATTAAATTTGAAATTAATTTTACTAGGATAAATAATAAATATTTTTTGCAATTAATAATGAACTCAGTATCTACGGATGCTTCGTTTGCTAGCACAAGAGTGGTGCGAATCTATTTCAAGATACATTATGTAACTTAATTTGGACAGGGTATTTACATATGTGGAGATAATGAACAATTAGGGATGTGGAATCCTATAAATGCTGTGCGACTCCAATGGAACCAAGTAACAATACATATTGATTAAGAATCATGAATGGACAATTTGTTTAAAACTATATCGCCAATAGCGTAATATTGAGTACAAATTTCTCCTGAATGATTATTCTGAACCTACATTAGGCTAAACAATATGGGAACCCGGAGAAAATCGGATAATCACTAAACATGTATTACTAAATGGGAAAAAGAGTGAGTATTTCAATTGTAATGATGAAACACTATTCTAGAGGAATTTTGGGGTTATAGGACCATCAAATTGAAGCTGAACCACAATCTGCAGCCGAAGGAGAGAATGATGATCATTGGATCTATTCCTGAGATAGGCTCATGGAAAACTCCTGTCTTAATGAAGCAATAGCAAAAAATTGATATACGTAATCCTTTTAAACTACGCTCTAGTCTCACAGGAGCCAATGTAGCAATGGTCAATAGCTTTCGTTGTAGATCCATTGAATTTCTCATTCAGATACTATTATGTCATTCGTAACGATGATACAGGGTCCATGATATGGGAACGAGGTAACGGGAGGATTCTAAAAACAGCGGATTTGCAATCTTTTAGATAAGTGTTTGATGAGTTAAATTAACATCCAATAAAGGTCAGGACACAGATCTATAGTAACTTTTAGGCAAGACAGTAACACAAAAATGGATCGTTTTGCTCAACACGAACTATCCCAATGAGATCTAAGGCAAAACTAAATAATTAAGGGTACTCATTTTCTGACAAAGAGCCTTCCTTCTTCTATTATGAAGAGTTTGGGAGACTTAACAAATTAGATTGGAACTTTGTTGTTTAATTTTAGACATATGAAGTTAATGAAAATATCATAATTGGTCCATATCCATAGAATGAGTAAGATATTATGGTCTTGTAAGCCAAGGGAGTTAAGGCTGTACTCAACCTTTAAACTCGTTTAGATATGTTTCATCGAGGTGTAAATTGGGATTAGATTGTGCAAACTTATAAGAATAATCAAATTGTTATGAAAAACTATCAAATTTTTGACATGGATCCAGAGGATTTTGAAAAGAAATCAAACAAAGCAGTATAAACTTTGAAGAAATTAATAAATGAATATGAATATGTCTATGTACATTGCACTGCTGGTATTGGAAGAGCTCCTTCTATTGTAGTCCTATATTTATGTTCTGTATTGCAATTTGATTTGAAGGAAGCAATAGAGTTTGTTAAATAAAAGAGACAGTAATTCTATGTAAATTATTGTAACATTTAAATTAACCTTAGCTATGTTGAAAAGATCACTTTAAAAAACAATAATGTACAATCATGGAATGGGATATTAAACCTTAACTCAAACTCTGTGAAAAACTAATCAGGACTTATTTATATCACATAAACTTTCTTAAATAATTCTCATGCCATTCTTTAAAGACTCTCATCTTAGCTAGCAGTTTCTCCTCTGGTAGTATAAGTGTTGTCATTCTGAAATGATGTGTTCCAGACTTTTACAAGAACCCAGAACCCGGTACTACAACCATTCCTGTTTCTTACAGTAAATCTAAACAATAAGCTTGATCTGGTTCATAACCCAAGGATTTTGCATGCTAAATAAATTTATCTCATTTTAGAGTATTTTACCTGGCAAATCTATCTTTGGAAATGCATACATGGCACCTTCGGTTGGTTAACACGATACTCCTTCTACTTAATTCAATTCATGGGTCACTATTTAGGCTCTCCTTTTAAGACTGTGGTACAATTCTGAACATTCTGAATTAAACTAATCAATTGTTTCATCAGAGCATCCTTCTGCTTTACTTGGTGGACTAAAGGCTAGCCCAGTCATTATTTATCCAATTGTATTGGAGCATAATAAAAGAGCTACATCAATTTTATGTTTACATTTAGCTTTAATGATCTCTTATTATATGCGTGTATCTATTGGTGATGTAATTTCAAAGTATCCACCTCTGACTCCACATTCCCCAATAATTCCTTTAGAAATGGAGTGAAATGAATAAATTTCAACATCTAAGTTAAGTCTTTGAGCCACTTTCCTAAATGAGATAAATTTCTTATTCTCAACATAAACATTGTCTTAATATACTTCATCAGCAAATATAATGAGTTTCTTCTCAGCAGCAAATCTGCATATGTACTAAGATTTACTTAATCATGTCAATTATTGTTTACTCTTCAAATACTTATCCTGTTGGATTTCCAGGATTTATACAAACGAGAATTTTCGGTATAACACCTTCTGCTTTTGCTTTCTCATATTGATAAGATAATTCAGTTTATGATGTTTACCATGTTCTCTCCTCACACAAGTAATAGGGTACAATTGATGCACCACATTATGCTATCAAAGCTGAATATAAAGGATATTATGGAATAGGGATCATTACACCATCATTGGCTCCTTTAAGTAACAAATGAAATAGAATTGTGATGCCACCACAGGCTCCATCAGTCAAAATTATATCATCAATTGAGGGACTAGTATGAGTTCCGTCTCTTTCTTATATGAATCTCTTAAAAATATAGAAATACTTCACTATAGCCTCTCTAACGAAATCGAATCCTTGAGGACAATCAGAGTTGTAAGCTCCAATAGGTTGTTTCATTTTTTCCTCATAGAATTTGACCCTTCTCTGTACATCTTCTGATTAATGTTTCAAAATAGTTCCGTCCAATAGACCAGAGATGACATTTCTATAGAATGTTATTGGTTTTTATCCAAAGATTTGCGGGTTCCCATTGCTCAAATCGGTAATTGAATCAAATGAATATTTTATTCCTTAGTTCATTCGATCTTGGATAAGCAAGGCTGTAGAAGGAACGAGTCCTCTGACTGCAAATTCCGCTTTCAGGTAGTTGGGGTTGAGATGCTTGGTTGTCGTCCAAAATTGATATTTTAATAGAGTAATCATAAATATCAAAGAGTACTTTGAATTTAGGGTGACGAATTAAGAGAGTGCTGAATAATATAGTCTTTTAATTTTGGGACTATTTATTTATGTTGCAGTGGACTGGAATTGTAATCGAAATAGGCAAAGTATTCATGTGAAAGGGCCTCTTCAATAGTGAACTATGCATTAGGATTGAGATCAAGTAATCCAAGGAGTAATTCATTTCCATAATCTGGAATACCTGGATGATCATTAGTGAAATTAAGTTAATATCTATGAAAAGCTAAAAAATGTACAACTACAACATGATCTACCCAGCTCGAGCAATCATCTCTGATTCATATTCGAGACATAATTCATTAGTATTACGTGTATATTCGAGTGCTCCTAGTTTGCAGACCATTTGATTGTCCATCCAAAAGCTTGTTATTTGAATTTTTGAGTGATAGATACGATTTTCTATTAATGTTTTGATGGATTGTAATATATCCTGACATATTATAATTGTTTACAAACATTATAGATTGGATATCTTCATGGGTGAGATCAACAACTTGAATGGCTCTCAATTCTTCATAAACTATGTAGTAGGAGTTAGAAGATTCGAAAAATTCTAAAGCTCTGCAAATATTTTTGGAATTGGCCAGTTTTCGAACATTCGTAAGCAATTCCTAAATTTAATGTTTATTCATGAGGTCCTTCTTAAAGCATCTACAATGATGATAAACACCATTTAATCTGCTGATTAGAGTACAGATCTACTGTGAATAGGGTATTCTTACTTTTGTTGATTCCTGTTGCAGAGTTAGTTCTGCATTTGAATAAAGTTCCTTTATCCCTGAGTAAGTGGTTTTACAATCTAAATACCCTTTTAGGATAAGAAGATCGTCACTTTCTGCCTAAATGGAAAATTGATAAAATTGTAGCTCAGACAGTTTATCTTTATGGCATTTCCACTTCAAGGCCAACTTGTAGGAGATTTCGAAAGCTATGTTCATGGGATTTTATACAGTATTTTTCGATGCTGGTTTAAAGTTCGAAATTGCATTTGCTTATGCATAGAACTATTCGATTGGAGTACAATTCTAATTTTGTTTAGAAAAGTGTGATATCATCTGAGGTTTGATTTTTGTAAACTGAAAGGAGACAAGGAAAGGTATGTATTACTTTCATAATTAAATTAATAATGAGAAGAGTGTATTTCCCATTCATTTTTTATAAAATTGATTGCGACTACCAAATCATTGTTCTTTCTGATTCTCATACACTCTAGATTACTCTGATGACCTTATAACCAGGTAGTTCATATAGCCTGTTCTTGTTCCATAAGGGTGGTGATTCTTTAGCTCTTTCAGTCTATTCAATAATGAAATTATCATATTGTTTTTTCAGAAAATGAACATTTTTGTGAAACTTCACAACTACAATCTATTTTTACTTTTTATATTTATATAAAGATACACAAACAGAAGTCCCCTATCTTAAGAGCAAAGGTCTCATTCTTCAAATATCTCTAATTTCAAAGGGAACATAACTTTAAGATTTTTTTTGTGGACTCTTACATGGGTATAATTCCAATTCAAGAAAAATTAAGCCTAAATCTTAAATCCAGTGCATCTATGGAAATAGTTTAAAAAAATTCCAAAATGAAAGGGTAATTTCAAGACATAATGGTAATTTTATGATCGATTGATTGCTATTTCCCTTTAATAATAATTTTGATTCGACTGTGTATATATTATTCTGATGACTTCAAATAATTTTACTTTTATCGAAGGCAGTAGTAAATAGGAAATCTTCTATCGAATTAAAATGTTTGTATTAAAATTAATCTCTTTCCTTAATCTGCATTTTAATTAATCTTGACCTATTGAGATGCAATATCTTTATCTGGTTAGTGATTTTCTTTTGGTCAATACAATGAGGCAGTAGACACAAATTGCACTTCAATTTACAGTATGCTTAGTTCGTGTCTAAGTCTGATGCTTCTGATACATACTGTCATTAACTTATAAAATTACATTAAATTTATGAATTAGAACTAAGACAGCCATGTGATATACTAGGAATTACTCACGAGCTCCCTAAATAAGTTGCTTAAAATGATTCCCAAATAAATGGTTAGTCTCAAGTCACTTATTGAGAAATCACTTGGTATTTTGTAGTCTAAAATGTAGAGTAAATTAATTAGGCTAAGAATGATGTGAATAGATTTGATACAAATGCGAACAAATATTTTATCATATATAAGTACTGCATTGATATAAAGCATAATAAAATCACTGAATGTTGTCTTTTTGATTTGGAGGTAAGACAATTTGTTATGTTAGAAACTCATTACATACAATTACATAGATGGCTATTCATATGATTATATTGAATTTGATCAGTAAAAATAAGGAAAGAAGGTGGACAGGATGCTGATTGACTCTATTATAGAATCTATAATTGGATGTGCCAAAATGCAAGAAGAAAGCTTACATTATTTGATTGTAAAGTGTCTTGATGCTTTCTTTAAGTAATAGAGATTACTACTGAGTGGTGAAACACTATTATCAGCATTAAAAACTATGTTTTATTTATATAAGTAAGGAATGGGATCTGTTAAGCAAACTATTAAAAATTCAATTTAGACAGTCTTTGAATAAACTAATGTTAAGGTAGAAATGGATTAAATGATGAACAGAGGAATGGCATGGAGTCATATCTATGATGAACCTAAACTAGTTCAAGAGATTTATCTTTCTGATGCAGACATCTTTGAGTATGTTTCAATAACATTACGGCATATGGTTGATGATGTGATACTCTATAATGAAAGACTAAAAACAGGATAGAGTAACATTCCTATAGCATCTGTGCCATAGTCTTGGGAAGCAGAAGACATTAAGTATAAGAATTACATAGAAGTTAAAGTTATTGATAATGGAATAACATCTGGAAAATTTGGATGGTGTATTTTATGCAGATAACCGGCATAGTTCTTTTGCAAAGATACTAGAGTTCCTGTATGCTCTGTTCCTTGCAAAAAAAAGCACTTTGAAATGATTGAAAATATTAGAATTCTATAGAGAGGACCATCTTAATAGAAGGATGATTGTTAAATTCTATTTAGATATCTTGTTTCAAAGGCAATGAAGGAAAAGAATGTAAAAAGTGAAGTTTGTTTGGATTTAATGACATATGTGATTGAAAATTATCCTTTGCATCTTCATTTAATAGTATTTGATGAACATTTCATTAATGCTACATTTTTGAATATGAGAAATAAAAGAACTTCAGGTTTAGTCTTTAAAATGATTTTGTACTTAATTTTGCATGCTCGAGACTTGCTTCAAGTTTAATTAGAAGTCATAATTGATTATACAGTCACTAAATTACCTAATGATCAAATGACCATATTCTTAGATTTCATTTCACAATTAATTGAATATCCAAATCTTTTATTAGAATTATTTACTAATCATGATTGTGTAGTGGATAGAAAAAATCTTATCCAACCACTATTTGAGAAAGTTGCATCAATTACTTAAGTTAGTAATAGTGACAATTGTCTTTTTGCAAATTGTTTAATTTAAAAACATTTATAATAATGTATAAAATTGGTACAAGAAGAAAAGGATAGTAGTATGGCAGGATTTAATTCAGAGTAAATAGAACAATAGAATTAAGACTAGTTAAAAAAGATGATTAAAAACATAGAACACTTCGATCAGTAAATCCATCTCATATATAAGGGCATGAGAAACAATTGACATACAAGTAATTAGTGATGGCAGGCCTCCAGAGATTTGCCATGAATTGGAAGGAGGGATTAGAGTATTTAGTTTAAAATGGAATTTTAGAAGAAAACAAGTAATTTATTTAAATATCAAAGTCATAATTAGATAGCTAAGTTTCTTTTTGATAATCAAATGAATAAAGATTAATTGGGATAATATTTTGGATCAGCAAAGGAGAGTAATCAATTGGTTTTTCAGGTTTATTCTTAATTGATCGATTTTAGTAACACTCATATCATAGATGCATTGAGACGTTATTTAAATTATTTTACTTTACCAGGTGAGGCTCAGTAAGTTGATCGTTGCATGTTGGTGTTTTCTTAAAAATATCATCAAGATAATGCAAATGGTGCATTTCAAACTTCAGATGAAACATATGTTTTTTCTTATCTTCTTATCATATTGCAGACTGATATTCATAATAAATCCATAAAAGAGAAGATGTCATTTTAACAATTTTGCAAATCATCTAAACTATCCATGGAGAGAGATCTAGGTGAATAATATCTTAAATATTGTTATGAATCAATCCTTAGTGAACCATTGGCCATTCATTCATCTTTGGAATAGGTATCTAATACTTAAAATTGGATCACTTTGGAGAGAAAATCTCTTTCATAATAGATTTATATATTTATGCCTAGAGTAGATTATATCAAATTATTTATGGAAGTATTTTGGCCAGCATTATTTGTGAGTTTGAATGTAACAATAGAAAGGAGTGATAATATGCAAGTATTAACAAAAGCTTTTGAAAATGCAACCCTCTCAATGCAATTAATGAGTTTGATGGGAATAAGTGATTAATGTTCACAATTTATATAATGGCTATGTTAATTGGCTTCCTTAGAGCACAAATAGCCTAAATCTAAAAATGTTAAAGCATTGCATTGTATAATTGACTTGGCGATAAAGAATGGAAATGCCCTTAAAAATAACTGGAAATCAGTTCTTGAATTAATAAGTTAAATTGATTTTATTTTGGGTGAGAGATCAAAAGGGAGAGAGAGCCCTGAAACTAAAATTATTTAAGTAGATATGGCTAGCATAGACAAGGTCATGTAGAATACAAGTTTTATGGATTCAAGAACTATATTAGAGTTTTTATAATCTTTAGTCGATGTATCATTAAATGAAATTACCCTCCCTGAACCTCGTGTTTTTAGTTTATAAAGACTTGTTGAAGTTACTAGTTTTAATATGGATCGTATTAGATTGATTTGGATGTAAATTTGGAACCTTTTAAAGGGTCATTTTGTTACAGTAGGAATTCATAAGAATCCAGATATATCTCTTTATGCTTGTGATTAATTAAAGCAAATGAGTGTGAAATTCATCTAATTTTATGAGCACAACAATTTCAAGTTTTAAATGGATTTTTTATCACCTTTTGAATTAATCTATGCTTAGACTTAGCATTAAGAAGTTAAAGAATTCATATTGTCTTGTATGAGAATGCTGGCTCATATGTGTTTTTATAAATTAAAGAGTGGATGGAGGATACTATTTCGTATTGTAAATTAGGCATTACAGGAATAAATCTAATTAGTAAGTATTTCTTTGGAAATTTTGAATAAAGTTTTTAGTGAGGATCTTCGTATAGTGAAGGAGGTATTTGATGAAATAGAAATAACATTCACACTCCTATTCAGAAGAGAAGAGTAGCATGTACTAATTAAAGGAGTGGAATTTGTAGCTAATGCTATTGACTCGCTTATGAAACATGATTCTACATCTCATTATGCATTTTGGATGCAATCATTGGCTCATATATGTAACCTATTTTCCAACAATCAGTAATAAATCTAAGATGAAGCAATTAAATCATTCTTTAAAATACTCAAAACTAATTGTACTATTATTAAAGGTCACTAATATGTATAGATCATGAGAGGAATGATGAAAGAATTATTCAATTCATTAGGGAAGGCCAATAAAGATATTTGTTAAATGGCTCATAAAAGTCTATTGGAATTAGTTTTTGATCACGATATTAAGGAGGCATATAATGAAATATCAACAATTTTAGTAAGCAGTACCCTATAAAATAATGAATACCTAGCTAAGACTAGTGTGATGACATTTAAGTAAATAGTCATATTTCAAGGATAAAAATTGGATTGGAATTTAACAATCCAAAGTTTAGATTAAATGGTTCAATATACCAAACCAACAGTTTTATTTGATGCAGCATCATTGGAATCTGCTATAATTGATGACTTAATCTCACTCAATTTACCCAAGAATAAAATTATACTAAACTCAGATTAACTTACACTTTAATGTGTATTACAATTAATGTTGATTGATATAATCTAAGATATTGTAGATCATCATATGAATCTTATAGATTAAGATACTTTTCAATATCTCTTAAAAATAGCACTGGATCTTTATTCTCTGTCATTTAAATTTAATAGATAAATTAAATTACGATATTTTCTATAGTAATAGGGATTCATGTTGAATTTATAACAATTACCAAGCTTAATAAAATAGGAAAAATCATCAGCAATCGGTATAATGAATTTACTCCATAAATAAGCCAAAGTAAAGGAGGATTTATTGAATGATTTAATTAGATTTATAATTGATATACTTTAAGATACAAAGTAATTGGGTTAAATTAATGTTAATTAATAGTTCAAAAGTGAATTAGATAGAATAATAATAAATAATCTTACAATCATTTAATAGAGTGTAATTCCAATTTTAAATCAAATTAATTTGGCTAAGGTAAACTATTCTTTATAACTAGATTACTCAATACATTAAGGAACTACTTATATATTTTGTGCAACTCCCATCTTGTTATTCACTACTTACAAGTCAATGCCCACATTGTTCAATGTGTTCGTATAAATGCTAGCAAAAATAAGAGTGGAAAAAACTAGTAGAATAAATACAGTAATTAGAATTGAAATTAATATAATAAATTTGAGTACGTTCATTTGTTGATTCTGTTATCTATTTCTAGAGCCTTTGAATAATCTTAAATAGCTAAATCAACTTGTCCAATACTACTATATTAAAGATAGTTACTTATCATAACAGCATCCCCTATTAAAGTAAGCATTAGCTCCATTGTCCTTTTGTAATCTTATAACTAAACTGAAATCAGCGATAGCCTAATGGAATTCGCCTATTCTTTCATAACATATGCCTCTATTGTAGATAGCATGTATGTTTTAACAATCCAAATTTATGGCTTTGCTATAATCCTTAATAGCTTCATCAAATCTGCCCAATTTGGCAAGACAATAACCCCTATTATTTAGTGTACGAAAGTTATCATTTGAGTATTGCAATTCTTGAGTATAACAGTATATAGCTGTTTCATAATCCTCCATTTTTCTTAAAACCAAACCCATATTAGAATAAATGATTGGATTTTTCATATCTTGTTACAAGGCTCTTTTAAAATCTTCTAATGCTTCTTCGAATCTACATTACTATTTAAAAATACTTATTCATGCTTCTTTTACAACATCCTCTATTGTGAATGTAAACAGGATTATCTGGCTCAGCTTCTATAGCTCGATTGAAATCTGCTATTGCTTAATCAAATTCTCCAATCTTGTCAAACACCAATCCCCTTCCATTGAATGCTGGGGCATATGGGGCAATTTGTAAAGCACAATTAAAGTAACGCAATGCCTCATCCAGATTCCCCTATCTATCCATTAGAATTCCTATGTGTGTTAGTGTGTTTGGTGTGTTTGGAATCAATTCATTAGCTGCAGCGTAATCTTCTTAAGCAAGTTCTAACTCTCCTAACTTTTCATAGCAATTAGCTCTATTATAGTAGGCCTTGAAATGCTTCTTGTCAAGACGAAGACACTCAGTAAAATCCTGGATAGCCTCTTGTATTAAGTTTTTCTTTTTCATTGCGAAACCTCTATTGTGATAAAAATCGGCTTTGGTTTGGTCTAATTCTATGGCTCTGGCAAAATCTTTGATAGCTAGATTGTAATCCCCCATTTTATCGTAAGATATGCCTCTGTTGTAGTAAGCAAATGCATTTCGAGGATCGATTTCTATAGTTTTACTATAATCACTGATAGCATCATTGTACATTCGCAGCTTGTCATATGCGAAACCTAAATACAGGTGTTGGACTACCTCGGTTGAAAATTGCCTTGAAATGAAGGGGATTGAATGTTAGAGCCATAGTGTAATACTCTACAGCTTTGACAAAGTCTTCCTTCTTCCTCAACTCAAATCCTTAACTATGGAACCAATCTCCGATCTTTTTGTTATCTGTTCTTATTTCCTTTGGGATTAGAGAAATTAAATATTGCTGTTATGTTTATGTGAGTTCAGGAACTTCTCCCGCAACAGTTTAATTTAATAGTTGTGATTGATCATTCTCCAAGAAAGCTTCTTCATTTTGTGGAAAAAGAAGGTCATCCTCTTCAATATATTTCTAAAAATTTATCTGTTGACTATCTCGTAATTTTTTAGCACTTGATGGCTAGGAATCTCGATTCTCCTTCATTTGACTGCTTCTAATTATTGAACGCTTCTGTATGCTATTGCTTAGGTTTAGGGACTTGGCGTTGTCTTTTTCTAGAGCTTTTGTGTAATCCTCTATGGCACCTGTAAAGTCACCCTTCAGATTGAGGCAGGAAGCTCTTGCAAAGGCAGCATTAACGTGATTTTCATCTAAGGTGAGTACTTTAGAGTAATCTCTGATTGCTTAGTCAATTTTGGACAATTTTTCATTGGCGCAACCTAATTAAAGGTTTGAGTACCTCTCAAATAATAGCCACCAACATTCTCCTTATCAGCTTGGAGTAGTTTATTACAGTCCTCTATGGCTGTTGTGTAATCGCCCTTTTTTATAAATGCCGATGCACGAATGTATAATGCCTTCTTGTGATTAGGAACATTAGAGAGCTTCTATGAACAGATATCAATGAGGTTGTCTATATTTATGGAAGGTCTATATTTTGGTTATCGATTAGCACTGTTTGGAGAGGAGTATTTGGTTAGCATTTTAAATATAACAGTTAAAATAAATTCACTTCTTCTTCTTTTTCTTGGGTCTTTACATAACAACGCTCTCTAAAGGTAGAGGCATTCTAAGTCCATCATCTTTGGGATCAGTCATCTTATTGATGGTTCGAATAATGTTCACTTTAGGGAATTCGTTGCGCTTTTCTTGTAGATAGGCATCTGAGATTTCAGGAGTAAAGTTTATAGAAATTATTTCTAAATTTGGAATTGCCTATATAGAGGTAAGAATTACTTTTAATATTCCCTCTAATCCTTATTCACCCAATTTGGAACAGTTATTTAATTCTAGCATCTTTAATTTAGTACAAGATTGTGCAATATAAATGAGAGTATTATCATTTAAGTATTAAATACCTCCTAGTTTTAGTTATTTTAACTTATGAAGATTGCTCAATCTTCCTATCGAAGAATCACTTACATTAGTAGATCCAGTAAGAATTAGGGTATGAACGTTTCCACAAAGAGACACTGCAGATACAACCTAATCATTAACATCTTTTGTAGGAATAAATGATAGATCTAAATATTCCATCTCATTTTTAGATCTCGCAATTAATTCAGCCAATAATTCAGAGGAAAGATTTTCAACAGTAGCAATTGAAAGTTCTCTTAATTTACAGCCACTATGTTACAGATATTTGGTAAAATTGTTGGTGAGGTTGTTACAAAATGAAATATTAATAGCCTTAAGATTAGGGGCATGTTATAGTGGCTCTAAAGAATAATCAGTCACAGATTATAAATTGCTTGCACACTTAAATCCTTGAAGGTAGGAGGATGTGTATTCTAGAAAGTTGCGTATTCCTGTTTCAGTTAATTTGGGACATGAGGAAATATCTAAACTTTTAAGATTCTTGCATGATCTAGCTAATTCCATTAGAATGTCATCTTCAATATCTGTATTAGAGATAATGAATTCTTCTAAATTGTTTGCAAAATATCCAATCTTACTAATCTATTCCATCTTAAGCCATGTATGGTTATGTAGATTAAGAAACTTTAGTTGATTGTTAAGGACTTCTTACAGATTCTATTCTGTCATTATTGAATTTGGTAATTTCTAAAATCATAGTATAACTTACTTTCAAATGTCTAATATCTTCATTTTCATATGATTGATTGTAAACTACATCACCTACTTGACGGATTACACGAGTGAAATTAGAATTACATTCTTATTTGAATTGACTACTCATTGGTTTAATGTTTAAGTAATCGTTATAGTTCTTATAAGTTTGATCGTAGATTTGTGCTTTAGATTCTGGTTTGGCTGTGGTCAACTATTTGAGTGTTTTCTTAAACCCAGGTGGTGGCACTCCAACATCTTCAGGAATGACTGCTTCTTTAGTCATTTAATAGTTAGTGAATGGTTTCACTAATTGATTATTTTGTTAGTCCTTAGTTAGAATCAATTGATACTTTTTTACGTTTCTAATAAAGGAAGTCTAGGTTGTCATCATATTCTTTAGGTTTAGGTTTTGGCATGAATTAAGGATTTTACAAAACACGAGGATAATTCATGGAACACCATCCAAGGAGACTAGTATGCTGGTTGAAAGCAGGAAACTGAACTCTCTCTACATTCTTATTGACGGTTTCCTTGATTGAGAATTCCTTATCATTATTCATTTAATAATTTATCAAACTGTTATCTTCTGAATTAGACTTGGGAAATCGTCATAGTGTCTCTTGAAAACTTAGATAACTTCAGTTAGGATATCACTTTGGTCGGTTCTAAGAATAAGTATTATAATACCTAATCTTGGTTGCCTCTACATATCCATTATGGTAATCAACGCAAGTTCTCTCCCAATCATCCTTTTGTCTTCTCAATAAGGTTGATTTCTTTGCATAATAATACATTATACATCAGTATTGAATCTGATATCATTGTTCAATTCCAAAATAGTTTGGTTAATTACTAACACTCTGGCCTTGAATGAAGCAATTGTAGCTTCAAGTCTACGGTTCTAAATGACAATTCTTTCCTTTTAATTTTGGAAGTCTTGTTCTCTTTCGTTATCTGCCAAAAGTTCCTTCTTTAAGAGGTCATACACGCTGCCGATCAATTCATCAATGATTTCTTGAATTTTGGCAACACCCTGTTAATTGGCCTATATTCCGGGGTCTCTACAATAGAGATCTTTTAATACTGTGATGTTTCTAAGAGTAATTCATACATAAGTCCAACTCCATTTGATTGCTTTTTAAGTGATTTTTGATGTCTTTCTAATTCATTAAACATGAACTATGAGAATTCAAGGAAAGAAAATGTTCCAGCAAGTGGATCCCATTTTTTGGTACTTAATTTTTGGATAATTCTTTTTCCTTCTTATAAAGCTCCTACCATAGCAGTTAATTCATCTCTTTTAGCTTCATATTATGCCTAAATTATTTGTTATATTACTCTTGTTAAATCTCTTTATGCAGTCAATTAAGCAATGCGTAAATTGTTTCTCTCTTCAATTTCTTGCTTATCTAACAATTGTCGCTACTTGTTCTTTTATTCTTGCACATAGAGTGGTAAAGATTGTTTGTCTTTAGCCAATTGATACTCAGATGAATCAATCACGAATAAAATGTCGTCGTATTTCTCACTACAAAATTGAGTATGATCTCTAGATTTCTATCTCTCTTCATCTTATTCAACATTGATTCTGTCCTTCATTTGTGTCAGTACATCAATTATATGGTCTACGCTTTGATTGCCCTCCAATTACAGTTAAATAGTCTGGATGACTGTTTTGCCAAATTCGCTATTTTGAAGGGACACCAAGAGTGTTTCGCTTTCGCCCATGGCACTGCCCAAAAGGATTAGTGAGCACAACAATACACACTTATACATTTAATAATAATTAAAACGGATTCGTGTATTATTTATTGATATCAATGATGATGTGCATGGTGAGCACCTACATCTTCCAATTTAAGGGTTCCTGTCTTGCCAACAACAACTTGCAAGTCTCCAAATTGACGACCTACAATAGGAAGACCTTCTGCTATCTCTTCATTGATTTCTTCGATAACATCTCTCAAATGGCCTCTATACATTGATTTAAAGAAAAAGGGAGCAGCCAAACAGAATAAGAAGAAATTTCTTGCCCATCTATAGAAAATGCGATAATCATTGAACTACATATTTAGATACGCACTACCTTCAAATATTCATAGTCAACATAAGCATTTTAGTGTAAATAAGCCCATTCCTTGAAGGCACGTTCTTCATTTGCCCAAACTCTGAAGTATTCTGCATCTTCTGATGTAATGCGATGCTCTGTTTCAAATGGGTTTTATTTCATATTATGATAAAGTGGTCTATGGTATGCACCAACTCCTAAGATTGAGTTTCCTCTAACAGCTCCTCTATTTGGTCTTGGAACACCTTTTGCTTAAATTTATATTTACCTCCTTTATATCTTCCAAATTCATCTACATTGAAAACCTTTCTTTCATGTCTAAGGTATTCCTCTTTCTCTTTTGCATAATCTGATGCAACTTATCCTGGTCTTTTGTATGTACCATCATCATTTCTTTCAAATGATTATCTGAACTACTCCTACACTGCTCCATATATTAAATCAGGTTGTTCTTTATTGAGTAAGTCATAAGCATTTCTACTCTATACTTGAGATAGCACTGCATAAGCTTCAGCTACATTATGAAAGTCTTATTATGCTTGGGCATCACCTACTGAAACAGCTGTTGAAACATCTGGGTAAATCCTATATGAATTACAATTAATACTTTGCAGCCTTCTTCACATATGCTTCTTTGATTTGTTCATCAGAGGCATTGCTTGGTACTCCAAGAATTTGATAGTAATCTTTTCTGCTACCAAACTATTGGATTGATTTGAATGCAAACCTAAACACTCCTCTAGATAATATCATAATTATATTAATATATTTTGCATTTATCACTATTATTGTTGTTAATTGGCTGCTAACTCATCCAATTAGTTTCTCAATCCCTCACATTCTGTAAATTGCAGAGTCAACAACACCATACAATCTTCCAATCTATGATAAATAAATTATTTACTTCTTATTCAATAAATCATGATCTTTTAACTGATCTTGATATTTCTAAATATCTTGTTATTATCTTTAAACAACTTCTTATTATTCTTAATATTTAGGTGAAATCACTTAGAACTAGAATATATATGAAATTTACTTTCTCTTCAAATGGAGTAAGATATTGAATTCTTTCTTCTAATTTTTACATTAATAATCGGATATCTTCTAATTCCTTCTATCTTTAATCTACAATTGTATTTAATCTATCTAAATCAGCAGAATATTATTTGTTGAGATTGTCAAGTTGATCTGCTTATGTTTTAAGTACTTCATATTCTCTTTTAATATTTTCAAGATCAGCAATTCTAAGGTATTAATATGAAATACCTTTAATTTTAATTTTCAAGTGTTTGGTTAGCTTAATTTAGTTACAAATCCAAAGCTCCAAACTAAGAGTTAAGTTCATCGAAAGCATTAGTTTTATCTCTCAATTAACCAGTTAAACGTTCAATATCTTTTAGTTATTGATTGTATTTATTTTCAATATCAATAAATCTTGCTTCATTTTACTTGAGCTCCTATAATTATCTTTCTAATTCATGAATATCTTCTCTCATATCGTGATTTTCAGTTTAAAGAGCCTCTAAATCCTTGATTGCATTGTTAATATCACTTGTTAAATTTTAAACTTAATTCTCTAATTATGCAATCTTATCTAATTTAGCCTATAAATCAGTCTATAATTATTCATAATCTAAAGTCTTTCTTCTTTCTGCTTCGTAATCTTCTTACAAATTACCCAATCTTGTATTCAGTGCTTCAAGGGCATCATCCTTAACTTTCATTGTCATATCAGCTTAATTTAAGTTCCATTTATGTGTATCATTATCTAATTATAGGTTTTATATGATTTTATTGAGTTTCTCGATATCATTTTATAATTATTAAACCCTTTGATCTGAAAGTCTTAATTTTTCTTCCAAAATTCTATTTTAATCTTCTACCGATTGAAGTTATGAATATCTTAATTTCCAATCATTTAATTCTTATGTTCTATCATCTAATAATACTTTAAGTTTAGTGAGCTCTTCTTGAGCATTATGTAATTATCCCTCTAAACCATTAATATAGTTTTCAATTTATTTGAGTCTGTTAAGTTCATTTTATAATTGCTGTACTTATTGTGTCAATGAATCATTTTCCTTTAACAATAAAGTCGATTAATCGTTCTATCTTTATAATTCTTTAGCTGAATTTTAAAGAGCTAGATCCTAATCTTAAAGTCTTCTCTCATTAGCATTAGCTTATAATAATAACATGTCTTATTAAGCTATTCTTCTCTTTAAATCATCTATTAATTTTTGATATTCTGCAACTTTATCTTCAAGGATTTTACACTTCAACTCCAATCCTCTTAATTCACTAATAATAAATTCCAATTCTGTGCATCTCTTTTGTAAATCCATAATTTATTGTAATCTTTATTTATTAATTTAATTCAATCTACTGATTTCATCATTCTTTGCAGCAAGAGCTGATTACAAATTCAACATTTATTATTGTAATATTTCATTATCTGTTCTTAATTGATTTAATTCATCTTATAATTCTTAAATAGTCTTTTCTTTTTACTCTCTTTCATCATTAGCAGCATGTAACTCTCCATCATGTTATCCTGCTTTATCAGAAAGTTCATTAACTTGACGTAATAATTATTCATTCTGACTTTGAAGTGACATAATTTAATCTCTGCAAGTCATGATTTCATCATTTAATTTATTGATTTAATCTTCTAATGTTCTAATATTGTCCATAGCCTTTTGCAACTATTGCTTTAGATAATCTATTTCGTTGTTCTTTCCATTCAAATCACTTTATAATTTTTCTATATCTCTATTCAATTATTTGATTTATTGATTCAATTAATTGATAATATCTTATAATCTCTTATTTTCTCCTTCAGCTCTCAATAACTTTTCATTAAGTGAAGCATTTTAAGCATCTTTTTCACGTAACAATCCATTGAGTTTGTCTATTTCTTTACTCAATTATTGATTTTATAGGGTAAGTTAATTAAGTTTCTATTCGGCTCCATTTTATAAACTACCCAAATTATTATATTTAGATTCAAGTGAGGAATATTTATTTTTCCAATCGGCAAGATCTCTATCTCTTTATTGTAATTAATTGCTTAAATCAGCTATCTTACTCTCATACTATAATTTCATTTGATTAAACTGTGTTTGTAGAGTATTGAATTTATTTTTCCAATCATCACATTCTAATGATTTATTCCTCAATTCGTTTTTCAATCTTTCAATTTCTGCATTTCTTTCATTCAATAGTTTATTTAGCCTTTCAATGTCTTAAACCATAAGATTGAACTTATTCTCATAGTCCTTAAGCTTAACTTCATAGTCTCTGAGTTATTTCTACAATCCATCTAAGTTTCTGCCTGAATTATTCTTAAGGTCATCTAACTCTCTCTGCTTTTAAGATAAGAGATCTTGCAATCTCTTTAACTCTGAATCCCATGTAGACTTGTCTGTTGAGTACTTGCTCTTCCAATTGCTGATATCCTTTTCCTATTCTGTGATTTTTCTTTCAGCATCCTTCAATTTCTAGGCTAGTGATGAGTCCACTTACCCTAACTTGGATCGAAAGTCTGCCAACTCACTTTCTAGTTACTTGATTCTCAGTAAATGCTTTTCTATTTCTGATTTGTATTGCGTTATATCTCTATTTGCTTGATCCAATTTTGATTGTAGGTCTCTGTATTTTGCGTCTCCTCCTTCACTTTAACTCTCTAATTCCTTGACTCTCTTGATGAGAGCATCGTTTTCTCTCATGATGCGATCGTTTTCCAAAGCAAGTAAGAAACATACTACTTCTGGGTACTTGCCTAGCCATTTTCTTTCTCCAGATGGTGGTGGCATTTGTACTCTAGGAATAAAGAAACTGAATACTAGTTGGTTGGGGGGGCTTTAATTGTGCTTGATCTTCTACCCTCTGACCTTTCGAATGTACTGGTTGTGGTGGTTTAGGGTACTGAAAGATTACTTGAGGTTGTAGTTACTGTTGAAGTTCTGTAACTTGATGAAGTGGTTGTAGCGGCTTAATTCTATCCTAATCCACTTGCACCCATGGCTGATGGTCGATATCTGCTGGTGTATTGTGACATAATTGATTAAATAAAAAAATAAAAGTTCTTTTCAAGATATTAACTATTAATATTTAATTTGTATGTCCTCAGATATAAAATAATAAGCAGTTCTCCAAGCCAGTTACATTTAGCCACCTATGGATTATCAATAATAACCATAATAATTTTAACAACAACAACTAGTTTATGGTTAAGGATAGCCTTAGCAATAATAACCTTATGGTTAATAATAACCTTATGGTTAATAATAATATGCCTAACAATCGTAAGTTTATTACTAATAACCTCCTCCTCCACTTTAAAGACCTCCAACAGTAGTTTTTGTGCAGTCACCCTAAGTATAGTATTCTGTAGTAATGCCATTAATGTATGAATAATTTGAACATTTAGGTAAGCCCAAACCACATATCCGACATAAGCCAATGGATGTAGGTACTCTACCTAGGTCAGATGTCCATATTGCGGTGCTGTTGGTTATACGATTGCTTAAAATGAAAAGGGATGTGGTGCATGGACTTGGATAGTTCTTTTGTTTTTATTTTGTTTCCCATGGTGTATAATACCATGGTGTTGTACAGATTCATGTGATGACACTAAACATATATGTTAATCATGTCGTAAATGTGTAGGAGTTAGAGAATATTAAATGTGTTGAAAATAATCTACTTCATATTTATGATCATATTGTTATAATCTTTAGTGTATGGAGAATAGAGATTTAAAATCTTTATTATTTTATATAATGTAGCACGAAATGTAGTACGGAAAAATAAATGATACCAGTGTAGAATACAACAAACAAGAATATGGATAATAAGCTTATATGGCCCCCGTTATAGCTTAACCACCTTACCCTCAACCTATGGTGGCAACATGTTTGAATAATCAATACATTAGAGAGTTACATTGTGTAAAACAATGTTTCACAGTTTCAGGATTAGTAGCGTATTCATCCAATGCCTCAACGTGTTTAACCAATCAATGGACAAACATTGTATTGCTTGTTTCTATTTAGTTATTTATCGACTGCTGATGGTCATCCATATCCAATATAAATTTAATGTCCTTATTGTAATAGAGTCATAGTCACACATGTAACTACTTAAATAGGACCTGGGACATGTTTCATTGGGTTTCTTCTTATTTTGATATTTTGGCCACTTTTTTGGCTACCCTGTTGTTTGGAGGATTGTAAAGATAGGGTGCATATTTGTACAAATTGTGGACATTAAGTGGGTAAAAAGAAATATATTTTCTGATTATTTATGAATAAATATATTTAATCTTGCATCGGACTTTTAAGCATAGCAGGAAGAATTCTAGTTTTTTTTTGCTTTTGGTGGGCTTATGATGGTGTTGCAGAGTCTTTTGGTGATAAGAGATTAGGTTATTAAAATGAATTTTATGCATGGGAATCACCTCCAATTTTCAAAATTTCATAATATTTTGCATAAACCTACTGTCCATCTGGAGTAATTATTAATTCTAATTAGGCTTCATTGTTGTATAATTTTATTTGGAATGGAAGAAAGTCCTTTGACGAAGGTGAGGACTCATTTAATAGTATACCTGCAAAATAATTCACAAAATGGGCATATGAAAAGGTTCCTGATAAATCATTTATCTTGTGCGCCGTAAATGGTTTGAAAACTGAATCGTATGCTTATTATGGGTAGTCAAACAAAACTTGTGAGGATAGAAAAATGAGATCATGTAGTAATGGTAGGTTTTGTGTTCCTGCAACATATCAATATTGTCCCATCACATCAGTACATTTTGATAGCAATGGCACTCTTGTTACATAAATAAATAATGAAGAGATGCCTATTGCTTATTTTAAAGTCGATACATATTTCGTGAGTGGCTATAACAATAAGGACTATAATATTTATTCAGGACAACCTTAAGATGAATATTTATAAACTAAATTGAAACCTGTAGATATTGAATACAAGGATGATAATTTCGTTTCTGTAAATACGATTAATGATGTCCTATTCTATAAAATTAATGATGCTTCGGGTTTTGATAGAACAATTAGTGCCACTTATAACCATACCTTATTTTATCGTAGGTACACAGAATGGGATAAAACTGCCTTGGGTCCCCTATTTATATATGCTTTTAATATTTTCGATTCTTTGGATGAAATCATAATACTTTCAGATACTGGAACTATAACTGCATTAATTTACCTTTTATTGATATGCTATATAATGCCTGCCCTTCCTGTCGTATGTAAGTGTATTACAGCATTAAAACCTGAAAATATTATAGCATGGGATATGTTAGCTAGAATGATTGTCTTATTCATGATGTTAGCGTAATCAACTTACATAATTGCATAATGTGAAGATGTGCGTAACTATTCAGCATAATTAATGACAGATGATGCTGTTAATTATTAGGTAACTTATACTTCTACTGTAAGGTATAATATGATGATGTGATTACTCTGATAGATGATTAAGAACCATACCATTTTATTTCAATTATTATTTCAGTGGGTCTTTTATTTATGGAGTTTCTATTATGGTGTATTGTCGGTGTCAAGTTATGCATAAGAAAAATAATTAAATGCTTTAAGATAATTTAATTCCGGAAATAAATTAAAAAAGACTTAAGAGATGATGAATAATTGGCAAGTTATTAATAGGTTAATTAGAGGCCATAGGAGATAAATGAATAGTATACAGAAGTCCAAGGAAATAAATAATGATAATAGTAAATAATTATATATTTCAGAATTTTATCTTATTACTTAAATCAGTTGTCTTTGAAAAATCAGATTCAATAAATTAAAACATTCTTGCAGCAATAATATGTATTCTTTGACGTTTTAGGATATCAATTAATTTAAGTTATTTTTTAAGGGCTTGCAATGATTCTGCTATTTATTATTCTATTCTTTAATTATCTTTTTTGAATTAATCAATATTTTATGCTAAATCACTTTACTTGTCATTATTTTGCAATTTATTCTTTTACTAGTCTAATTTCATTTTTTGAATTTATTCTACAGTTCTATTTATACCAATATCTTTTTTATTAGCTTCAGCATCAATTTTCCTGAACTCTTTCTTAACATTATCCACTTCCTTTGTAATTGCTAAATTCTCTTTTTCTGTAGCTTTTAATTTTTACTAGGCTTCTTATAATCTTTAACGATATTATTCATATTTTTCATTTAATTAGGCTATTTATGCATTGTATTTCTTAGTTTAATCCACCATATTTTTACCCTTCTATTCTATTTCACTTATTAAATTTTCTTTCATTCTATTTTATTAAGAAATAGTTTCAAGTTCTTATTTTAGAGCATCACTTTTTAAATTTTACATCTTTATGATTTTTTCTAGATATATGTTATTCATACTTTATTCATCTGTAATCATTTCTAATTCTAAAATTTCTTATCTTTTATCCTCATATTTAGTGGGTTCTGATTGTTGTCTCTATTATTCTGAACTTTTGGCTTATCTCACCTAATTCACCATTTACTCTAACATATCCTCATTTCCAAATTAATCTCCTTCATCAGAAGATTATTATTATTATCCTTAATCATCATCATCACTTTCATTTCGATAAACCTAAATTAAATACATCAATACATCATTAAATTCATTATCATCTTCATTATAATCATCATCCTCATCATAATTTGAATCTCTATTTTTGAATTTCATCTAGGTTAGAATAAAAACTACATAATCATCTTTAAGTGCTTATCTTTATTATTCTATCTCTTAATTCATTCTCATTAATTGTTCCTCTTTTTGCTTAAGATCATTGTAAGTGCTCATTTTAATTAAAATAAATCAATTCATTTCTCTACAAATACATAATTTTTGTTCATCTTTTCCATATCCTTTTCCAATTAAACGAGCTCCTTTTCAAATTTCTCCTTCTTTCTCTTTAATCCAATCGTATCAAACTTCTTTAAATGAGTAAAGTTTTGATATTATTTATTCACTTCATCATATCGCTACTTCAAACCAGCTCTGATTTATTATAATTCTTCCTCTTGTAATAATTATCTAGTTAATTGTAATTATACAATTTATTATCTTCTGCTTCCTGTAACTCTTTGGCTCTGGCCTATTCTTCAAGATAAGACTGTTTTAACTCATCTTTTATCTAAGACAAGTACAATGGAATCTAACCATACTCTCTTTTTGTCAACCAATTTGGTTATTCAGGAGGTTATCTTGGAGCTAAAATAAATTATTAATTCACATTTAAGAATGACATCTATCTTGTTTGTAGCAATGAAATTTTTGTTAGTCTACAGACCTAGAAGGGGCTTTTCAGTAGATCTTGGGACTAGAGGTTTCAATTTCATTTTATGAGTATGAACATCCTCCATGCTCTTAATTAATGATCCCTTCTCTATCCAGTCTTCGAGCTTGTTAGTACCCATAATTTTAGACCTTAATGGGGAGAGTTATTCTTTTGTCATATTATTACATTACAAATTCTGGATCTGCCAATAGTACCACCTTCTGAAACATAACGACCACTATGAACTTGAAACTATCCGCTAATGTTTTTAACCTTTATGTAACAGGGATACATACTTATATGATGTTAGAGTGATTGCCAAAGGTACTGTATGAGGGTTCAATGTTGCCAGGGAATTGAGATTTGTATTTTTTGTAGCGTCTAGGAGGTTGAGGCTCTTCGGGGATTATGTTATAAATGCTTTCTTCCATTATTAATAATAATCACAAATCCTCATTTTCTTATTCTTCTCTTTTTGCTCTTGATTCTTTTCTTTCGTAATCTCTGATAATATCATCCAACTATGGATCAGTTTTACCACCATATGGAAGATTGCTACATGGTTTATTGTATGGCCATGCAACAACATCATAATGGATATGATTTGAATGAGTTCCATCCAACCACCTAAATATTAGGATAATAATACGCTTAAAAGTTATCTGCCAAATTGCCACCTTCAAGCATTGGTATTTAGTAGCGAGGATGATTCCAAACTTCAGTCCAAATGATCATTTCATTAAATACACAACTTACTGCCCATAAACCCCAATTTTCTTTGGATTTTACAACATCAATGAGGCCTCTTAGTATATTGTTTCTAATTTTATCAATTTATTTTTTTTCTTTTGGAGTGCATTTATCGAGATGCACTTTATTTATGCACTCAAATCCATTCACTATTTCTAATTACCACCAATCGTATTATGAATGAACAATAAAAGTGGGAATTTCAATCTTTCTTATAGTCTCTATATTGAACAAATCTTTAAAATTTACACCAGCTCTATCAGATGCTTCAGTGTAGGCAGCAACGAGATCCGAGTTTCCTGAGATGTCAAATGCTACACTATCTAAAATTAATCTAACATCAGTAGAGTCACCATAAACTTTCTTTATTACCTCTGTTAGTTAGGTGTTCTAAAGAATAAGATACCATCCTCCAATCCCTGATCCAGATAATATGACTCTCTTTGCATTGACATTGAATTTACGAAGTGCTGCTTCCAAGGTTTGTGAATTCATTTATGAGTGCCACATGTTACCATCGCAGTACATGAAAAACATTTTATGTGCCTTACGCAAATGAGGGTTTTGGTATTTTGAATTTCCCATCAAACCTTGATTTGAGCTAAATTCTTCTGGGAAGTTGGCACTTGAACCATAAAAAGAGTTTTTTCTATGAGCACAATCTTCAATGTATGCAAAGTCTCCGAATTTTTTGAATTTGCTTGCATCTTCGATGCAAATGCCACCAGAGTAAAAGTACAAGATTAGATCCTCAGATGAACCAGTATATGTGTAGGCGGCAGCAGGACTTCCATCCATGCATTTAGAATCATCTAAAAACATACGATGTAAGGGGTAAGTTTAAGAACCTTCTTCGTCTGGAGGGGGCTCTAAAAATTCGTTAGATTCCTCTTCTCCCTAAGCTCTAAGAGTGAAAAGCAAAAATGCAAAAATGATAAATTTCATAATTAATGATTAATGATGACGCTTCTGTGATTGTACCAACTTTGAAAGAACTCAAAGCTAACTTTCTCACATAAAAGTCAAGGCCTATTCAATTTCGAGTACAGCAACTTAATAACCTACTTAGAGGGTTAAATGAGCTTAGAAATGAATTCTTTGAAGCATTCAAGATCGTACTTTTATCTGAAATTCTAGGACCTTGGTTATTAAGACTAATTCTTTTGTGAAATGGTACAATTCTCAGCCACTATCAATCATATTGAGAGTGACATCAAGAATATCCATAAATATACTGCCAAACGCTCTATTGATACAACTATCATGGCTGCCCCTGGTAAAAGCTACATAATCCCTGAACCTTATGGTGTTGTTTTAGTGATTGGTGCCTGGAATTATCCTATTTTCACTTGCATACCTTAGGTGGCTTAGGCAATAGGAGCTGGCAATGCAGTTGTTTTAAAACCCTCTGAAATGGTGCCACATGTTTCAAACCTACTGGCAAAATTGATCACAAAATATTTAGATTAATCATTATATAGAGTGATCGAAGGGGGTGTGAATGTGGCAATAAACATTACAAAGCAACCATTTGATTTGATAATCTTTACTGGAGGTACTGAAAAGGGAAAACTTGTTGCAAAAGCTGCTGCTGAAAATCTTGTTCCTTGTGTTTTGGAATTGGGAGGTAAAGGACCTTGTATTATTGATTCTACAAGTGATTTGGCCCTTGTTGGTAGAAGAGTAATTTCAACAAAATTTTTCAATTGTGGCCAAACTTGTGTTGCTGCAGATTATGTTTTGGTGGAGGAATCTATAGCAGATAGAGTTGTTGAAACATTCAAATAATAAATTGTAGATTTTTATGGAAAAGATGTAAAAACATCACAATGCATGAATAAAATTGTAAATGAATTCCACACAAAAAGAATTGCAGAATACCTTAACAATCATGGTGGAAAGGTAGTTTTAGGTGGTTCACATAAATTAGACGAAAAATGGATTGAGCCAACAATAATTTTGAATCCATCTCCTGATAGTGAATTGATGAAAAATGAAATATTTGGACCACTTTTACCAGTCATAACATATAAAACTATATAAGATGCAATCAACTTTATTAATGCAAGACCCAAACCATTGGCATTGTATTACTTTGGAACTAATTCAGTTAATAAAAATGCAATATTATCTTAAACATCATCAGGAGGAGTTTGTGTGAATGATTGTATATTCCATCTTGTGAACCATGAATTGCCTTTTGGTGGAGTAGGAGATAGTGGATATGGAGTTTGTGGAGGTAAATTTGGATTTGATTAATGTTAACATTTGAAGCCAGTATTGGAGAAATCCACAATCGATCCACAAGCAAGGTAATTTAATCTTTAATCTAGATATCCACCATATAACAGTAGTAAAATAAATTAAATGAATATTTTAACCAAATTTGGTAGTCTTACGTAGTCTGAAGTGGTACATAACATTATATGGGTGCTCTTGGCTATTTTTGTACTAGGATTTGGATATTATTATTGTAATTGTGGAGGAAACAAATTAACAAATAATGATTTATGAAATAAAATGCATTTATAATGATATTTTTCATCTCCATGAATTTCTAATGATCTTTTCAAATGCTTAATCTGTATCAATTAAAGCTCCTATATCAGTGAGATAGTCAATGAATTGTTATTATGTAACAACTTGTACATCTTTCCAAATATCATTGAAATCTTTAGTTGCATCAGCAACAGTTTTTATTCCTGCACTGACATCTGGACCCTTAGAAGCATCATAAGATTCTAAATAAATGATATTTTTACATTTTAGTATTTGAATATTAATTTATTGTTCACCATTGGATAATTTAGCCCATAATTATTTAGCTAATTCACTTCTTTATTAATTAAGTGGTTCTAAATTATATTAATAATTACTTCTGAAAAATCCAACAAACTCTATAAATGAAACCTCATCATCACAATTTTTATCGAAATATTTAAAAAGATTATCATATTCTGTTTTAGTTAATGAGAAACCTGATTCTTTCATTGCCCATTAAAATTCTTATCTATTTAATGTACCATTCTTATTCTTATCAGAATTGTAGAATATTGCAGCCAATCTGATGATTGAGTGTTATCCTTTACGAATAAGATCACTTCTGATTCTGTTTAGTGTTTCTTAAGGTGGTTGTCTTGCAATTTAGAACACTGGATTGACATTTGCATTATTCCCTGATCCCATAAGAGCAATTAATCCACATATTTCATCATAACAGAGTCTTCCACTCTTATCTGAATCATATTTATTGAACAATGCTTATATTTCTTTCTCATTGAACACACAACCAAACTTCTATAGAGCTTATGCAAATTGATGAATGCTGATTGTTCCCTTATTCTCGAGATCGAAATACATAAAGGCTTTTTTGGCTGTTTTGCCTTCATCATCCTTTGTAACTGTCTTCTATCTAATCTTCTCAAATAGTATAATTTCTAATTAAGCTAATCGCTCCGGAGAAACGTAATCAGCCCCTGAAGTGACACCCCAAGTAGAAGTAAGTAACTAGATAATTTAAGGACATTACATCAGCAAAATATTCTTCCTTTTCGCTAGGAAGTGTGGCATTGCAATCTGCGTAGTAGTTCAAAAACTCTTCTTCATTGATGCTTACACCATCTCTACTTCTCTTAGAAATAGCATTTACGAACTCATGAGTAATTTGATCTGCTGTCTTCTATCTGGTTCTCACTCGAGGATGGTTTTTAGCTTAATAAAGTCTGTACAGAGTTTCTAATTGTAAGCGACCAGCTTTTTGTTAATCTAAGAAGGCAAATGTGCTTCTCACTACTCCAATTCTCTTTTCGCTCATGTTTTCTCTGATTAGGTTTACAAATTCTGCATAAGCTATGTTGCCATCCTTATTGACATCGTATTTATCGTAGACTGCTCTTAATTCTTAGGTTGTGAGGAATACACCAATCTTAGAGAGGAATTTCTAGAACTCATCCTTATCCAAATAGCCTAAATTTAAAAAACTAGAATACCAGAATTATCTTTATCGAATTCTGCCATGAGAGCATAGACTCCCTCAAGGTCATCGATTTTTCGAGCATGCAATTGGCCTCTAATCTTGTTCTAGATCAACTCTAATTTATTTCTCCAATCCATCAGTTATATTTAATATTATTTATTTTTGTGTGTTATATTAAAAATACGCAATTCAAAAATAAAAATGGCATATAAAATTAGTAGATGGCCAGAAGAAGCAGCCATACCGGAGAGATCAAGGGGTTCATCCATGAATGCTCCGAAATCGTATCTTAAAATTAATGACAAAAATAACAAAAAACCCAACTAAACTTAATTGTCATCCATTTTTGTTGACATGCTCTAAAAGAAGCTATTTGATAAATCTTAGGATTAGACATTTTTGGGATAAAGTAAACCACAATCCAGAAAAGCGAATACATTTTATAATCAATCATTTTAGTAGAGTCCACAAATAGTGGGGTAATCGTACTTGAACAAAAACAGCCACATCGTATCTCCAAACAAACCTAATCGAAGCAGAAGCCCTTAGGAGTAAAAGGATTACTCAGAAAAAAATTACATGAAATTTAAAATGGAGGAATTGTAAGCGGAATTGGCAGAGACAAGGATCAAATTTGAAAAGTCTAGACTCTATTATCAATCATAAATGATGAAATTGCAAAATGAAAATGATCAGCTCAAAATTGAGAATGTTAGCTTACAGGGAGCAATGTCAGGATTGAATTAATAAGTGCAGGATGCTCGACAAATTTTTGAAAAGATGAATTCAGACATCAATGATGAGGAAGATTAAGTATATTTGCATAAGTATTATAGAATTTAGAAAACTCAGTAAAGGATTACTTGAAGAGATAAAATTATGAAATAATCTACAACAATATCAAGGTATTGAATGATTAGATACTTCAAAAAATTAATAATCAATTTTAGAAGTCTATGAAAATAATCAGCAAACAAGAATAACAATTGTTATCTCTGACAAAAAGTGTTTAAAAATTAAAATAGCATTTAGTTGGGGAAGATCAACTACAATAGAGTGTAAGGCATATTGATAAAAAGGCTTAAATAGAATAACTGAAATCTGACAGGCAAATGTTAAATGAGAAGATTCTAGATATGTAATAAAAACTCAAACAAACAACGCAACATTATGAAAAAGAAATGGCCAATTTAAAATTCTAATTATAGAATAAAATCAATTTAGAAGAAAAGAAATTGATTGAAGATCAATTAAATGAATTCAAAAAAAATCATAAAGCATAAGTTACTAAACTTAAAGACGAGAAAATAGAATTATAGGAACAATTTTATTAGTTATAATAGGACGCCTCAGAAAAAATTTAAAATTTGGAAGATAAAATCAAAAATATTCTCCATGATTTAGAAGCAAAAGAATAAGATAACTTTTAATAGTCTTAATAGAAATAAAAATAAGAAGACTTGATAAATAAACTCTAAGATGAAAACAAATAATTAAGATAATTTTAAATAACTGCATAAAATAGATTGAAACATTAGTCTGATGACTTTATTATGCAACATTAATAAGTTAAACTGGATCTAAAAAAATATTAAGAAAGATCAAAATTTTTTGAAAATGAATCGCAATAATTACAAGAGCAGATGGAAAAAGTAGTGGCAGAATTATAGAAACTAAAGAAGATGAATGAAAATTTAGGAGAACAGTAAAGACAACAAAATCAAAAAAATCAGCTTTAGCTTGATTAAATTCAATTGAAAAATAAATAAATATAAGAGGTTTAAGCTGAGAATCAAGAATGGAAATCAATGATGGAAGAATAGTAAGAATAGATTACTAGTTTAAGAGAGTAGTTGGAAGAAAAGGAATAAGAAATATCAAAAGTTAAAAAATTAGTCAACAAAGATCTGAATGATAGAAATTAGAAACTTGAGCAAAAGGATTAGATTATTTAAGAACAATTAGACAGAATATCTGAATATGAGTAACAACTTAAAAATGGGGAGGATAATTTATAAAAACTAAAAAAAGAACTTGCATAATAAAATTAATTGGATTAAAGTCACTTATAAAATGAGATTTATCAATTAAAAGAGCAAATAACTCATTATGATGAAAGGCTTTTCCAACAAGAGAGTGAAAATAACATATTTTAATAATAAATTGAAAAATCTAAGTAAGCTAATGATTAATTACAAAAATAAATTTCACAATTAGCTTCAGAAAATCAGAAACTATAAATTCAAATAGCTAACCAGAAAAAAACATATGAAGAATAATCATAAGAATTTGACAACTAAATTAAGCAATTTTAGTAATCTATCTAAAATTATAATGACAAATAAAAAAATATTACTGAAGAAAATTAATTGTTAAAAAACAAAATACTGCAATAGTAATAAGAAATACAACAATTCCACAATGAATAAAAGTAAGCATCAATTGAAATTGATGAAATGGCTGAACAAATAGAATAATTGAGTTAAATGAATTAAGAATTAGAAATTTAAAATTAAAACTTGAAATAAACTATCAATGAGCTGCAAGAATAACAAGAATTAACCAACCAAAAGATTTCAGCATAACAAATGGCTGAAATCTTAAATTTTAATAAAGAAAAGTAATAAATGAAAGATGAAATCTAACAACTTGAGAATTAAGTGAACAGTCTCATGGAAGAAAATTAGAATAAAGATGATAAAATTTATGAATAAGAGCAGGAGAAGGAGGCAGCTGATGAATTAATTGAGCAATAAAATTCTTAACTTCAATAATTGTAAAAAGAAAATGAAAACATCAATCAATAATTGACAGAAATATAAGAAGGATAGCTTCAGGTAATCAATGATCTTCAAAAAAATATAGATGAGTTATAATAAGAAATGATTTAATAAAAAAAGAATGCTGAAGATGAAATTTAAAATGCTTTGGAGATAAATGAAGAAAAAAATAATGAACTTCAAGCCTTATAATATGAATTTGAATAAAATTAAAATTAAAATGAAATTTAGAAATAACAACTACAGGATTAAATAGATTCCCTTTAGGAATAAAACAATTAATTATAAGAATAAAATTAACGATTAGAATTTTTAATAAAAAAATAAGAATAACAAATCGCTGATTAGGTAGAGGAGCAAGCAAATGAAGTTGAATAATTAAATACAAATTACTCTAACATAGAAAATCAACTTCATCAGGCTCTGTTAACAATTGAATAACAACAGGAAGCCCTTTAAGATCTACATTAAAAGGAAACAATTTCCCAACAAACAATTTCAAAATAAAATGAAGAAATCTCCATATTAAAGGATGAACTCTAAAATATCCAAAATGAATATAAAAACATACAGGAAGATTTCAATTTACTCTAATAAAAAAATGATGCTTTAGAAAAGAACATTGAGGAACTAGGTTAAGAGGATCAATAAAATTAGGAAATAATACATTAAAATGAAGTAGAAATTTAATAACTTAATGATAAAATCTCCTCAGAAATAGATTAGAAAAATGCTTTTGAAAATTTAAATATTGATTTAAATAATCAAATAAAAGAATTATAGTTCCAATTAGTAGGAGAAAAACAAAAGAATGAGGATTTAGAGAATTAATTAGCAACCATGAGCACTGAAAATGAACAAAAAGAAGCTAATTTTCAAGAAGCAGTAGAAGATTTAACTAACAAATTGGGTGAAGCATAAAAACTCATCTCTAATCTAACGGCTGTATAAGAAAATGCTTAGAATGAAATTTAACAATTAGTTTAATAGTCTTAGGAAAATTAATTAAATTATGATTCCGAGATTGATTTGAAATCATAGACGATATAGCAACTAGAAAGTGAATTGAAAGAAAAAAATAATGATATTGCAATTTTTGAATAATAAATCTAATAACTTACTCAAGAGTCAGAAAATCTAAAAAAATAACTTGATGAGCAAATCAATAATAATTAATTACTTTAAGAATAATATGGTTCAATAAAGAAAATGAATGATAATCTATAAATCAAATTTGAAGAATATGAACAAATCCTCACAAATATTGAGTAAGGTCAAATGTAAAATAATATCATCCAACATGATATTGAATGTTTAGCTTAAGTTCAATCTGAATAAGAATAAGTGTAAAATGTTGCTGAATTATCGAATGATGAGGATCTCAATGATGATGAAAGTTTGCTTAAGACCAATAGAAAATAAAAAGAGGAGATTGAAGAGCTTAAATAAAAACTATAATTATTATAAAATTAAGTAAGTCAACAGGGAATGTAAATTGAGTAAATTTAAACTAATAATATGATTAAGCAAGAGGATGAAGAGGAATTATTAACCTTGAGTAAGTAATAAGACTCTGTAACTTTAGAAGAGTTCGAATAATTAAAAAAGTAACTTGAGGAATAAGTTGGTGTTTCTTCCAATTTAGATCTTGAAAAACAAGAGTGTCTTTAAAAAATAGAGGATCTAGAAGTAATGCAAGAAACTTATCAAAAAATATTAAAAGATTAAGAAAATAAAATTCAATTATTCCAGATACAGACAGAGAAGTAAGAAGATTCTATAACATAATTATAATCTTAGTTATTGTTTAGAAATGAACTTCAATAAAAAAACTAAGAATATTAAGATTAATTAGAAAAACTAACTCTCAAAAATCAATCTGATTAAGATGAAATTAAAAACTTACTTGATTAATTGCATTTGGCTCAATAACAAATTACCGAACTCTAAGCTTAATCAGCTTAATTGAATGAATTATTAAATACTATTGACCATAATAATTAATTAAAAGATAATTAACTTTAGGAATCTGAATAAAAATTAGAAAGTCTATCTTCATAAATAAGTGATCTAAATTAAAAACTCAATAATTAAAATGATTAAGTAGTGCATTACGAAGATGAATTGAATCGTGTAAAGAATCAGATTATTTAATTGAATTAATAATTGGAATGTACAAAAGAAAAAATAATTAATTAAGAAACCGCTCTCCATGAATCTAAATAGTCAGAAGAATAACTATTGGTTCAGAATAAGAAATTAGAAGAAGAACTATTGAATCTAAAAGGACAGCATTAAATTAATTTAGAAGAAGCTAACAAATAAATACATGATTTACAAATTTAATACCAATTACTTATAAATTAGTTGGAAGATAACAGTTAAAACACTGATGTATTAAAAAACGAATTGCTGCAGGAAAATCAGAAATAAAAGGAAAAAGAATATTAAAATCTTTAGTCCTTACATTCCCTGTAAACGGTTTTCCATACTTTGAGTGAATAACACTAGCAAATTTTGAATTAGAAATTGTAAACTCTTGATATAAGATTAAAGAACTGTTAAACGAAATTCAATGATGTTCAACTAAAAGTTGCTAATTTATAAGAATAGAATAGTAATTTAGAGGCACAGTGCCAAAAATTAAATGAAGAGTTAAAGCTATTAAATGAAAAGTATATAAAAAATGAAGAAGATTTGAAAGAAAACAAAATCGAAACGGATCAACTAAAAATTGAAATAGAAAAAAAAGATAATTTAATAAAAGAACTTCATGAAAAATAAGTAATATACTAAAATAAATTCTAATCTCAACAATAATAAATTTCAGAATTAAGCATCAATAATTATGAATATAAGAATGGTCTAGAAAGAAGCAGTGCTTATTAGAAATAATTAGAATAAAATGAAATTCAGTTATAATCATAAAATCAAAGCTTAATTGATTAAGTTTAAAAACTAAATGAAGCCCTCCAAAATCAAGAAAAAGCTTTAGAAGAAAATAAGGAAAAATACAATAGTCAAATCGAGGAATTGAAAAAAATTTCGCAATAATTTTAATGCTAACTTGAAGAAAAGTAAAACTAGCTAAAAGCCTTTGAAATTTCATCAAATGAGAAACTTCAACAATTAGAGAATGAATTAAATGAAAAGTTCAAAACTGAGTTGCAAAATGTTTCTGAGAAGTATCAACAGGCTTCGTAAATCACTTAGGACTTAGTAAACTAAAGTTTATAAATTTAATAGAAGAAAATTGAATATCTGTTTAAAATAATCTTAGATCTTGGTTAAAAATATAATGAAAAGACACAGATAAAAAAATCAGAGGTTCGTGATTTAGTTTAAAAGCTAAAATAAACAAAAGATGAATTAGGAAACATTTAAAATGAATTTTTCAATAAAAATGATTATATTAATGGAATAATCTAAGAAAACGAACAAAACAAGAGTGAAATACAAAATATGAATAATAAACTTAAGTAATAGGAACAAGAGAGTAATAAAGAAGTTTAAAATTATTAGTAATTAATTGAAGAGCAATAATTGAAATTGTAAAAAAAGATTTTTGAATTTTCTGAACTTGAGAGCCAAATAAATGATGTTAAAAATCAATACATTACTCTTGAAAAAGACAAATAACTTTTATAAAGCTAGCTTTAACAATTGAACAACGCTAATAATGAAATAACTTAAAAATATGAGCTCACGCTTAATTAAACTTCCTCAGTCACTCAGGATCTTAAAAATGAATTAGTAACTAAAACCTAAGAGATTCAAGAATTGTAGGATTAAATCAAGAGTCTTAGTTCTTAAAATGAGGCTTTGGAATAAGAATTATAAAAAAAGGTTATAGAAATTAATGAATAAGGGGCACAATCTTCAAAGTTAGAATCTTAACTTAATGAGTGTTTACTGCAAAAGGAATAATTAGAACAACTTTTATCTGAAACAAATGCATAATTGGATGAATAGAAAGAAAACAATAAAGAGTCTTAACGGTTAATGTAGCTGTAAATTTCAAAAATAAATGAACTATTTGAAGAATCTGAGAAATTGTAATAATAATCCCAATAGTTGCGTAAACAATTAGAAGACAGAGAAAACTAATTACAATAAGTAAATCAAAAAAAAGATTTATTAAAGTCTGATTTGATTGCATATTAGCAATAATTTTAATCATAAATTCATGATATAAAGGATTAAGATCAGTAAAAATAAATTTAGCTTGAAAAATTTTAATAAGAAGTACAAATCTTAACATAAGAATTATAAAATGAATAAGAGGTATCTTAGAATCTAAAAGCATAAATCGAATAGTTTAGAGAACAACTAAAGGACAATGAATCAACAATTTTGCTCGACAAAGCAAAGTAGAAGAACGAAATAGATGAATTAAATGATTAAATTTAAGATAAAGAAAAGTAAATTTATGAACAAGAAATTTAGATAAATCAGCTCCAATAACAAACCACGAACCTAAATTAAGAACTTAAAGAAAAGGATAATATGAGAAAGAAAGAAATTCAAGAGCATGAATCTTTGCTGTAATCTCTTAATGAAAAATTGGATGTCTAATAAAATTAATTTAGTGAAAAAGAATAGATTTATCTTTAATAAATTGAAAAACTCGAGAACTAATAATAAAATAATATGTAGCATATTAATAGTCTTAATTTGCAAATAGAAGTTCTGTAAAAGCAATATGATAATGTATGTTTGGAGGCAGAAATGACAGAAGAAGAACATCAAAAATAAATTGATATGTTGAATAATGAAAAGAATTAAAAACTGACCAACGATGAAATAGATTCAGAAATTGCCCAACTAAGACAGGAAATTTAATAAAAAGATGCACAAATATCAAAATTAAAATAAGAAATATAGGATTTTAGAGAAATTAAAAATAATAGATCTGTTATTAGTGATAGATCTAAAAGAAGTTACAATTAAATTTAATTAGATTAATTTATGGATTAAGAGGAAATGAGTGAGGGGGCAGAAGTTGATGATGATGATGAATTAAAGGAAATCATTAAATAGCAATAAAATGAACAAATAAAGGAGCGGGAAAATGAGTTACAAGAAGCAAGACAATAGATCAATCATCTGATGGAAGAAGTAGCAATACTAAGAATGGAAAACAGAGGTTTATTGGAAAGTTAAAATTAATTTATTAATTAAAATCAATAATAATAAGAAGTGGATCCTGAAGTAGAAATTCAGGCACAGGAAATTAATAACTTAAAATAAGAGATCATTGATTTAAAGAAAGAGTTAGAAGATAAATAAAATAAAATAGATTAATTTGAAGCATAGTATTTAGAACAACAAATGAATAGATCAGCCATCAGTAATCGATCCAAAAGAAGTTAAAATTAAATTAAATTTGATTAATTCTTGGACCTTGAGCAGGATGATAATGAAATTTCAGACGATTCAGAAAAAATGGAGAAAATAGTTATAGAACGAAAGTATGAACAACTTTTGAATGAACTGAAGAATAAAAATAATGAACTCTAAGAAATTAATCATAAATTGTCAGAAGAAAATAAGTAATAATTTATTAATATATCAGAGAACTGACTGATTTTATAAATCGAGGAGGTTAGCCAAGTCCTATGATACACAGAGATTCTGATCCCCATAAATTAACAAAAATGTTTGATGATCGTGCCTAACACTTACAAGAATTGCTTAGAGATGAAGAAATTTAACAATAAAACAATTCTTAAATTAGTAACAAAAATAAGAATCAGTTTAATTTTGAATCATTCCAAGAAGGGGATAATAATGGTTATGAAGCATACGAGAAAGCTTTAGAGTAAAGTAAAAGAGAACTAGCTCATGTCGAAGATTAACAAAAGTAAGAACAATTGAAAAAGTAAATAAAAATAAATATTGTAGTATGACTGACTAGCTTACCGAACTCCAAAAAGAAGTCTAATAATTATAAGAGGTGAATAAACACGAAAAATAGAGAACAATAGATTAACAAAATATCATCAATAAAATTAATGAGTATGTCAATTTATAAGATTATTAGGGATTAAAAATAATTATAGGAGAAAATAAAATAAAAAGAAGATTAACTGGCAAAGTTAGACTCATTACAAAATGAGCATCAATAGTTAGTTGAATTGAGCTAACAATTTTTCCAAGCAATTTAAGAAAAGTAAGCATTTATGAAAATTAGAAATCCTCAAATGGCAGAGTAAATGTTGGGAGTGATTTTGAAAATGTTGAATCTAACCTAAAAAAAATCGGAAATATATTCTGAGCTTTTTGAAAAATCTGATGAAAAAAAGGAAAAAAAAGCAAAGAGAAAAGTAAAGGCTTTAAAAGTTGGTTGTAAAAACTTTGAGTTTATTAATTAATTTTGTTTTAAATAATAATCACAAAATAATATCCTTAATAATTTTTGGCCCCTTGATTTTAAACATTTAGATACCTTTTGAATAAATGATGATAAAATCTAACAAGCGTCAGCCCCTGATTTTAGTCTATCTTAGTATTAGCTTTTGGAATTGATTCCACCAACACTAATTAAAGTACAATTAGTAGGTAATTTGACTCTCATTTATTTTAATTATTGTAAATGATCATTTTCCATTTAATTTGGATCCTTCTAAATAACTATTCCTTAAATATCATTTTTCATTGCACTAGCCACTAAATAGTCGATAACATCGTTTGATTGATTTGATGATATCTTTACAAAAAGAGGTGTTTTAACAGATCTACATAATAAAGATATTTATACTATTTTAGACCTAATTTTATTGTACTGAGATAATTACTCACTAATTCATCTCCTTAAATTTAATTAGTAGATTCATATTCTAATGCAGCTTGTAAACCAATTTCTTCTGTCTGAGCAATCTTTATTGTTTAGATCATTTCTTAAATAAGAGTTAAATTGTTAGATATTATTTCATTATAAAGTTTACTTGTCCTAGTCCCACTAACTAAATTTAAGGTTAAATAATCTGCTAAAGTGCATAACTCTCTTTTATATATTATAATTTTACCTAGTAATATTGCCAATATCATTAGGAATAAGGTAAGGAGTATACTTATAAATGTCTTCTGATGGCATAATGTTGACACCTATGGGTACATTTATTGCATAATTTCTTCTGAGTGAAGTTAGCATGGCTTTAGTTTTCAGGATTCCCATTTGTTGTAATTCGCTGAAATATTCAATAGTATTATTCTTTTTATGCAATTTATTATACTTTAAGCGAATATTGATTTATGTCTTCATTCACTGTTATACTTTTTTAAGCTGTAATTGATCCAATCTCTATAAACCCAAAACCAAGATTTTGTAATGATTCAATAAGAGTTCCATCATTATCGAAACCACTTGCAAGGCCTAGTTAATTTTTGAATGTTAATTCTCCAATTGTTTTACTATCAGCCGAAATTTATTATTTCCAAAAGAGATTCTGAAAACTCATAAATTTCATGAATTAGACTGCATACCAAGGAGCAGTCTTAAATAATTAAGAATATAAAGCATCATAAATTCCTAAACTATAATCATACTCTCTTTATGCTATATAATATCCTACTCCTAATGTTCCTCCTGAAATAAGAGATGTTTTCAATATTTATTTCATAATTTATATTAATAAAAAGTCAGATGAATTAATACTATTCCAACATACTTTTTAGTATTTAAACCTTTAATGGTTTATCAAGATGAATATCTGCACCAACAGAAAGAGATTTGCTGGCATCTTCTTTTTCTTCAAATGCTGATAGGACACAAATCGTAGATTTACTGATTTTTTCTTTCTCTTAATATTTTCTAATTTCTTGGATGGCTTATAATCCATCCATAACTGGCATACTTACATCCATAAATATAATATCATATCTTTTCTATTTCACTTTTTTAAGGGCATCTAGTCCATTATAGGCTTCCTCAATTTCCTTTTTTATTAAAAGTTTCTCTAATAGTTATTTCAAAGCATAGATGTTGAATATTGTATCATCAACAATTAAAACTTAGAGTGGCTTTTTACGTGATGTTAATGAATCAAATGAAGTTTAGCATCTTCTACTTTTCCGTGAACTTTGTTGAACTTGAATACTTGGTAATTAGTTAATTGAGCATGGATCGTTTTCAGGGCAATGAGTTTCAATATTATGTTGGTTATCTTTATAATGAGCATTAGAAAAAATAGTGAAACTAAAACTTGATCCTTCCCTTTCTTTAGAGGTCATCTCAATATATTCTTATGGGCCAAGCAAACCAACTAGACTTCGAGAAATAACTAAACCCAATCCAACACCCTATTGATTACAATTACCTAAATTATAGGTTGAATATGCTTTAAATAATTTATTTTGAATATGAAGGGGTATTCCAAGTCCAGTATCCTAAACAGTAAATTACACTAGTGTATTATTGTTTTATTCCAGAATAGTAATAATTAAAGTGATGGTTCCTTCAAAAGTAAATTTTATTGCATTAGAAATTAGGTTGAATAAAATTTATTGTAATCTAATCTGGTCTGAAAACATTGTAATTTTTTCTGACAAACCATCAACTTTAAATACTATTTTTTTCATTTCCATTTATCTTTTAAACATTTAAATCACTTATTCAACACAATTATTTAGGTCGAAATGTGTAATATTCAGTCTGAGACCTTTTTTCTTTTATTAAATAAAATCAATTAAATCATTTATCATTGTAAGCAATATTTATTGATTAGACAGCATATCATCCATATGGCGTATAATTTCTACAATTACATTAATTTTACCTAATATTTCATTTTTCTTTATTTTTTCCTTGTTTTCTATTGAATTCTTCACTACATTCGCGATAATAGAGAGTCCATTTAAAGGAGTTTTAAGGTCATGAGATACAGTGGCAAGTAGATTATCTTTATAATTGTCAAGTTCTTGTAAATGCTTAATTCTTAAAACTCGGTCAGTAGTATCGTTTAGAATTAGCATAATGCTTTGTTTTCCATCCCACAGACAACCCTATGCTTAAGCATCGTAATATTGGACAGTTTATGTTTTGGTGGTCTAATTAAAATAACTTTTTACCCTTTAGCACTGCATTTTCTAATTTATACTCATTATTTAATAGTCAAATGACTGGAAATTAGTAAATTTCATTTCAGTTTGTAAATTTAACTGCAAACCTTGTATTTTATCTAAGAGTTTTTCGCTTTACACTTTATTTGATGTGTCAGAATTGATTATTTCTATTTCTGATAACTTTGATGTGAGGATGGATTCATTGATTGTCTCAAAATGAAATGAGGCGCTTTTATTGAAGTATACTACATTTACACTTCTTGATTCTTGTGAACACAAACCTTCATTACTCATAACTGAGTTCAATAATTCATTTCTGTTACTATCAAGCATAACATTCTCTTCTAAAATAATGATCGAAGTTGGTACAGTTTCATCGTAGAGTTTTTTGCAAGCCTCTAAATTTTAAATGGATTTGTGAATCAATAGAAAGTTAAGTCGATTTGTTTTTTCTTTAGATCTAAGCAAGTAACAAGTAAACAATAGAAGCAAATATTGCGTCCATAAACGATAATTTAAAAATTGAGTGAAAATTCCCATCATAATTAAGAAAAAGCTTATCATAGTGGAGCATTGCATTAAATAGTTAGATTGAATGAGAAAATAACTCATTGCAAATAATCCCTATTACAACCCAGACATCAATGAGAGACTTACAACATCATTTACATTTGCTTATGAAGGATTGACAAATTTTGTAAAAAAAGCGAATAACAATACATTTACAACACTATTCACAAAAACAAGCAAATTAGTGATAAAGTTCCAATATTTTTTAGATTTCTTTTAAACATATAAACAGAGGACCATCCAACCAATAAAAATTGAGCGATATTACACGATTGAGATACTTTTGTAAACTATTCCTGAGTTAATGATAAATCCTATATTTATCAAAATTTGTAAGATGATTGAAATTCTAAATTATACGACAACCTTTGCCATTTATCTATTCTAATAGGAAATTTCCAATTCTTCAGACCTAAATTGCAAAGTAAATGAATTTAACAACTTTTCATATTTGTATAGTTCTTGTATCTGATTTTGAAGGAAAAACTCTTGGAAAAATGTCTTGCACATATCGAATAGTTTCATTTATTTCTTATATATTTAATTAAAAATGTATTATTAGGGATGAAAATCAGAAATAAGTAAGTTAATAACAAGCTTTACCAGAAATTTCAAAGGTCAGTTCTTAGCAGAAAATAATATTTTAATATTCGAGGATGAGTTGTAAAATTTATTAATTTCTAATATGACACTGTTACAGAAAAAATATAATTCATAAGTTAACAAACTTTATAAATTAATAAAAAAATCAAATACATTTGGAAATATACAAATAATTAATTTTATGCCAGTTTACCTTAAAAAAGAAAAGATCTAATTAAAAAAAAGAGTTTGAAGTTTGTGAATATCTTTTTCCAATTAACTATTATTAGTTTTCTCAATTGAAAGGTGAGCATTCATTACATAAAATTAAATGTAATTTAATATATGATTAGAAGGAAATAGATTTCGGTATAATACAATATCACCAAGATCCCTCTTTTTGCCAAAAATAACAATTACATCATATCCTTATTGAGGATAAAATACCTTTTCAGACTTTTATTTGAGTAAAACAGAAGGTATAAAATTATGGATTTTTAAAGAATAAGTTCTTAAATGGAAGTTTGAGGGAGTTGTGGTCAGTCATATAAGAAATGAAAATTTTACAATGAGTTTCCTAATTTTCAATTGACTTCTTTTTGTAAAAATTGAGTCTTATGAAATTTCTTCATTATAATTAATTAATAAAGGAATTGTCTAAAAGTGAACTAACAGAACATTTTGATTTTAAGAATTAATTAAATTCAAGTCATTGGAACAATTAAAAGTAAATGATATTTGAAGATGCACAAAATTATTCACATGAATTTGAAATGACAGACAGAGAGGCTCCAGATCATGAAATTTTACTATCTTAATTAAAGAAAATGGCAATCAATTAAGAAGCTAAGGTTTATGCTCTTTTTAGCTCAAATTGGAAAGGTATTATATAATTTGAATTGTAGCTTAATTAGATCCTTAATTAAGAACCTGGATGCTAGATGTGAGACAAAAATCTTTGGAGACTCAAACATGTAATCAAAAATAGAAAGATGTATTGAATTAACAATTTGAAACACTTTCTACTGACAATCAAACAGCTGAAGTGTAGTTAGATGATTACTTCTAACTTTGAACAGCTCTGTGAATTAATTTTACTTATATAAATTATCATTATGAATGAAGCTAAGCAAGTGTTTGTCTTAACTACTCCAAAGCTGGGTGTTTTTGGTCTTTATAGACTTTCTAGCCACATTTGATAGCTTTTTCATATCTAAGATAAGAATTATATTACAATTCTATGGCTGCAGTAGTATTAGTCATATCAAGTTCAATTTTCGCTTAAATGGTCAAGAGTTTGTGTTTCTCCATCGTATCCCCAATAATGATATTGAGGGCATTTTTAATATATTCTTGTATTTTAGTACCTTATTCTTTTCTTGCATATATTTGAATAATTTGCAAATGGATCAGAATTTTTAAGTATTCATGCTAGACTTTACAGCCACGATAAAACTCTTAGGCTTTAAGAGCATAACTCAATGAATTATCTTCATCTAAAGTAACTTAACTCCAAATTAAGTAAATGATAGATTTTAATGTATGATTGAAATTTACTGGAGGTTCTTCAAGGGCTATTTCTTTCAACTAGGAAACTGAAAAATTAAATTGTTAAAACTAATATGTACAATTAATACCTCTTAAAAGCATCTCAAGAATAGGAGATTAACATCAATGATAGTGCTCTTTAGAGTCATTACTTCAGGTTCACTGCATTGATCGAGTAATTATAAAAATTCAATCATTTCTTCAAAGGCATCATTAACTCTTCCCAAATAGATGAGAAAGAATAATTTATTGGCAACCTATTAAATTTTGTCTTCAAGTTGAGTATCTTGAATAGTTTCTTATAGTTATAGAGTTGCCTTTAAACCCTAATCATAGCATCTAAAATGTTTGCACAAATCAATTTAAGCTCTAAGTTCCTTTTCTTGGAATTTTTCCTCTTTAATTGATTTATCTGTGATTAATAATGGTGGCCCCTATTCTAAAGTAGGCATGATTGTTTCTATTTCATTTATCAATTCATCTATGGTTAAGATTGGTTATTGAATGCCAACTCTAAACATTCTTTTTAATAATTGTGCTAATGTGGCAAACTTTTATTTTTCAATCATTTGATTGAGGTATGGGAGCATGATATTTATATCATTTGATCGACTTGGTTGAGGATAGAAGACTATAACATAAATTATTCTCCCTAAAATCCAAACTTATGCTGCTTGGACCTGCTCCAAAGCAAAATTGTTCATAGAATCGGCAATTAAGTCATTGGTATTTGATATGCTCTCTTGCTACTCGAGTGCTTTTTCTTGTTGATCTATTTTTTAAATTATAACGGGATCCATATAATCAGGTTTAATTATTGTGGGGTATTCACTAAAAGCAGTAGGTGTGTTTGTGATAGTATCAAAATACAATTGATATTTTTTATTATTGACATATTAGAACCATACACTACTGGCTGTTACACCATTCATGAAAAGATCCTATTTAGAATAAGAATTCATTTTAACAGCCATCTCTAATAAGATTTGGAAAAGTTATTATTCTGTAAATGAATGTGACTCATTTTTGGTTAATTGAAAGAGGTTTAGAGTTCCTAATTCAACAACGAATGCTAATTTACTCTCAACTTTTCTAATTTTGATTCCTGAATCTATTTTCTTTTCTAAATCTTTTAAAATGTTTGCTGTTTCAAAAAATTTATTTGGCATATTACCAAAACATTAGATTATTATATTTTGCTCATCATTAACAGCAAAAATAGTGTACTTTGAACCATCCTCACTTTATTTACATTTCTTAAAATAAAGATTACTATAACCAAGTCTTTACAAATCACTTTAATCTAATCCAGTAAATGTGAGATAAGATTAATCGTGATCGATTAATGGCTATTAGTAAACCTATTGAGAATTACCTAAAAGTGTCAGTATACTTTCCTATCTGAGATGCTCACTAAAATTATTTCTGTAAAATCTACTCAATGGTACCATACCACTGCCTAAAATTGATAAAAATGATTGCTGTCCTACTCTATCCTGATTAGTGTGTAAGGATCCTGTGCCTGTATAATGATAACTAATAAAATCACCATGATCTGCCCACAATTGTTTAAATAACAGGATAATAGGATTTACTTATTTATGATGATTTTCATTAATTTCAAGTACTTTTAAACCGAGGATTTTTTCTAGATCTAGTGACATGCATTTCAATTAATATTCTAACATCAATAAACCAATTCTTGACTAGTAAACATTCGTTCGATCAAGGCAAGCTAAACAATTTGTTCTGACTATTCCCTTTTGTTTAAGGTAACGTTGCTTATTAACAATGTCGACAGCATCAAATTGAAAATTCTTAATCAAATCACTAATTTTCATGATGCCATTATTGATAACATGGAAATCAACACCTTAAGTTATTTCATCGAAGTTGTAATAAAGATAGCGTACTCTTTCTTGTGGGTACTGCTGTATTCCAATTTCATAAGCTTAAATAAGATCATGCTCGATTTATTTTTTTTAATTCATGAGATTAACAGCTAAAACTCTTTCATATTTTTACACCAATCTATTGAAATGATTTTCAAATGCTGAATTATTTTCTTGTTCATTGCCACACAATTCAAGTTTCTTCATAAGAAGATTGCCACTCTCCTTCCAGAAAACTGGTACACTGCCTCTCACCTATCTAAAAGAGCATTTGATATTAGCGACTGCCACGATCTAAGTGGTTTCAACGAAATTTGCAACACTTCCATCTTTTTGCACCCCTGTTTATTGTTATCTTGTTCCTGGGGCTCTGAAGGACCTTTTGGCGATTAGTGCAACTTGTACACGTTTTCCCTCTAAATAGACTGAGAAACTATCCATGAATCCCTAAATCATGAGGACATCCCAATTTTTGATTTGTTGCGCATAAATTTATTTACATAATCCTCTATTCCACATAAACTCATCTTTGTCAATGTCATCACATTTTTCGAATGTAAAATAGAATCCCTTGGAGAGGAGCTACTTGAGATTTTGAACAGCCTCTTGCACTTCACTGTTTTAGGCTGCTCTATTATCAAGTGCAATAAAAGTAGTGGAGTGAATGTGAAAGAAGTCACGATATAGGGGATGTAATTGATGATGAGAGCATCGATCTACAAGTAACACAAATATCACAGATTTCACATCAATAAAACCTAAAAAAGCAGAATACAACTGTGTAGAGTCTTATAGTTTACGACTTTTTAGGTCTTCTGCGGTTACTCGAAAATCTTTGCGATTGACTATTAGACGAGTATCAATAGAGAGACTCTTACTATTGGGTTCGATATAGTATAATATAATTTGATACAATTATTTCAGTGCTAGTGATTATCAATTTAATGGCTTATATATTTTGAGGTAGTATGGAGTGATTCTGATTGGCTATTTCTCTTTTGAAGTCAATTTGATTAATTAAATCCACCATTTTTTTTTATTTATATGAAAGTGAAGAAGAAATAATAATTACACAAAATGGAGTTGCTAGTCCAACGAAAAAGGTAAGAGCACCTCGAACTCTTAGCATAATTGGATAATTTGGAAGTCAAATAAAAGCAGCCATAAAAACTAATAATTGACTAGGATATAATTATTGAGCCTGTCTTTTCTCCTACCCTCCAGATATCAGCAAGATGGTTGATGAATTTAAGACCTACATTGACATATGAGTGTGAGCCTGTTGTGTAGGAGGAAACAGAGCTTGACTAAATCATTAAACATTAATTGCGTGAAAAAATAATTCGATAGAAGGTAATCTGTTAACTTAATTAGGAATACCAAAAATAATAGTACAATGAGCTTGTTGAAGAATTAAAATTATAGCAAAAACACTAGGTCTATGATGAAAAAGTAAGAGAGGATTTTTAATGCAGCTACTAATATTACAGTTAGAAGAGAGCAGTAAGCATAAATATTAAATATTATGATTACTCTAAACTTAATCCACAAAACTATGTCAATGATACAATCATAAACTTTTTTTTAAGATTCCTAGAAAATGATATACTCAAAAATTAATCAGTTCTAATATATAATACTTACTTTTGTGCTAGATTACTATCCTTCTAATAGGATATTAAATAATTATACATTTAATACCTGTAAAATAATAACCTACTATAACGATGGACTAAGGATGATATATTCAATAAACAATACCTTCTATTTCCATTGCATTTAAGAGAACATTGGGCAGTAATGTTTGTAGTGAATCCATTGGCAGTATGTGAAGAGTTATGTGGGATATCTCCAGAAAAGAATGGTTATTTGATATACTTTGATTCATTACTTATGCTAGATCAAAGAATAGGGATTTAAATTAAGTTTCATTTGTTACATGTGTATAATGCATTGTAGAAAAAGTATACAAATGATCAAATTTATGATTTTGTGATCAAATCAAAGGTTTAGGTATATTAGCCTATTGTTCCTCGTTAAACAAATTTAGTGGATTGTGGTTTATATATGTTGGAATATGTTGAAAGATTCTTATCCAACCCTAATACAATATTATAGAATTTAGAAGCAGATCATTTGGAATGGTTTCCAAAAGTGATGATTTTCATTAAAAGAATATTGATTAAGAAGATATTACATGGATTAAGTTAAAATGTTAAAGATTATGCAAGTAAATATTATGATTCTTGCAGACTAATAGATGAATAATTTAGTAAAATTTATCATATATTTTAGAAACCAAAAATTAGTATGATTATATAGATGAGTCATTATTAGAGTAATTGTAGGTGCCAAGATTGCATTTTCATCTTAGTGAGGATTACAATTACTATTACGAGATGACTCCAAATAATTAAATGAGCTGAAATATTATTAATTTATCAAGCAGTTTACTCTGGATTATCATTGTTCTCTTCTTATAGTTACATAAAATCTCCCTTAATCTCTACTTTTTCTTTTGCTTCTTTCATTCTCTGATCAAGTTTCAAATTAAGGTTCTCTTTCTTGAGTTTGCGAGCTTTTCTATAAAATGAACATAAGCAACATAATCTAAATATTATAATAATATACATAGATACTGTAAATACAGCTAATATAGATACACTTAAAACAAATTCTTGGAATCTATGTTTATACATGTAAAAAGCATTTTTAGGTAAAGCTACTTCAGCAACATGATAAAATAATTCATAATCACCAACAGGATGATTACCAAAAGTAATTACGGAAGCAACAACTGATATATACAATACTTAATGACTTGATTACTTATCTACTGTTATATTAATGGCTATTTCTTCAGTTCTATTCAGGTGGTAAGCACCTGCATCTAAACTTCCATGATTGCCAATTTCCTCTGCATTTAATCCACCATATTATGAAAATTAACACAATCCAATGATATGTGAGTATTCAAGACTACTACCCCAACTTATTCTATATTTGATCAGACTGTTTGTTTCCATTGTCAAATCACATCCAACACAACGTAATGGTTTAAATTTTAGAGTAATATTATCTGGATCCATTGATTCAAAGTAATAATTAATTTATCCATCTCCACCTAACAATAAAGAACCAAATGGCATTTAATCATGTTAACCATAAATTGTTGTTGTAAATTTATAAACACTTCGATTTGATGAGAAATCCAAGTACAAAGGTCCAGGTTTGACAGGTAACAGTAAATCAGTTACTTGACCTTCTTAAGTCATTTTAGAACCAGTATAAGTTCTATTTAAAAATTATGGATAATCTTATGTTACTGACACATTAAGATCACCTAAGCAATTGTAAACTTATATTGCTATTTTACCCTCTTAATGGATGTATGTTTCATAGAATTTGGGTTCATTAGTATAAATTTAGTCGATCTAATTTGAATTCTCATTAATCATGAAGACTTCTTTAGCTACAATACTAATTTATAAATCCAAACGATTCATGTAATTATTGTTGAAAAAATACTATCGAGGTAATTTTGGTTTATAAACTGGAACAATTTCTCCTCTTGGATTGAATTGATATTCTATATTTCCTTCATTTCCCTTGATGTCAAGTAAGCTATGTATTCTGATTGTCACAATTCCCTGAAGGATAGGTAAAATATAAGTTAATTAATTATTGCGAATAGAATGAGCAGACAGAATTGTATAATTAGCTGTTTCAGCTGTTTCATTGGATATTTCAATTTTGAAATAATCTTCCTATTAGGTAAATGGTAAATTTCCATAAGGAATGACTTTAATAAAAAGTGATGCTTATTTTTGATAAATTTACTAATGGTATAGAGTAAGGGAGGGAGTTTATTTGCTGAGAAATGCTTAAGTTATTACTCCATCTTACAATAATTAACCATTTCCAGAATTAGATTAAGTAACTGTAATAGAATAATTTGATGGTTAAGAATTTTTATTTTTAACTATTATGTAAATGTCATCATCATTATAATGACCAGCTAGAGTATGTGTTGCATTGGCATAAGGTGTTAAATTATAATTATCTTCTAAATGTTCTCTTGGTGGAAGTATGGCATGATAATAATTAATTTAATTAGTAGTGTTCATTAATTTGATTTGTTTTTCAATATTATAAGGTCCAAATTAATATTAACTAACATTAAATACTGCATTGTAACCAATCCACATTTCAGTTTATCCATTATATTAATTTACTTACACTTCAACTTAATGATCAGTATCAAATGAATAATGATATATATTGTAATCATTTCCACTATCTAAGTAATCTGTAAATGCAAGATTTTATGGTAATTATACGAAATTCTTGCTTGTTGTAACTATGATCAGTAGATCTGCACTAATACCAATTGTTTTGATATTGATTACATATGTACATAATTAACAATATTTAGTAGTATCATTGGATTTAATAACATGATGATTAAATGTTTATCCAACTATCAAGCTTTCTTTTATAATAATTTCACTTTCACATGCTTTTAAAGAATCATTAAGACATCTAGTTACTTCTATTTATGCAGTACCTGATATTTTAATAAATTTAAATTATAAATCTTCATCAGTAGCAACATTAAAATATTGATAAAGTACTTATTCAGTAATATCCATTTTAACACGAGTTGGTACACCTAATGTCATTTTATGATTATTAATATCATCATGTGTTTCCAATGATATTTAGAATTTACTATTATCAACTAATGAAGATATTTCAATAAGCATAAATGGATTATGAGTAAGATTCAATTTATCAGTTATCTCTGTTATTTGAGCTTTTGTTATTTCTAATACATTTCCTTAAACACCATAATCACATCCTACAGTAGGTGAACTCATATAATCTTCATCACAAAATGTAATACAAATAGCTCCTTTGCCATATATTTCATGTAATATTAATTTTAATCTTGATTATATTGATATTGATTCTAAATCAGAGAATATAAAATATCTTGGATGAGTTTTCTTAACTTATACTTATATTGGCATTCCACTATGTAAATCCATATATTATTAAGTTATTGTAATGTGTACTATGTCATCATAATTTACATTTCTTGTTGAATTAAATACTGGTGATTAACCTTCCAATAATATTTTAATAACACAATTTGGTTCGCAGAATTTTAATGCAGTTAATGAAATACTCTTAGAATGTTAAGTTTTATATTCTTCTTTTGCATACAAGGATGTAGCTCCCAATCCTTATGAATCAAGTATCTCAATCGAATAACGAGTGTATCCATAATTTGAATTAATATGTAATTGTATATCTCTAGTCTGTGAAATAACTTTATAATAAAGGAATGTTTCTTTATTTAAAAATTCTAAATTAAATTGATATTATTATCCTTCATGTAATTCAATTCCAACTTTAGGATTCCAAACATTTACTGTATAAGATACTTCTTCATTTGCATGATTTTCAATTAATATATAAGCTTAACAAAGTTTTACAGTATCATCATCATCATCTTCCTCTTAATTGCTTCCTTCACAAATTTATCTGAGTTAAGGTTTTTCTAAACTAATTGTACTTGAATCTTAACTTTTTGCAAAAACAGTATCACTTACATTTACTTTAATCTCACTCTATACTTGGAGTGATAATTATTAACTTTTCTTACTCTATAAATTTATGTAATATAATTCTGATTTAGAATCATAATAAAAACTAAAGTATTTCTTTTTCATTCTTCCAATAGCATCATTATATTAAGAACCAACTTATAGTGATTTGACTGTTCTACTAGTAGAAAATGTCAATGTATATGGAATGAATTTGGTAGTCAAACTAGGGAACATATTTTGAACAGCCAAAGAGTAATTACCCTTAGCGATGTATTCGTTACTGTCTGGTAGTATTGCTAAATAGTTATTAGTAGTAATTAAATCATATCCTTTTAATGAAGGTAACTAATTTCCTTTATATACAGTTAATGCAACTTAAAATCTCGATGAATGAATAGAAAACTCAAAATTTGGTTCTTTTTCCTCGATAGCCTCTACTCCTTCTTCTATTTTTTCTAAATTAATCATGACTCTAAAATAATGAATTTTATCAATATCTTCATCTAATGATAGTACACCTCTAAATGTTTCATCTTCATGGAGTACTTATATATTAATTTAATCCTCTCTAACAACTTTAGCCATAAATCTAAAGAAAGAAGTTTCACGTCCAATTAATGTGACATAAAATTAAGAATGCTTCTTCAATTAATCTCCTCTCAGAATAACTAAATGATCAACTCCTCCTGCAAATTTTGCACATTCTCTTCTAACTGGATAACAACTTGTGTCTTTACTAATCAAATAAACTACATTATGTGTACTAACTGTAAATACTAATTCTACATCTCCTTCTTGATATTGATATTTCAATATTAAATGTTATTATTCTTCTTATTGAATATAATTTTAATATTGACTATTTGCTTTAATAGTATTTTGATGTACATCTAACTGCACTTATAGTAAGTAAATATTCTTTATTTAACTACTAACTTCAATTTAAAATCTGCAAAATCCTTCATTATCTTTACTTGAACATTCAGGAGTTACTACAACATGAGGGCTTTATTCATGTTAATGGAATCTTAAATTATGTTTGTCTTCAACTCCTAATTAACAAACTCCATCACATTCTCCCATTTTTAAAGCATTCATACCACTAGTGAAATATTTAACTGTAATTGCTATTTCTTTTTCACTATATTAAGTCTTGAATCCATAAGTGTGAGATCCACCTTCACAGATAGGGGCCAATGCAAATTAATTAGCAAATATTACAGGCTCATCAACCAATTTCAGATTAATTGAGTACTTTGTTGGTCCACCTTAACTTAATGAAATTATAATTTCATCTCCATTAACTTCCTTTTTCCTGAGTAAAATTTAAAAGACTTATCCTTATGATTAAGCTTATGTAGGTTCTTGTGAATCGAATATTTTAATATCATTGGATGTAATTTTTACTGTAGGTAATACACTTCCTAATATAGTAATTGAAAGTATATTATATGATTGGGGCATTTTTACTTTGTAAGAATTCTCTGATCTCTCAAACAAGTAGTCTTGGAGATTATCATTTATACTGAGTACTTCTGTGTCTTTGTATTATTTTAATGATGCTACTATTGTGGCTTCTTGTTTGATGTCTCCACTTAACACAACATAAACTTTGCATTTTTCACAATCTTTTCTGTTGACTGCCACAGATAATTACACTTCATCACCATACAATAGAGCCTTTTCTTCAAAAACATCAATTTTTATTTTATCTCCTTCATCATTTTCTAATTTAAATTCACCCACCATTCTTTCATAACTTGATGTTAATTTCATGGATAGCAATATTAGAGGTTCTTTTTAAGTGAGACTAAGAGTTTATGATGTTCCACTTAACTCAACAACATCACTATTAGATTAAGTGATTCTACCCTTACAGGGTTCGGAGATGCATTTTAAATTTACTTTGGGTGACTTTCCGAGGAATAGTGCTGTTTAATAATAATCATCAATATTATGAGATTCACCATCTGATGATAGCTACACAACACCAAACTTATTGTCTTCATTGATTGGTCGTATATACAAGACGAGATTTTGAGAATCTCCTTTGGGTGGCACTTCCTACACCTCACCCTCCTTCATGTTAAATTCAAAATCCTTTTATTTTTTAGCTAATGCCATAGCTATCAGAACCATGATAATTGTTGCCATTAATTTAATTATGGATCGATACTTAGAAGACTTTAAAAAGACGGATGAGATTATAAAATAAATGTAAAATCTTCGTGTTAGGATTCAAACACATGACAATACTAAACACCTTACCACAAGAAGTTAACAAAGAATCATAGATTAAATGATTTTGTACAAATTACGAAATGTTGGGACATATATTCGATTAGCAGAAATGGGTGGATGGTGTTTGGGGGAAACTACATCAAAAAGTGATGGAAAGTTCCTTAAACATCAATTCAATATTCAACTCCTTTAACTTGATCTCTAGAAACGTAAACTAAAATAGTAAAAATAAATCCGAGTAATAAATACACCAAGCACAGAAATGGAGAGTATAAGTGAAAATAAAATCTCTAAATCATAAAAAATGTAGAAGGTTCTCGAAGAAGTACGAGCTAAGTAGACCTCACAGGATATAGTGAAAATTGAGGAGTATTTCCAATCCAAAAAAGTAAAGAAATATTAGAATATTCATGGATGGGTGAAAGTGGATTAATCAAGGTTAAGGGTGCCAATTGATCCTACTTTAATTGATAAAACAATGAAATTCTTTACCTAGTGTTGGTAAGAGTTTGCGATTGAAACTTGACTCTCTTTTTTTTATATTAATTAATTAGAATGTCTGTTCCAACGACTATTGATAGTATAATTAAGGAAGGGGAGAATTCTTAAATTCAATTCTAAGATCAGCTTGCAGAATGGGAAGATCTAGGAGGAGGATCTATATTAAAGAAACCAATTCCTGAAAAAACTAGAAATCGTTATTACTCTAATAATGAATGCAGAAAAGTTTCTTTTGATGAGAATCTTAATACTGTTCATACTTACTGTAAAGATAATAAGAAAGAAATGAAAAATTTCGAGTCTTGTCTAATCCCTAAAAAAAAACACGTTGAATAACATAAGAAAACACATCCTCACTAAAAAAGAAAATATTCTCATGAAGAGAATTGATTAATTAATATTCACATTCTTTATACATTCAATACACCTTTAGAAATAAGTACTTGTAGTTTTTGCATCAATTGAGGGTCTTTGTAAGCAATTTCTTAAAAGTCTACTTTACCTGTTTTCTGTAAATATTCTATAAATGCAACTACTCGGGGATCCTTCAATACTTAAATTACTTCATTGTCTGTTTCAATTATATGTTATATTTTTTCTTCTTATGTTTTTGGTTCTTTTATTGGTACTACTTTAGGCGCTTGTTATTATTATTATTAAGTTTATTTAGGTTTAAGGGTTTCGAAATGCTAACCCATTGTTTTCATGTATTCTGTCATCAATTCAACAAATTCTGGATTATTCTTATATCTTTGCATAACTCCAGTTGGATTGGTTTGCATCTATTATACTGCTTACAGATACTCTGGATTGCTAAATAATTTCTATAATTTGGGATTTTGCATGATCTAATATTCGATATTCGTACCTTATTAAGTAATTCTTAATTAAGCCATTCTTCTTTGTTTTATGCAAGAAATTATCCAAATTCAGTTTTTTTTTCTTATTTCATGTTTTACTACACTTCATCTATTTCTAGGGGATTCTTCTTTTGCTTTGGTTTTATAACATCATCATTTGAGTTGTTCAAAAACCCTTTCTTGAGACCCTAAAATCCATCTGGGATTGAGGGTGGTTTTTAATCTTTTGGTTTTGTATAATCCCCTAGATCGACTGTATTTTATTTCTTTTTGGAGAGCTCCTCACTGAAGTCCTCCAAATCAGGCATGTCATCACTCATTATTAATATTATGGCAATAAATTTATTTCAAAATCCTACAAACAAGTATATAAATAGCCCAAAAGTAGAAGGATCTTATCGCGCTCCTTTTCAATCCACTAAAATGTACACCACCACCTATGAACCTGATATTCTGTATTCAACAAATTTGATTTAGCAACAAGAATACAAATAAATGGTATTGATAATTATAATTCAGACTTTACTTTAAATAAGATTGGAAGATTATTACTTGATTCGATCTCAATAAATCACTGATGCCCATAAGTAATAAATAGAAAGAGCTGCAAGAAGAAATAATTTCAATACAAAATTGATTACATAAAATATAGAAAATCTTAGACCTCCTAATATAGGTGGCAAAACATCAGATTTGTTTCGATAACCTGCAGGAAATTTGTTTAATAGATCTCCTAATCGGTAAAATACATCTAATAATCTATTTCAATAGCCTTAAACAAGTCCTATTTTTTAGCAGCCCAATTAGACTATCAATTTATTCTAATAATCAACAAACAATTAATAGCCTGCAAATAATTTATTTTAATAGTCAATATTTTAATAACCTAAAAACTAATAGTCCACATTATTTTAATAACCTACTACTAATAATTTATTCCAAATATAATAACCTATAAATTTCACTTAATCTATGTATTAACAACCTATTGGTTAGTTATCTAATGTATAACAACCCCTTGTTTAAATGTATATGCCTCCTATTATGCAACCATAACCAATGAATGATATATTATTTCCATTAAAATATTTTATCACAACAATGGAGAATTGTTCAAGAGCTATAGATAATTAACTAGAAGAGTAAAGTTCCTTTGCACAACAAATGGAAGAAATATTAAAGGAATAAGAGAGAGAACTCAAGTCTTAAAAAATAGAAAAAGTAGCAAAACCAATGAGTAAGGAATAGGAAAAAAAACGAAATGATAAAATATTTTACTAATAGTCAAGCTGTAGTACCACAGCTTCAAGTATGAGATAAAAATCACTTTAAACTACAGATTCCCCAGAAAAAAAGGAAATTTCCACTTTTAATTAACCAAATTAAAGTTAAAAATCAAGTTGTTTGAAGGATAGACCGAAATATGATCCTCGTTATTCAAGACCTCCAACTTATGAATAAGCATTTAACTTAAAGATTCATATATTGTTTTTGGAGAGTGATAGAGAGTTAATCTTACAAGAAGAATTAATTGGAAAGAAATTAATTAGAGATGTAAAACTGATTGTGGAAAACCATTTAGATCATATTGATATATTTGGTGTTTAGAATAAAGAGTATTATTAAAAATGTGATATAGCTGACAAAGATAACAAAAAATTGGATTTGCAATAGCAAGTTAAGGAATTAAAAGTTATAAAATTTCGTTATTCAGTGAGATAAGCTCCAAAATTAACAAAATATGGTTATCAATGTAAAATGAATCAAATAACAGATTTTTCTAAAGTTAAGGATTTTACTATAGAAAATGAATATGGATCTTTAAAATGGCCAAATTACAGTAATATCCTTCACATGGATTTAGATAAAGTAATAGAAATTGGTTAATATTATGTTAAGGTTTATGATAAGGATATTTTGCATAATTTATTTATTCCAAATATTGGGCATAAATTGAATAAAGAATGTGAGATGACATTTAAATTAAAGGATACTCAATAAATATCCCCTCAATTTGAATAGAATTTAAAGTAATAAGCAGAGAAGTAAGATTTAGAATTCATAAAATTTGATTAAGATAAGAGGACATACACAGTTAAGGGATAGCATTTTAGTTCATATATATTTTGATTTTGTATATTTTTTTCACTCAAACTTTGGTTTGATGACACCAACATTGTTGTAATACTCATCATGAATTTGAGATCTATCGGTATAGGTGTGAGCGAAGATGTATGCTGAGCCAATGACAAGGAATGAATATAACTTGAATCTTCTCCAATTTTGATTTTGTAAATATCCTTACTTGAAGACAGCCTTATTTTTGGGTCTATGATTAGAGGATAATTTACTGATAATAGGATGGTACTCCTGTTGAGGTATTTCTATAGAAATAAGACACTGGGATGAACTACTATGATAATATTCATACATATAATAAACTGAACACTAGCCCAGAGTAGGCGAAATTCAGAACCCATTCCATTTTGAAGGTATTGAGTTTTGATGCATAATCCATCTTTCTTTCTCTGAGTGCTTCATTCATGTAGAATTTGTAGAGTGGTTAATCATAGAAAGATTTTTCGACTGTTGCGATGTATCTCTTCTCTTCATCTCTATTTGGAATAGGGGGAACCTTGTCTTCAAATCCCATTTTTATATTTTAATTTTATTAATAAATCAATAAACTAATCTGAAGATATCGTTGTGAACGTACAATCCCCCTTGTCCATTTGGAACAATTTAAAAACTTTATGAGAATTTGTACACTTCTGCATCATCCATTTACAGTGTACCTGTAACAAACAAAAACAATGAATTAGCTGAAGCTCCTGGTTGTACGTCCATGTCATCAATTTTATAAACTATCTTTTAGAATGATAATGATTCTAATTTCTCACTTATTTATTTTAATCCATCATGTTATTGACCACCTTTGATTACATGTGATAATACCATAAGTCATATGAGAAGCTTCTGTATAGAATTGAATAAGTGCCATCTTGTTGGTCATTAGGGTATTGTAGTATTGTTGGAGAAATTGTTGGGCTATGTTCAAGGCGGGATTCATAATTAAAATATTATTTTTTTATATGAATTTTTAAATTTTTAAAATTTATATATGATGTATTATTTTTAATATTACTTAAATCAGTTGTCTTTGAAAAATCAGATTCAATAAATTAAAACATTCTTGCAGCAATAATATGTATTCTTTGACGTTTTAGGATATCAATTAATTTAAGTTATTTTTTAAGGGCTTGCAATGA